>JAIUCV010000147.1:945000-1545000 GCA_026724425.1 Erythrophleum ivorense | reverse complement strand
AGAACTTGTCTCTTAGAACCCTAGCCTCAAGACACCACAAAGGAAGACCAATCCTTTTATAAGTCACGTGTACTCTCAGAGAACACAAAGAAGCAAAAGCCTCACAGAGTATTGAATAATACTTAAATTCATTCATTCATTCATGATTCAAAATAGAGTACAATAGGGAGCCTTTTATAGGCAAAGTTTCTAAAAGACTTAAAATCCTACTAAAACTAAAACTCTTAAAATCTAATTAGAAATACTTTAAAAAATGCCTAAAATCAAGAAATAAGATTAAGATATTAATTTTAACTTAATCTCCTAGATAAGCTCCTTGACTAAGTCCAAAAAAATAATATAATAATAAAAAAAACGAAATTCAAAAAGAGTTCTAATCAAAACTAGAGTTCTAGTCAAAACTAATTAATATTAATGGGCTGGACATCTTGTATTTGAAATACTATTCACGTCCTCTAGCTTCAATGGGCTCTTTAAGCATCAACTTGGGCTTGAATAAGCATGATTAAGGCTCTATTTGCTTCCTCAATGCATGCACTAACATTATGGGCTTCTAATTCAGCAAATTGAAGCCCAATTGCTCTTTGTAGACGCTTAACTCTTCCTCTTGTCATTGGGCCATCTATCATCAAGTCTTTTTCCACACGAGCATCCTTCCTCACATGAGTCTGGTTCATATTACTTGGTGTTATTGCATCAATAGACCTGCTTATCGAGCAAATCCAGACGAGACTAAGGAAATACAACATAAAGTGGAAGAGCTCATGAAGAAAGGCTTTGTTCGTGAAATTCTGAGTCCGTGTGCTACTCGGTGATTCTTGTACCCAAAAAGGATGGCAAGTGGCGAATGTGTGTAGATTGTCGTGCCATCAACAAAATAACAGTAAAATATCGCTATCCTATCTCTAGGTTAGATGATATGCTTGATGAGTTGCATGGTGCATGTGTTTTCTCTAAAGTTGATCTTAGAAGTGGTTACCATCAGATTAGAATGAAAGAAGGTGATGAATGGAAAACTGCTTTTAAGACCAAGTTTGGATTATATGAATGGTTAGTTATGCCATTTGGCTTGACTAACACACCTAGCACTTTCATGAGTTTAATGAACCATGTCTTTAGACCTTTCATTGGAAGATTTGTTGTGGTTTACTTTGATGATATTTTGATCTACTCTAAGACTCTAGAAGAACATGTGAATCATTTGCATGATGTGTTTGTTGTGCTTAGGGAGAATAAACTTTTTGCCAATATAGAGAAGTGCTCTTTTTGTTTGGATTCTGTGGTTTTTCTTGGATTTGTTGTAGGAGCTCGTGGCATACAAGTGGACGAGGAAAAGGTCAAAGCAATCCGAGAGTGGCCAACTCCAAAGAATGCGAGTGAAGTAAGAAGTTTCCATGGATTGGCAAGCTTCTATAGGCGATTCGTGAAGGACTTCTCTACTCTTGCTGCCCCTTTAAATGATTTGGTAAGAAAGAATGTGGTATTCAAGTGGGGTGAAACACAAGAGCGTGCTTTTAACATACTGAAGGAAAAACTAACTAATGCCCCTGTACTTGTGTTGCCTGATTTTACTAAAGTTTTTAAAATTGAGTGTGACGCTTCTGGTATAGGCATAGGTGGTGTGTTGATGCAGGATTCTAAACCTATTGCATATTTCAGTGAGAAATTGAGTGGTCCTGCTTTAAATTATTCCACATATGATAAAGAGCTGTATGCCTTGAAACGAACTTTAGAAACTTGGCAACATTATTTGTGGCCTAAAGAATTTATTATCCATTCTGATCATCAAAGTCTTAAGTTTCTTAAGTCTCAGGGTAAATTGAACAAAAGGCATGCAAGTTGGCTTGAATTTATTGAAACCTTTCCTTATGTGATTAAGCATAAGCAGGGAAAGGAAAATGTTGTAGCTGATGCATTGTCTAGGCGTTACACTTTGATTACTTCCATGCATGCTAGATTGATAGGTTTTGAGATGATAAAAGGCATGTATGAATCTGATTTTAATTTTACTGATATTTGGAAATCTTGTGAATTGCATGGTGCTAATGACTATTATAGGTTTGATGGATTCCTTTTCAAAAAGAACAAGTTATGCATTCCTATGTATTCCATTCGTGAGCTTCTTGTTAAGGAAACTCATGGTGGGGGATTGATGGGCCATTTTGGTGTAGAAAAGACTTTGGCTCTTTTGAATGAGCATTTTTATTGGCCTGGCATGAGAAAAGATGTGGTTGCTGTTTGTTCTCGATGTATTACTTGTAAGCATGCTAAGTCTAGAATTCAATCACATGGTTTGTATTCTACTTTACCAGTTCCCTCTCATCCATGGACTGATATTTCTATGGACTTTGTTTTGGGTTTGCCTAAATCTCCCACTGGGAAAGATATTGTCTTTGTTGTTGTGGATAGGTTTAGTAAAATGGCTCATTTTATTGCTTGTTCCAAAACTAATGATGCTATGTATGTGGCAGAATTATTTTTCAAGGAGATTGTTAGGTTGCATGGTGTGCCAAAAACTATTGTTAGTGATAGAGATGTGAAATTCTTGAGTTATTTCTGGAAAACATTGTGGAATAAACTTGGCACTAAGCTTTTATTTTCTACTACAACGCATCCACAAACTGACGGGCAGACCGAGGTTGTTAATAGAACCCTCTCTACTTTATTAAGAGCTATCATTCAAAAGAATCTTAAGAATTGGGAGAAGTGTTTGCCCCATGTCGAATTTGCTTATAATCGTGCTGTTCATTCTGCAACAAAATTCTCTCCTTTTAAAATTGTTTATGGCTTTAATCCTTTAACCCCGTTAGATTTGCTTCCTTTACCTTCACATGAGTTTACTAACCTTGATGGTGCTAGGAAGGCAAAGTTTGTACAGGATTTGCATGAGAAGGTGAAAGCCAATATTGAAAGAAAGAATGAGCAAATTGCCAACCAAGTTAACAAGGGTAAAAGGCGTGTAGTATTTGAACCCGGCGATTGGGTGTGGGTTCACTTGCGAAAAGAACGTTTCCCAGAGAAAAGGAAGTCAAAACTCCAACCGAGAGGAGATGGTCCCTTTCAAGTTCTTGAAAGGATTAATGATAATGCTTATAAAATTGACTTGCCTAGTTCTTATGGAAATATTAGTGCTACTTTTAATGTAACTGATCTCTCTTCCTTTGATATTGCAGATTCGAGGACGAATCCTTTTCAAGAGGGAGGGAATGATGCAATAACACCAAGTAATATGAACCAGACTCATGTGAGGAAGGATGCTCGTGTGAAAAAAGACTTGATGATAGATGGCCCAATGACAAGAGGAAGAGTTAAGCGTCTACAAAGAGCAATTGGGCTTCAATTTGCTGAATTAGAAGCCCATAATGTTAGTGCATGCATTGAGGAAGCAAATAGAGCCTTAATCATGCTTATTCAAGCCCAAGTTGATGCTTAAAGAGCCCATTGAAGCTAGAGGACGTGAATAGTATTTCAAATACAAGATGTCCAGCCCATTAATATTAATTAGTTTTGACTAGAACTCTTTTTGAATTTCATTTTTTTATTATTATATTATTTTTTGGACTTAGTCAAGGAGCTTATCTAGGAGATTAAGTTAAAATTAATATCTTAATCTTATTCCTTGATTTTAGGCATTGTTTAAAATATTTCTAATTAGATTTTAAGAGTTTAAGTTTTAGTAGGATTTTAAGTCTTTTAGAAACTTTGCCTATAAAAGGCTCCTTATTGTACTCTATTTAGAATGAATGAATGAATGAACTTGAGTATTATTCAATACTTTGAGAGGCTTTTGCTTCTTTGTGTTCTCTGAGAGTTCACGTGACTTATAAAAGGATTGGTCTTCCTTTGTGGCGTCTTAAGGCTAGGGTTCTAAGAGACAAGTTCTCTTAGGGTCTTTCCTTTGACCAACAATCTTGTTTCTAGCCGGTCCCGGGCAAAGTTTTGAATTGTTGAAGGTTCTCTAGGGCATGTTCCTAGTGGGTCTTGCATCATTACACTTCTTTACAACAAGCATGAGCTAAACAACTTTACATTAATTAACAAAAGCTAGCTTTTTACCTAGTATGGTAAGTTAATATTGACTCCTTAAAATAATAATTAAAAAAATTGCATTTAGAGTCAACTTTGTTGCCCTTGAAAGTTAACTCCATTCCACTATGGAGTCATCTCCTTTCTCTTAAAGTTAACTCCTCTACTCCTTTTTTTAGGAATTGACTCGGCTATTATAAAAATTAACTTTAATAGCATTAAGCAATCAAAGCTAATCAAATGAAGGACATCAATAATTAATAAACATAGCAGATATATAACCATGTATTAGTATGTACATTTGTAAATATATATAATTGATATATATTAGTCCTAATTATTTAAGTTGACATTGTAGTCAAACTTAGATGGTGGTGACATACTTTAATTATGTGAACCATAACATTTGAGATTGAACTTAGTTAACATGCTTATGAAGTAGAAATTAAAATTTAAACATTAATTGCAATAATAAAGAATATTATGCTTAAAGAATAACACTAACCGCCTCTTCAACTTTAGATATCTCAAATGCAACAAGTAGTGAGGCTGCTTCAAATATGCTCCTTTCCTAATGAATTTCTAGTTGAGAAGTCTTATCTTGAAGTGAATGTTCAAGTAACTTGACCTTGGTTATTAATTTATCAATGACATTCTGGCCCTCAAGTAACTTACTATTCAATTCTTGGTCTTTAGATTTTGATTTTTATATTCTAAAAGAATGGTCATAACTTGCTTTTCCAATATTAGCTTTACTCCCTTTACACCTATATGTTTTCTGTCTCCAACCCAATCACTAGCTCCTAACATAGCTAGTATTTTCTCTAAAGCAAAGGTAAGCTCAAACTCATCATTTTTTTCATTTTCAAAGTCTTCCTAGTTTATGTTAAGTTGTTTGCCTTCCTCTTTCAGATGCTAAACTTTAATAACCTTACTGGCAAAGTTGATTGCAATGCTTCTTTGGCATGAGATAAAAAATTTGCATGATAATGTAACCTTGTAACATAGTCAATGATATGAAAAAGCTTCTTTACAAGGGCTAAAGTATAGGGCTCCCTATCTTCTTGGTATAAAAGTTTGAAATGCTGGTACTTAATACCATAAATGTCTTTTAAATTCATTTATCATTCATAACTTCCTTACATTATCTTATTTATACTATAAGAGAGAGACTACCCCTGTACTATAACAATCTCATAACAACCTTATCTATCTTATCAATAGAAGTAACTAACTTGCTTACTTAAACAAAATTCAACTAACCCTTCCCCTATTACATGTTTAACACGTATCAATTATTCCCCCTTTTGGCATTCTAGTACTTAAAGATGATTAGCTATGATAGTGTCAAACTCAAGAACTTGTTACTAGATGGCAAGAAGAGATTCCCACATAGCATCTTTAATATTTGTATGTTTCTATTGGATTATTACCTTCTTCACAACCTTTCTAGCCAAAATATATTTAGGTTCCATTGAGAAATAATCACCTTCACTCATCTTTAATAATGTTGAATTCATCAGTACGAGGTAACTCTAGCTTGTAAGCAACTTGAACCACGCTTTTTAGCACCTTATATAGCCTAAAATACTTTGCAACTAGCTTGTTAATGGTGTTTATGGTGTTTTGTTTAAGTAACCTAACCCACCTTTTTTAGCACCTTTTAAACCAACTAAGTTGTTAATGGTGTTTCATTTAAAAAGGATGAAACTTTAAATAAAATAGACCACTTACTTCAAACATTCTCTTAATTCTATGTTTGTTTGCTATTTGTTGCATTTGATTTTATGTCCTCTCTAGATGATATTTTAGCTATTATCTTATGGTTTTCCTCTCCTTCAGACTCTTATTAACTATGGTATTATCACTATCTCTAGTCAAATAAGGTAAATGATTGGAAGGTGGCACCGTATAAATAACTTCAAAATGAAGGAATGGTAAGATGTGTTAAACCATAATTCAACAAGAGACAACCATTCAGTCCATTCCTTCAAATAGTCCCTTATCATGCATATCAAGGTTAAGGCTTTTTGGATGAAAGATGATAAGCTCAAGTCATTAAAATTGATAATGGTTCAACTGCCATATGTGAAAAAAGTTTTTTTTTCATTTATTTCTTAGTCTATTTGAGAAAACAATAACATTATGAAAGTAAATCCAAAGTCTTATATAACATATTTACATATTGATAGTAATTCATAAATCATCAGGCAATATCTATAAGTTATCAGAAATATTCTCATTATGCATGTTCTATATAAAATTCAACAAATAAGTGGCATTATATAGTAAGAGCTAATCAAACTAGTTATCTAATGACAACAGTATAAAATATCATAAATCATGGACTAGGTAAAGCTGTCTTACCACACACATAACATGGCCTAACCATAAATGTCAAATATTTAGTGTTAATAGGAATCAAAAACACAATTAGAAATAATACAACTCATTATATATAAACTTAGTCTGTCACATGTCAAATCTACATGTAAGTTATGAAAAGAATGATTGCATGCTAACAAAGAACCCTACCTAGACCATGTCTTATAGGGATTTTTATCTTAGCAAAGAACTCTATCTACGTTAAATGGAGACCATCCCCTATAAGAATTTTTATCTTAGCAAAGAACACTATCTACATTAATTGGAGACCATTTCCTATAGGGACTTTTATCCTAGCAGAAAACATTGTCTATATAAAGCATTAAAACAATTCCAATTCAATGGCCTAACATAAATAAGAAACTTGCTAAATTTCACACTCAGAAGATTTACAAGGATCACTCATCTTAATCAAATATATTACTCAGGCACTTTAATAGTAATTTAATATACATGAATATGAAGTTTGCAAACAAAATTAAGAAGAGTGGCATAATAGATTCTAATGAAATCTAAATTATTATATTATCATATCTTTTATTAGTTTTCATGTTTTCTAGATTTTAAGGTCCTTGGTTCATATCTAGTCCTTTCATGATCATAATTCTAGGTTATCTAGGTCTATCATATTAAGGCCATTGATATTCATATGAATGGTATTAAGTCATCATCATCAAGTTTAAGTCCTATTTGTCAAGGCAAGTCATATGTATCTAGGTCCGATCATTTATGTCACAATCATTTGGGTTCATGTCTAGATGTACTTTTGATTAGGTTATGTTTTATGTATACTTATGTGTATATAGGTGAGTAATTCATAGAAAACATTTCTTTTATATCCTTAAGATTCCAATAAAAGTTACTAAAGCCTCAAAATATCCTATTTTTGCAAAGGAACAAAAAAAACATGTAAAAAATTCAAAATTCTAGACTAACTAGTGTCAACATAGCCTGACCTGTTGGACACCCTTATCCACATAACTAGTCCATATTAGGTATTAGTTGGTGCCTAAAATGCAACTTGACATGGCTATGTCACTTTATATAACTTGGCTATGTCTAGAAGCCCTAATGTTGCGATTTTGCATTGGTTAACGTTCAAATTTTCATCTTTTGAATATAATAAGTTCTATGATCATTGTAAATGTTTCCTTAAGCTTCATATGAGAGCAAGACACCATTTAAAATAGGGTTTAAGGATCTAAAACAAGTCTTGCTAAATTTTCCATGAGAATCTCTTAGAGATAAAGAATGAAGAAAATGTAATGGATGAAGCTTTTGGGATCCTTAAGCATGTTAGAAGCATATATACTTAACAAGAGTATCACCACACTCATCAAACAAAAAGAAAAGTACAAGACCAAGATTTCACCATTTTAAACCTTAAAGACCTATTAGAGAGAGGAAATGGAGTTTGATGAGGAAAAAGATATGAGGGAAGCTATTAAGCATCGCATAACCTTTATTCCTTAACAAAATTATCATCTAAGGTTCAAACTACATGATTTCACCATTTTCAGTCTCAAAACAAGCTTTCATGGAGAGAGAATAGAGGAAAAAGAAGAAGAAAAAGGATGTTGGAATGTTTCTTAGTAAGACAAAAGTATTACCTTCATAGCTACTTGGATTTTGCTACAAATTCTCTTCTTCTGCCTTCTTCCCTTGTTCTTCTTCTTACTTCTGCACTTTTCCTTCTTAGCTCTTTACCTCTTTTGTTCCTTGCTCACACACACACACACACTCTTTCTTTATTAAATTCCAATAGATATAATGTTGCAAATGTGAAAGAATGTGATAATTAAATAGGATATATGAGACACTTATTTTTCTTCCTCTAAATTTGTCGGTCCTTTTATCTTTTTTCTATAATTTTTTTTATGTTTTATACATTTATATTTCTCTAAATCTTCATTATTTGGTGCTCACTTATCCTTTGCATATTTTCTAATCTCAATTCATTTGTTTTAAAACTACATAAATATTATTGAATAAATCCTATTGGGAAGAGGGTGTTACATGCCATGCAATATTTTCTTCCTCAGCAATGGTCTTGACCAATGTGTTCTGTAACTGTTTTAGCTTGTCTACTGGATAACCATCTTTACTTGCCCAGTTCACCAAAATGACTTTGTTATTGCAAAGTCTAATTTTCCTCTAATTTATCTTTCGTTTCCCCTACTTCCACTTCATCCTTTGTATTAATTTGTCTATCGTTGTATGTGCTAAGCTTATCTTGGTGATCAACAAACATATTGTCTTTTGCAATATCTGTATTTTTTTTTGTGTCATCATGGTATCTTTGTTTTATACTTCCTAAAACCCCATTATCAAGATCAACATGTTCTATTTGTGCTAAACATTCACAACAATGTACATAATAAATGCCCTATCTACTAAGTATTTGAATGAAAAATTAGCATTTGTCCAATTTCCACAACTTTAATACGTGATTACTATCAATGTTAGGTTTAGATGGGAATTGGCTAACTCTATTTCATTCTATTCTTTGGATTACAATGCTATGCCTTGAATTGGATGCTATATGAGAATCCTAAGTCATTAACAAATATTTATTGTCAATTGACATCCCTTTTATATTTTGCCTGTAGCTTTGTCTAACTTTATAGCCTTCCAAATGCTACCTTAACATGTGATTTTTAAATATTTCAGTTACTTATGATCGAATTGCCTCTCAAACAAGATTTGGAATTTCATATATACATTTAAAAAAAATCTATTAAAATCAATAAATACAATTGAAAACCAAGACTCAACCCAAAAACTAATTAACCTACAATTAAACTGAAGGGGGGATGTATATAGCATTTATCCATATAGTTAAATGCACTATTTAGTTTATCAAAACTAGAGAATAATTCTTAGCTTTAAAGAGTGAAAGATTTAAGCATGCATAGTGATTACGGAGCAAATTTGAAAACTTACAATTGTTAAGCAAAATTGGAAATTTCTCTTTTTTCGAATAAAACAAAATAAAAGAGAGGGCATTATTAGTTATTTAGATGCCCTAGGCTGGTCGACACTTGGCAACCACCAGATTGTGTTACTACTTTGAATAACATTATAAGACTTTGTCATTTCCTTGTCTGCTCTCATTCATTTCAATTAGTTCATAAGGTTATATTTATCCTTTTGTTTTTTTAAACAAACACAAAAATTAGATATATTAATAAAAAAATACTTGTATACTTTTATTAAACTAATCAATTACTTTCTTGCCCAATATAAATACTTTCATAAACTAATCAATGATAATAGAAGATAAATCATTTTAGCAATGTGAAAGAAAAAGAACTTTGAGTATTATTCATAATAGTTAATAAATGTTGAAGACTTATAACAATTTCTTTTGATCCTTCAAGTTTAAAATTAATTTAAATTTATTCTAAATGTTTATTGCATTAATTTCATTCAACATACTTATTAAAAATTTAAATATCATTTTAATTATTAACAACATTTAAATTGTTAATCGAATTAACTTACTTGTAACATGAAATTTAATATTAAAATAGTATTCTAATTTTTCAATTTTATTTATAATATTAAAATGATCTTTTAAATTTAAAGTATTTTAAAATAGTACCTTAAATTTTAATTTTGTCTTATAAAAATTTATTAAAACATCTAACAATATTTTTGTACTAATATGAAAGTCTCTCTCTCTCTCTCTCTCTCTCTCTCTCTCTCTCTCTCTCACACACACACACACACACTTTTAAATAATGAGATGACATCTGATCATCGTTTGTTCCTTAGAAAAAACAAAAAAACTAAATCAGGTTGAAGTCATTTCCAAACTTTCCTTCCACATTCTTCACCTATCGCAGTTGGCAGTGTGTGGGGCTTCCTGTCTTTTCCAAACTTCTTCATTCTTCAACTTTCTCGACCTCCCGTAGTTGTTGTCGTCGGAAAACTGAGAAGGGCCACCCTAGGGAGAGAATGGGATGGTAGTGTCGTCGTTGTCCCAAGAGCTTGAAAAAGAATTACTGTGAAGTTGTGTTTTTGGTAAGTGGGCTTCTTGGGCCTTAGCTTGGGACGGAACATGTGAGAAATCTTTGGTTTCCTGCAGCTGCAGCAGCCTATGCCGACGACCACAGTTTTTAGAAGAAGCTTCTTTCAGGAGCTAGTCATTTCTGTGTGTTCGTAAGAAACAGAGTATGGAAAAAGAGAACTAGACATTTCTGTGCGTTCGGTATTTTTCAAACTTCTTCATTCTTCGACTTAACATTCAATATCAAGAAGAACTGACATTGATTCACTTCAATCCCCTTCATCAAATAAATGAATTCTTTATTGATAGCTCAATTCTTTACCCAACTTCAGTACAAACCCAAATTTGATCAACCTCTATTCATGCGTTGAAAAGCTTTGAAGCGAAATGGGCCTTCGATCCCTATGTAAGGTAGAAAGTTGCATAAACTTTGGACTTTCTCTCTCCAAACTCAGACGGCCTCTTCCTTCACTCGGCCAAGCTTTAACGACTGTGATGCCCCTATAACTGGTTTGGCGTTACTTGCGGTTGCAACTATGATCCACTCACCAATGTCCTTAATGAATCATTATGAATTGTGAGAGTTTTTCAAATGAGCACCTTGAAGCAATATATGCCAACTGGCCTCTGGTTTGGGATTTGTCGGATAGGATTGAGAAATGAGCATATAGTGATTGGAGGAGTTCAACCTGTTTCAGTTTTTTTTTTTTTTAAATATTGATATGGTGCTATCTTATTATTTAAAATAAAAGATATATATATATATATAATTTCTATCTCAATGAAGAAATAAACGCCATTAAATGTATTAATGGATTTTACTTTTAAAAACATTTATAAGATGGGTTGAAATTTAAAGATCGTTTTGAAATGTTTTAGGTCTAGCCGAAATTTTAAAATAAATAAAATTAAAGAACTAAAATACTATTTTAAACAATATATAAATGTAAATATTACACTCTTAATGTCATTATTACACAGGTAAAATATTGTTATGATAAATTTTCACCATTAAAAAAGGTCATTATAAAACCTTAACTGATATAATAACTTATGTCATAATCGTCTTAAGTTGTTTTGATGAACTGGGATATACTCGTCGTACATCTCAAGTTTGTCTTGCTTGATTAATCAAAATCTTCTTATGATATGAACATAACAAATCAAACCCAAAAAAATTAATTTGCTCAACGCTCAATGAACTTGGGTTCCCTATCAATTCCGTAGCTACCGGATTAGCAAGTCACTCATAGCATGATATTTGACCAGTTCTCTTCAAACATTTGACCAGTGATTATGTCAACTGCTTAAAGAGACTGCTTTGAAAGTTGAAACCAAAACGAAACGACGCTCAACCACTTCCTGTCCGTCTCACATTTAGGCCATGTTTGATTCATGGCAATTTTTTTTTCTTTTTCTTTTTTTTGGGGGGGGGGGGGGTGAGGGCGCCTCAATTTGTGAAAGATACATGCTGAAGTGAAAAGAGAAGAAAATAAAAGAACAAATTCTCATAGAAGTCAACATCAATTGTTGAAAAAATTCAAGTCTTCCATTAACGCTATATGTAGAAATTTCGAAGAGGAGACAATTATGAAAGAAAGTTAAAGAAATTAGATGCGCGGCATAATGAAACTGGAAAGAGGTACCGTTCGGAATGACTAATCAAAAGAGAAAGAGAGAGACAACTTAGATCAATTTGAGAGTAAAATGACAAATTACAAGTGTTTTTTACGAAAAATGGAAGAGTTACTGCATTCATTCGTAACTGGGAAATAAACAAAAATAAATAAAGGAAAAAAGGGGAAGAATTATTTTATTTTCATTTATTTCCTCTGTCCATTTTCAGTCATAACAAGCACCGATGCTCATCTTGATGCATGAATGCATAACCTGCTTCAACAGGTAACATACAAGATGGATTTGAATCAAGGATCCTCTACAATGACTTCCAAGTTAAACTTAACTCGAAAGTGGACTCTAATTCTACAACGTCTACAATGAGATATAACACAGGAGAGAAAACAGTGGTTATTATGGACTAAAATTCCATAAATTTATCTTACCAGACCAATGCTGAAATGTCTAGAGATATTTCTCACGACCAGACTATTCACATTTGCAGCCCAGCTTCCGCTATCTGTACAGAATTTTTATTATAAAGAGGCAAATCAAATTAAGTATTCATAATACATTAGGAAAAGTGCATCTGGGTAATCTTTCGGTAAGCTATTGATGTAGAGGTAGAAACGCAGCAAGTCCTCCTTGGACACTGTTTCAGCATCAACAACATCTTCGTTACAAGTTAGTACCCATAAGTCCTCTGAATTAACTCTCCTCAAGCTACCGCGACAAAAAGGACAAGACTCGGACCTTGTGCTCCTGCAAGTTCATAAAGAGTGTCAAAATTCAATACCCCCAGCATATGCAGTAAGGTTAAAAGATCTTTGAGAAAACAAATTTTTTGGTCCTAAAAGGCATATGACTCTACTATTTGATCCCCAAAATCTTTGAAATACACAATTGGATCTCTGAAAATGTTTACTTGCTATTCATTAGTCTTTTGGAGCATGTACACTTGCCCTGGTTTTTTTCCTGTTTAAGATTGACGAAAAGTAACTAGTAGCAAGTAAAAAATTTTCAGAAACTAAATGACATATTTCTAAAATTTAGAGAGTAAATAATCGAAGCATGTATCTTTCAGGGACTAAAAAATACATTTCCTCAAGATTTTTCTTTGTCTAAGGTCATCCATGGAGTCCACTCACCGAGGGTGAGAGTCAACTTAAAAAAAAATTCAGAACTTTACATGGTGGAGTCTTTTGAATCATGTGTGATAAACAGACAAGTGAACACAAACTAAACCTATAGAATGCCTTGCAGGTTAAGAGAGTGGAGCATGATGTGCTTACCACTTGCGGTAGCATTTGATACACATGGCATGACAGCAATTAGGCAAAACCATTTTGGTGCAAGGTTCCAAGCAGATTCCACATTCATCCTCTCTCTCAAGGTCCAGATTGCTTAGTCTCCTATCTCCTTCAATAATCTTCTTCTTAGAACATGGACCTTCTATGCTAGAGTACCCCTCTTTACAAATCTCCAACTTCTCCAAGCTGCCATGAAGCCGCTGGAGAGATGGCAATATAACGGCTAAAATTCAAATTTTGATGACATGAACAAATTGAGATATAATTAGTAAAGGCATCATGGCTAATCCTTTTTCTTTTTGTAAAATAAAATAAGGTTCTTTTTTGCAAATCAATAATGGACACACCATAAAAGTCCCTGATGGTAGCCTTCCTTCCATGAGTAGACATGTTTGATCTCCCCTCTCTGTGAACCTATTGTAAAATAGGTGAGCAACGAGCATTAAGACACTAGCAAACCTATCCCAGAATGGAACAGAACGCAACAATACAAAACCCAATTTCTTAAATTAAGAGATAACAATCTATAAAACATGGACAATTAAAAAAAGTAGCCATGTCCAGGTCCAAAACATATCAAACACATATTAAAAACGAAGTGACACCATGCATCACTTTAAATTACTTATAGACACTTAAGATTTCGTCAGTGTAACTGCCTCCGTGTCCTTGTCAGTGTCATGTCCATCATCCATGCTTCCTCTAGCTAACAATAAATGAAGCTTACCTTATATATAAGTATGTGGAAGAGGCTCAGATATCTGTGAAGAAAGCAAGCACAAGAACAATCCATCCATTGTAGCAAGAAAAGAAAGAGTGGAGCCCAGTGATTGTAAACCAATTTCATTTGAAGAAGAGTCCCACCCTTGGCTCTGGGTATTGCAGCAGCCCTACACAGTACGGACCCATTATCCAAATTTAGAAAGGAAGCAACAGAGAAGAAAGAACAAAAGAACAAAAAGCCCCCAAGGAATTTGACAATAAAATTGGGGCTATGAGTTACAACTTCCACTAAGGTATTTGTTTCTATGGCTGAATTTAATCGACTTGGAAGTTGGAACAAAGACAAGCGACAAATTACTAGCGAAAAGACCTTCGTATGAGTATCAGGGTTTGGAACGACCAAAATAATCAATAGCGAGTAGGGAATTAACTACGATACTGATCGTGATGACCAATTCAACGCCTAAAGCCTCTTATAAAAAAACTGAGCTAAAAAGAACAAGGACCCAACTTGAAAAAACTCATCCTTTTTCAGAATTAAAAGGAAAGCTTATAAGATGATCAGATAAAAAATAAAGTGAAGGGGGAAAATTAAACTTACAAAGCATTAGCATGCTGAATATCAGCCTCCAGTGCTTTAAGGGAATCCTGGTATGGTAATCGGGAAAGCTGGTACGGCATCATTTCCATCTTTCCCCTTAAACTTTGTGGAAAGAAGAAAAACAAGCGAGTATCTAGGTCAAGAGAGCACCAAGATTTAACGTTGAGGAGGCTAATATTCCACCGAAAAGCAGAAACAGGATAGAAGTAAGAAAGGAATCGGTGAAGAAACGAAAGGGCCTTTTGTTATTTTAATTGCTTCTCTGAAGCTTTCTTCAACCTTTGCCGCTTAAAGAGATACGAAGGGCGGCTCTGAATATGACTGTTGCTTTGGCTTAGGCTCTGGGGGCGAGAGGATATGGGTAAAGGTATGCCGTATAAGAATGTGTTGATGATGAACATGATGATAATGATATGAGACGACACGAGACATGCGAGACGATAACTTGCTTTGTTGGGAAGCTTAGGGTAATTTCGTAGTTCCCATTACATTCTCTCTCATTGGTTATTAGGTTTCCTTATTTCCGTTTACTTTGGTCAATAAATGAATATTTTTTAGACTTTATCGGCCTAACTCTATTATTTGGTACTTAAATAATACAATTATATGATTTACTTGTCAATTTTTTTCATTAATAGCTAGTGAAAAAATAAAACAAAGATAAATTTAAATTTTACAAGAAACTATATGAATAAATT
Organism: Erythrophleum ivorense; assembly: GCA_026724425.1. Classification (NCBI taxonomy): domain Eukaryota; kingdom Viridiplantae; phylum Streptophyta; class Magnoliopsida; order Fabales; family Fabaceae; genus Erythrophleum; species Erythrophleum ivorense. The sequence continues at coordinate 1,529,628 of JAIUCV010000147.1, read as the reverse complement.
TGACATTATATCTTAAAGAAAAAATAAGACTTAAGTGATTAGGGATATGAATCATTCCACGCATGTAGCTTTCAATTATTCTATAACATTGACTTATCCAATCACATTTCAATCCAACACTAACTAGTACAAAATAGAAATTTTTTAAGAAATGAATTGTATGTTTTTAAAATTTAAAAACAAAACAATTAAGACTTGTATCTATATATATATATATATATATATATATGATGAGGATAGATTCTCATATCAAGTTGCCAAATTTTGAACATACTACTGCTATACAATATTATATGCTACTCAATTGTGTACCGCTTCTTGTAAGAATAATATAATACAAGGCTATATGATATGTATGTACATATTTGATGAGTATATATAAAAGAGATTCTTAAATAAGTTTATACATTAAACAAATAAAAGCATGTAGTTGAATGGAAATTTAAGTAACATAAACAAAATATACATTATAAATTTTTATTAAAAAATTTTCACATATATATGCATTTTCTGACGACTATATTAGATGGGAATTAATATATTTGAAAGAAGAAAACGAATGATATGTTTTAAGGCTTATTAATGATTACTTTTCTTATGTGATCTATTAATTAAAAAAAAAAAAACAGAAAATAGGATACATGCAAGAGAGAATTCCCTAACGTAACATTATTAGTTCTATCATTGCAGAATAGATGATGAGTTGGAGTTTAGATTTTATTTATCAGAAAATGTGCTGGTGTACCGATCTACGGTAATCATTTGTGTATAGCCAAGCTTACCACGTTTATGCCATCAATCAATCAAAATATACGTATATGTGTGTGTATATATGTATATATATATATATATAAATGTTGGAATATTGTTTTTAAATTATAATTAATATAATATTTTTTTAAATGGTGCCCACCAAATTTGGGATGGGCCCCCATTAGTAAGTGTTAATATTATTAGAAAAATTAGATTTGAAGATTCAAATTTTATAAAATTCATAATAAAAGGTTTTAAAAAATAAAATTATTTTTAAAAAGTAAAATTATTACTATTTATAATTATAGTTTAAAAATTTTTTAATAAATTTTTAAAAAATTACTATCAAAATTACTTAAATTGTAACTTTTTTAAAATTTAATAGTACTAATTTTTTTAAATTTAGTAATAAGTTTTTTTAAATCTAATAATAATCTTAATTTTTAGAAATAATTTTAATTTTTAAGATTTTTGTATTATAAAATTTCTTAATTATTTATATAGAGAAATTTCTGGCGCCTCTCTGTCCTTTAATTAATTGTATCCTACATTTTTAAAGAAGGTTATGACATAAATGCAACGGTTCTTCAAAAACTTAGAAATTGTCGTCCTTTGAGAAGAGGAAGAAAATATATAGAGTTTTTTTTTACCAGAAATATGAAAATCAAATCTTCACTCCTCTTAAATCACATGATATAGTAATCGTAAAATATAAAGAGAGACTAGATTAGTCCAGAAATATATAAATTATAGTTGATTGACCTATATAAAGAAACATTATAAATTAACAAGATTTTTTTTAAAGGCAATCTATATTCTACATATTAATTTCTAAAAGATTCAATTTTGTAACTTAGAAAACAAGGATGGCGTAATTTAACTTGGAAAAGTATGCAACCATATATAGTAATAATTAAAATTGAGTTTGTTTCATCAGAAAGGTATATATCAATATACCTATAAACTTCCGAAGTTGAAGGAGTTTCTCTATGTTGGGTTTTCGCTGAAGAAATCATTTTATGTATCTTATCCCATTCGGGAAGCGTATAGAACATATGGGGTGTGGCCACCTACCTAAATAAACAATAATAAAAAAAAAACGCTTATTTTGGATAAACTAGCATTCATTATTTTCGTTTTATTAGTCATATTTTTCTATTTAGGTACGCCATAGATTTTGGATATGCCGTTTTTTTCTTTTTTAATGGAGTTGAGTTTTCTAATACGCAATCCATGAAAATCCGGTCAAATACACATATAAAATTATGGACCGCAAAGAATAATATGCTCATAAATTAGTAATCACGGCTTTTAAACGAACGATCGCGATTAATCCGATACGATGCAGATGATTCTACCTTCATCATTATGGCATCGATGTCATCATTCATGACTCATGACCACCGTAGCCTTTCTGCCCTCAAAGGTGAAAGGAAAAATTAGGGATCGTTTCGGTATGAGCTTTTTTTTTTTTTTAAATCTTATTAACAATATTTACCTTTTTTTAAATTTTTTTAAGTAAAAATATAAAAATCATTTATATATAAAATTATTTTTTTAATTTCATTTTTTTATTCTTTTATATTCTGTGTATCAAATAAGATTTAAAATTCAGAATTTCAAATTAAAAATATTTATATTAAAAGATTTTAAGTTTTGAAATTATTATAAATAATATTAAAAATTTAAATTATGCAAAAAAATTACAATTTAAGATCTTATATAAATTTTTTTATTATAAAATAACTTTAAATTTTAAAATTATTTAATAAGAATATTTTTAATTTAAAATCCTAAATAATAATTTTCTGAAAAAAAAGGGAGTAAATAAGGGTGCGGGTAAAATGCCCCTCTCTGCAACTCCGATGTATTCCCTTCTGTTCCCATCGCACCTTATTTTTCGTGTTGTACCAAGCTTAAGCTAATAGCTAGCTGGAGTCCCTTAAAATAAATAAATAAAATATTTTTTATAATATAAAATAAATTATATTTATACTCATTTTTATTAAAATATTTTTATATTTATTACTCGTATTATATATAATGAAATATTAAATATATATATTCAATTAATATAAAAATAATTATTTTTTAAGATTTTTTGATTGATATATGTTTTTACAATTTAAAAAGGAAACTGTGTAATTTTAACTTTTTTTTTGAAGGAATAGAGTAATTTATTAAAAGAATTCGTTTACTATTTTTTTTTTTTTTTATCTAATTCTCCGAGATGGAGATGAATTGAATGGGTTTAGCTACAAAGAGTCATTGATAAGTAAAATTTTATTATTATGGATATGAAAGCCCATTTAAGGCGAGAACTCGAGTTCTCTTGAGAGCCTAAATCGAACCGCAACCTGTGAAGTGAATTCAGAAACAGTCGCAATTGGCCAAACAGTGGAATTGATAAACATTTCTTGGTTGGATTATTTTCCATCATCATCCCCTTTAAGAACTATGATGTAGGCATGTAGGAGTATATAATATAATAAACATTCTTTCTGAAAATTTACAAAAACCCAGAGAAAAGTACCTAGATTGATGGCTGTGCAAAATTACCTTATCTTGCGGTAGGGAGGCAACCATTAGACAAGTCAGGGCTCTCAATTTCGAGAAAGCTTGTAAGTAAAGTTTTTCGCGAAGATTGAGCTTTGGAACTACCTGAAGATGATAATTTAAGCTTACTATTTGTTCCCTTTTCAATGTTCATAGCTTCTTGTATAGCCAATATGATCTCTTGCATCCTGGGCCTGCAGGCGCCATGTTGTTCTACACATTGCATGGCAATTTCAGCAACCCTCCAAATCGATTCGGTTTTCACATTTCCGGCAAGAGAAGGATCCATCATGCTCATCACATCGCCTTTCCGAATTAAAGATCTAGCCTGCAATCCAAAACAATGTTTGGGGTCAGCCGTGATTTTAGTTGATTGAGGACTGTATACCTTCATCCCCAGGTTAAATCAATATTTTAGCTCATTAACTTTATTTAAAATTTTAAATTGGTTAAAATGTCAAAAATTGTCAAATTTGATAATTCAATTATTATTGAGATAACTCTAATTGAGCTGAAACAACATCCCATATAATTGTTAATTCACTTAATTACTTAATTTTTGAAAATTTTAAATTGAGACCTAAAGTCATTTAGGAAAAAAAAATGAAGTAGAGATTATGGAATAATCAAAAGAGCTAGCAACCATTTCAGCACAATTAAAACTATCTTAACAGTGAGTAAAGTAATGAACCTGATCATTTATAACATTTATGGAACAAAATAAAAGATAAATAACCATTTTGACATGTTGCAATCTTGATTTGACCAAACATACCCAGTGAACAATATTCATTTCGGCACCATAATCTTCTGATGACACAGGCTTTCTTCCGGATATCAGTTCCAGTAGAACAACTCCAAAGCTGTATACGTCACTCTTCTCTGTCAATTGCTGATTTGCGTAGTACCTGTTCGACAAATTTACAGACTGAGCTTAGCACATGCAGGAGAAAAAGAATATGTTGATCACGGACACAAGACCCATAATAACTTACTCAGGATCCAGGTAGCCTACAGTTCCCCGTGCAATACTTGATATATGGGTTAAATCTTCTTCAGCTAGTCTCGAGAGTCCAAAATCTGACACTTTTGCTCTCATATTGATGTCTAGGAGAATATTGCTTGTCTTTACATCTCGGTGTATGATACTCGGATTGCATCCTGTGTGTAAGTAGTCAAGACCTACAGAAATGCAAAATTGTTGTGTGATTTTTAAATTTTAACTTGGAAGTATAATTACGGATTTGGATCCCTCAATTTTAGAAAGAGATAAACATAAAATATGCAATATCTACTTAAATCGTGCACCTTACGAAGATCAATCCCCCAAATTCTTACTGTTATTTGCAAAAAGAAATTAAGAGGATCCAAATCCTATAAATACTTACGGACCAAGAAGGTGGTTAGTAACTAACCTTTAGCTGAATCTTCTGCTATACGAAGGCGAGCTAACCAGTCTAAGTGTTTCTGCTTAGCAGAACCTGTCAACAACTTGGAAATCAATTTCACGACATAATTTTTACAACTAAGTAAATAGATGAATAGAAGGGTGCGGGATTAGACCATGAATGTGATCCCGTAGGGTGCCATTGTGCATAAACTCGTAAACCAGAATATGCTGATATTCTTCTTCGCAATATCCAATCAAAGGAACCAAGTTTCTGTGATGAATTCTTGAGAGAAGGGCTACCTGCATTTGTGATTCTACGATCAATTAATTAAAAGATTTTCTTAAATTCTTCTAGTTCCTCCTAACTGTTGATGAAATTTATGTTTTAATGTAGGTCTTCTGCAGTTTGACCCCACCTGGAAGACCTATGTAAATCCTAATACTGTTATAGCAGTGCAATATTTACATTTTAACTATGAAGAATGCTTTACTAATGGAATCAAAGCATCTGATTCTCTTGATTGATGATTTATCTTCTTAATTGTGATTATTAATTGTTGAGAGTAAACTCTACTGAATGTGCAGTACAAAATTTATTCTCTTTCAAGATTTAAACACAGAAGTGCTGAGAGGGTTGAATTTGAACGCTACCTCAGTCACAAATTGATGGTTCCCATGGCTGGATGAATCAGTCATAATCTTAACAGCAACTTCTTTTCCATCTCTCATTTTCCCGTAGTAGACACATCCAAAGCTTCCTTTGCCGATTTTCTTTGAAAAATTATTAGTAGCTTCTTTCAAGTCTGAGAGACCAATATAGCATGCAATACCTTCATCCATTAGACTCCCTCCCCGAATGAATGAGTATTGACCCACAGGTTTAGTTCCATTGCGTCCAGAAATACCTGATTGGCAAAAGAATGCTTAGTTGGAAAAGTTTGTTCTCTGTCTGGTTAAAATTACTAGCTTTGACTAAGTCGACTAACCATTTTCATCACTTTTCTGTTGAGATGCCTTGGTTCGAAGATTATGCATTAGCACCAAACTTCCTAAAAATAATATTGATAAAATCACAAGAACTCCAATTGAAATTCCCAGTATCAACTTGAAGTGTTTCTTGTTTCCTCTATGTAGTCCAGGATTACCATCATAGCTGGAAAAGAAAACAGTATGGCCATTACTTTCTCGGGTACTTCAATTATATTCATACTGATGTTACTGTCAAATGTTTAGTATCTATCCTAAATTTACTTAAACATTAGAAATATATGCTGCCAGGGGCACACACTTACTTGAAAATAATTTTTCTAGATACTAATCCTGCTGGTATTTCCCCAGTAAACGAGTTATTTTGTATGAACCTGTCAGAGTTTGACAAATGCTGCATAATTAATAGACATTGAGAAGTAATGCACTGAAATGTTTCAAATTTTTTCTGGAATCTGAGGTGTGTCACGTTGATGAAATAAGATTGCTACATACAGTGCTTCTAAGCTTGGTAAACTACCCAGGTAAGATGGTAGTGGACCAGTCAATTGGTTGTTCTCTAGATGCCTGCATGTCATTGATTGTAAAATTGAAGTTAAGAAAAATGGTGTTTTTCACTTAAATAGTAAATTTAAAAGAACCAGTTCCTCCCCAACCCTCCAAAACAAAGTATGCGTGAAACTGAACAACTTACACAATCTTTAGATTGATAAGATTGCTCATGTCAGGTAGTGGCCCTGTAATCAAGTTTCCATCCAACCACCTAAGAAAACCAGAACACATCACAAAAGAAATTACGTTAAACATATTAGTAATAATAAGAGCATTTTGCTTTTGAAAAATGCTTACATTACTTACAACTCTGTCAATTCTTCCATGTTGTTAAGGTCCGATGGGATTGCGCCCTGCATATTCCTTCTTGACAGGTTTCTAACACAAGTAACTAGAGTTAGTAAAAATTAATACAGCTTCAACGTCCAGCATATATTTGAAATGGCAAATGTTCTTTGAATCTTAAAAATGTCTAGTTAAACTTCAACAAAATTTATCCCAGTATCTCAAATTCTTTAAGAGCAACTCTCTTTTGATGCACGTTGGAAGTCAATATAATCTTATGGGTTCAAAATATGCGTTGAATGTTCTGAGTAATGGAACAACAATTCGCTAGATGCTGGCATGAAACAGACTTGACAATGAGAAGGAATGGAGACGTTACATTTTTGTAATTCTTGGCAGTGTGGTCGCACTACAATTCACCCACTCCCAGGGAGTTGGAACACAAGGATCACCTTCATTCATCTGGACACTTTCAGCAGACATGGAGCAAAATGCATTTACAACACTCACTGCAAAAGGGCAGCAATCAGTTTATTTGATACAGCAATGTAAATGTTGGAAGTTATTCATACAGTTTGATCAAGACCTAATCACCCATCCATATAAACTATGTTATACACGAGCCAAAAGATCAAATTTCTCAGAGATATACTGATTTTAACGACTTACAATCTTGCCTGTCAGTCTTTGAAGCAATCTGTTGGTATTTACTTATTTCCATTGCATTTAGAAGTGGCCCTTGAGTAGAATCCCGGGTCTTAACAAAGGAGAATGACAGAACAAACTCCAGGGTTACATTCATGTAACTAGGTTCATAAAGAGTGTAGCTTCCATTGGCATTCTCAGCTATGTTAACTACTGCATTGCTGTAGTCAGCTATATAAGGTTGCTGCAATTTGAATTTTCGAGTCTCATTCTCACCCAGATCTTCAATCTCAGCAAAATAAGCATAGGCTCGAGCATTGGCAGGGAAGTCTTCCAGGTTTAATCTGTAGCTGAGTACCCCTTTTGTGCCAACAACTGCAGTTTGCATAACTTTGACAGGTGGGTATTCTCTAGTTCCTATCTTTATGTTCTTTGTTGTATTAATCCTTTCGGTGCCTGGGGCCACCCCAACAAGATAGTTTTGCCTTTTAATGAGATCTGATTCCCAAATTCTGTCATACGGGTCATCAGGATACCTGAAATTTATAAATAAAAAATGAGTTTAATTTAGATTGATGCCACCACTCATCTGAATAGTTTGCAATAAAACTAGCCCTGGTGCAAAAGATTAATTTAGGTTCTATTGCTTTCTACTATTTCAGGTCCAATTTTGAAAAATCTTCAAGCAGATGTAGAATATCTAGACCTGATAGCATCATCACTTGTAGCACCAAAGTTGATTCTTGCAGCAACTTTTAAGAAGAAATTGTCTTCAAAATCTGTGGCATACATAGAAAGATTCAAGGGCCTTAGCTCTAGAGTTGATATAAACGGAGAACCAGTGGTAGCGCAGCACATGCACACATCGATAGAGTTTGAGGGCGCCCTGATGATCATTTCCTTCACATAAATTCTTGAGGCATCATATACTGACACAGTAGCCCATTTAGTTGCATCCAAGTAGAGCTGAAACTGAGGGTATGTGTCTCCACTTTTCAAGCTTCCATACTGAAACGTTGCTCGCACGAGGTATCTTCTTCTCTCCTCGGTGATTAGTGTGTAACAGTATTTCCTGTTGTCTATGGGAAAGTCTCTGCGTCTCTTGTACTGTACCCTGTTTCCATTTGGATTCTCTACTTCCACTGGAGTGCCATGGTTCATGATCCCATGGTCTGAAATCCATGCCAGTTCTGTGCTTTTATCTATGTAATTACTAGTGCCTCCACAGTCTATGCTGATAAACTCTGCATGAGAATTCAATTATTTCACAGATTTAGAACCCCATGAAGGTCCTTTTTTCTGTTTTGTAGCATTACATGACATGATTTTCCAGGATTAAACAGATTCTACTTTGGATTTCCGTGTTGGTGTGAATAAATTGAAGTTTAAGCATGCCGGATTTCTTCAACTGAAACTGAATGGAAAACTGAATTCTTAAGCTGTAGAATACAGAGACATACCTTGAACTTGGCAAACCGCAGATGATATTAAAAGATAAGATATTAGTATAATCAAAACGAGAGAAAATACACCCATTGAAGCTAGGAAGACAAAGTAATAATTTGCATCTAAGAAATTTGAGTGATTGATAAAATTAACTGCTTGTTAGAGTTCAGCATCTCAACCAGCTTTTTTCCACTTACCCTTTATCTTTTTTTTATTGATAAGTTTGTTGATTGTTCATTCACTTTTGTATCTTTAGTGATGTTGGAATCTTCCTTTTTTCGACAAAAGAAGATTTCAGGTTTTCTTTTCTTTATTTTTTCTCCTTCTAAAAATGAGTGTCACACAAGGCACTGGCTCAATCTACAACTCAATAAAAATATCCACCTTCATGCCAATCACAAGATTTCAGGTTTTCTTTTCTTTATTTTTTCTCCTTCTAAAAATGAGTGTCACACAAGGCACTGGCTCAATCTACAAAGCAATAAAAATATCCACCTTCGTGCCAATCACTTGTTTTTATATAATAAAGACCCTATATATAAAAATTTGTCTTTGGGGCTTCGGGACGACATGAAAAGATATGATGTCGTGTTGCAAAACAGACTGTACCTATGATCCTCCCATGCACCACCAATGTGGACTGAATTCAAAGCCTCTTCTTTGATGGTATAAGAATGCGAGTCAATAAAAAGAGAAGATATTAAAATTTTATTTTAAAAGGGAGTATGAGATCCCAGTGGAGTGAGTAAAATAATGTACTTTAATTTGTGCTTTTGCAGACCTCATAATCTTATCAACTGTGGAACTTTGGACCATGTTGGCCTCAGCTTTTTAAAGTTTGAAAAAGTATGCATATGATGAACCTCGGTATCCAGACTGAAGCGAGTGGTCCCCACTCAAGTCTAAATGCAATCAGTGGTGCAATTTTACAGATCTCAAAAAAGGCACTCAAAACAGTCTTCTTGACCTTTGACACAGTCTTGCAACTTGCGGTTTGCAATCAAAGAGAGAACTTCTACTATTTCGCCCATATTCTTCTTTTGTTTTGTTCGTCCTATTCTCCCATGGAGATTGTTCACATTTGCGACTTTTACAAGCATATGGATTACAGAACATAAAGTTTATGGAATTCAATTCAATGGGCAAAACAAAGTCCTTAAAAAAAAAACCGAATATCTTTGTTCCCTTTTTTGTCATAATTTTGCAACGGACTATTTGAAGGGGTGCCACGCAAAATTGCAAAGGACAATTCTGTGGACAGACATCAACAATACAAGACTATGATGCATTTTTAATCCCCCCCCCCCCCTCCCCACCAAAAAAAAAACCAGTGAAGCAAAATGCATTAAAACTACGAAGTTACTCAGTCCACACAGAAAAGAAAGGGAGAGAAAGAGATAATGAGACCTCCTCCTAGTGTAGGACAGCTCTTATTGGATGATATTTATGGAGTCTTACTTCCTTGCCATGTGACTATTTAGTGCTTTGGGCCTTGCCTCTACTGTACTCGAAAAAAAAAAAGGGGAGAGAAAGAGAAGTAAAAAATGAGATCCCATTAATTCTGTTGTTAACCGTAAACGTCGCCTGTGTCCTTAAAAAAATAAACGTTGCGGGACCTACAAAAAAAGAGGCCGGTGAGTACTCTGTGCTATATAGAATACAGTAGTACATAATTTAGAAAACATCATGGCTATCACAGAAAGTGGTTTCACTGGTGAGTAAGTTTGAGTTTAATAGTTGAAAGGACTCTACAATACCAGAGCATTGGAGTAGAGAATTGAGTCACATGAGAACATTTACTGAGAGAAACAACTTTAATACCTGAAATGAAATTAGTCTCAAACCCGAACACATGTTGGGAACCAAAATGAAAACGCCATGGCTGCGAGTGCGCTCAACTGGTCCTAGAATAAATGGTTGGAGTATATTCTTGAGCCTCTGGTTTAACGAAGCGAATCGGCATTTAGAGATGGATATTATATGGGGCATAAAATCTGTCCAATATTCATTGTGTTTGTTTGGTGTGCAAAATTATTAAGATAAAAATAAAAATATATATAATTTTAAGAATGAAAAATGACTATTTTTATTTTAAAAAAAGAATAAAAATAGCTAAATATTAATAAATAGATATTGCTTAAAATTTTCCAATCCTAATTGGAATTCTAATTCCATTAAAATACCAAAGGCGGCCTAACTTCCTACAGAATTGTATCATGGAACCTTAAATTGATGTCTGATGAGACGGAAGGATAAAAGACGCAAATTGGAGGATTAGATTTTATCTTATCACAATTGTGAATTTAACTCTTTTATTAATTTTTAAAAAATTTTAAGTTTAACAAATTGACAATGACATTACTCCGCTAAAAAAGCAACTTTCTTGTTCCTCAATTATTCATGTTCTCTACAAGAAAATGAAGAATTCTTTTGAAATTACAAGACTTGATGTTACAGAAAGATGTAATATTTTGTATAATATGTTTTTTTTGGCCAATAATATTTTGTATAATATTGAGTGTTAAAAATAATGTAACTTTTCTTATAATGAGGGAAAAAAATTACTTGGTGGGTTTTTTATCAACTAGACAGTAGAGAGGGGATGTAATAATTACCAGAAAATATGGAACTTCCACCTTTTTTATTGCTATATTCTTCAATTTTAAAAACATAGGATTTAACTTTTGAAATATATATTACAATTATTTTTAAAATTTAAAAATATATAATTTATTCATTAAAACTTTTTACTCCTTATTCTTCAATCCATATTTTTTACCGACAAAAAACTAACAAAAAGCAAATCAAACACTTTTAGAAATTAAATAGTTTATTTTTAATATTTAGAGACCAAATAGTTAAAAAAATTTTAAAAATGAATAATTAAAGCATATAATTTTCCTAGAACAAAAAATAATAATTTCCTCTTAGCAGTAAGTACAAAGTATCAACGTATGGAAACGAAAGCGACCTAAGCAATGGGCCAGTGAGGACGGAGGCCTAACCTCACATTTTCTCTTCCATTACATTATTGAGAGTTTAATTTTTTTTACGGTTCGATTATCTTAAAATTCGTATATTGTTTTCAAATTTGCAATAAACAATTTTCTTATAATATGTCCACATTTCAAAATACAATTAATTAGTGCATACATTATGCGCCTGTGCAACAAACAATCTAGATTCATTTGACTTATTTAATATACAGAAAGTTAAATATATAAATTTAAAAACAATATGATTTCATTGATAAAAAATATTTATAATTCTGTTTTATTTTTAATAATTAAATAATAATTGATAAATAATATTAAATAATACTTAATTAATTATTATAAAATTAAAATTAAAATTTCACCCAACTTCCATTTTTCTTTTCATTTTGCTTTGGCATACCAAGCATGTTTGGTGTTACTCCTGTTTAAGAAAGTTGCTTGGGAGATATTTTTTTAACCCCTCTATAATTTGAAAGGGATTAGTTTCTTATCTAAATGAATAAGGAGAAATCTTTAAGAAATCCAAAAAATAAAAGAAGATAGTTGCAGTTGTAGAGGAATAGAAGATGGCTTAATTCCGACATGTTAATTAGCGTTAATTCTCAGAAAAGTGAACAACTGCAATACACTGCACTTTGCCATATCAGTGCGAGTTCACGCGTCCTTGCACTGTTTCCACTTTGAAATTTTAGCAACCTCTCTGCATATTGAGAGTGTGACGTATCCTTCTAACCTTTCTTTTTTGTTTTTTCAAACCTTCCTTTGAACAAAATGTCCTTTCTTCCTTTTGTTGCGATTTACACCTTGTTTTATGGTATGAGGTGAAGAGATGAAGAAATAAGCCTTTTCAATATTATTTTTTATCCAAACACCCAAAAATGAGTATGAGTTTATTTCTTTTAGATAGACACGTGAATCAAGAATAAATATTGTATTTAATTTATGTAAAATCTATTATATTATTATGTTTTTTAAGTAAGAGTATAAGGATTATTTTTTAATTCTAATACTTTTTTATTCAACTAAACATATAAATAATAAAATAATATTTTTATTTATTTTTATATTATATCAAACATAATTATTTTATTCTATTCAAATCCTTATTTTTTTTTAAAAAAATTATATTTAATAATTTCGTGCAACAAAGACATTAATCCGACAAAAACTACCTCATAAAATATTCGATATTCCTATCATTTATGGCTTTTGAAGCTGGTAATTGTATCCCACATGCCAATAATACCACCCTGTTATAAAAGCTTATCTTTATTGATTTATTTTTGTTGTCAAAATTCTACTTAGCTTTCACAGAACAATTTGCTGAGAATCCCATTCCAAGATAGATTTGGATCCTTTTCTGTGCCAAAAACACAAAGTCCAGTAAAAGAGGGTGAGCCCTACATACTCTGTCCCTGTTGGAACAAAGATAGATGCTTTACCCACTTATCTGGGCCTTCTCGACTTTCTTATATTATAGTTTCGTAGTCCCAATTCAGAAAAATAGTTTCTCGTATACTCTAAATGACCCAGTTATGGGGTGGCCCAATAATAGCCTGGGCTGATGTTGGGCCAATGGCCCCATATCTACAAGTGGCTCAAATGATTGGACGCCAGCATATTCTGCTTAAGCAACTCGCTGATTGCATTATTCAGCATCTTCTCTCAGTTACAGGCGAACTAGTGAAAATCAGAACAAAGATGAGTGAAAAACACACACACACAGAAAAAGAAAGAAAGAGAATAAACAGGTAAAGTGTAACCAATGAAGCATCATGGGAGGGAGAGAATAAGGGAGTGCCATTTTCTTTAACTTTTATATTAAACAAATGAAAAGCTATACTCCACTTAGCAGAAGTTGCATGGAGCTGATCCCTTTCTGTTTTGTCACTCGCCAATCATGCTCCCCCTCTTTTTAACCAAATAATTCTCCTTATCATTAAGAATTTCTTAGTGGGAATTTCCTTTTCCAGTCATTCTTGTTTTTGTTTACTACTACCCCACTCCCCAAAAGTTTAGCTTTATATCCCCACACCTCAAAAACTCCCAATACTTGTCATTTTCTCGCAACTCTGGCCTTATTATTAATTTCACTTAAACAAATATTTGTAAATATTATTAACTTGACAGATAATCACTCAATAATATCCATAATCTTCTTTTTTTAAAAAAATAATTTTACTAAATCTTACTCTTCACGTTTTGCACAATCCAAAAAAATGAAAGACATAAAAGAGAAAATTTTAAATAAAATTAGAGGAAATTTATAATTTTTTAATCCTAAAAGTATATGTTTCAATTATTTGGTCCCTAAGTATTATAAATATATGATTTAATCTTAAATTTTTTTTATTAATTACTCGTTAGTTCTAATTTTTTTTTGGGTTATAAAACTATCTAAAAAGTTTTATGATTTTTATAAACAGAGGGGGCGCAAAAAACAAAAAGGGTTAGTGAACAACAAGGCAGTGGCCGCTAGATCGAAGCAACTAGTGGCGGGGAAAAGACTAAAAAGAAGAGCAACCAAGTAGGAAATGACGTAACTTCAATTACTTCATTATCTTATAACTGGTTCGAATAAATGCATTGTTTATAGTTTGCCTATGGCGAGAGTATTAAAAAAAAAGTAATTTTTATGATATTTTTATACTTATTATTCAATAATATTTATTTTGATTATTTTTTAAAAATAAAATTACAAAAATTACTTTTCATTCATAAACTTTTTTTTTTTAATTTTTTTTACTTTCATTCCGACCTTTTTTAGGCCAAATGAGGCCTCAGCAACAGATGGATGCCACCTTATTCGAATCCTGTCCTTCAATCTTATATTGGTAGGGGGTATCGTGGCCTCTATCAATGAATATCATTAGCTACTCCTACATTCTTATGCACTTCCTTTCCCATCACTTTTTTTTTTTTCTTTCATTTTCTTCTATTATGGTAATGTCATTGTTGAGGCACGTAATGGGTCACTGTCCAGATTATTATGGCAGAACAGTACACCTTTTCGTTCTCACTTGCTGCGTTTTCCCAACCACCTTTCTTCAGTGCACACTCCATTAATTTTATGCCAACTTCCATTTCTTAGCTTTTACCTTTCTTTTTTGCTGTGCTGAAAGAAATCTTATACACTATGAATGAGTTTAATAATCCTCCATCTGTATGAACAACAATGACAGCAAATTATCTAGCCAAATCACCCTTTTTAAAAAAAATGCACCTTGGGTTAGTGTAATTTATTCCTTTAGTAAATATATTTTAAAAAAAAAGATACCAGAAGGGCGTGGAAAACACGCACCAATGGTGGGGGGACAGGAAGTTCAGGTATTGTTTTGATTTTTGACCAGACAAAGATACTTGTTTAGATGTGTCTGGGAATGTCCTTTTCGGGTCCATTCCATGTTGGAAAGCAAGTGGGCTCCCCATACGGTAAAAAGGCTTAATTTTAGGCCATGTTTTTATCAAATATATGCCACTTTTTACTCCTCCAAGTACTCATTGGGCATCACGCAATTCACCGCACTTCTTCTTCATGTAACCTTTTCCCTGATTTCATGTTTAAATCCACTTTTAATTTTATTAAAAATTTAATTAAAAAATATGTGATATTATTCTCTTATTTTTTTAAAAAAATAATTTAATTTTATCTCAGCATTAAATACGTGCTAACTTGGATATCAAATCTGGGTATAAATTAACTGTGTCTTAAAAATAAATAATATTTAAACTGACAAACTATTGAGTTTGGTATTAAATTTTGAATGAATGATATAATAAGAAAAATTAAAATAATCTAAAAAATAAGAAAGTAATACACTATCTATTTTTAAACTAGAAAAAATAATTAAAATTTGTATGACAAAAATATGAATTTAAGCCGTTATTTTAAGATTTGAGGATTGAGTAATTGAAGGCATAGCAAGTTGGGTAAAAAGGGTAAAATGAAGAAAGATGGGAAAGATGATTGAATGAGTAATAGTAAACTTTGAGAATCCAACGAAGCTCAAAATTTGGTTTTGGGGTTATCTAACCATTCCACAAAAACCTTTTGGTCATTCCTGAAATGGATATTTTGTCCTTAAATCAGACACAGGCCGTCTTATGTCTTCTTTCATGTGCCCTTTCTTTTTCTTCTAAATTCCTGTCCCATGCATAAAGAATATGGTTTTGATTCTTTGTTTTGTTCATGCCATGTAAGCCGTACATTTCCACCTCCAATATCATAAACAAACATAAATGAAGCCCGCATCTACCTGCTACTATACAATACATTACCATTTTGGAATTTAGTAAAACCACTTTCCCTTTTTATTTTTTTATTTTTTGGTATCCTGAGATGCCTTCTTCATTGAAACAATCTTCCCATCTAACTTTGCTTTTCCGTGTTTCAAGTTCTCAAGTCTTCAGTGTTTTCTACAACCTCCCATTGTCTTTCGGCAGTAAAGTTGCCAAGGTTATATTTGTCTTTTACCTTGTGTTAAATTCCTACACTTGAGCGCAGAAAGTGGAGGAACAGCACTCATATGGGACAATAATTTTCAAATAATATTTAACTTGATTATATTTATTTTTTAAAATATCATTAATTTCTTTTAATACTAAATTTATGTTTTAAAATTTTCTCATATTGTTTATTTCGTTAATAATATTAATTCTTTAAACAAAATATGCGTTGTTTTTAAAATAAAATTACTCAACTTCTTTTATATCATATTAATTAGAGCTTTACATTTATGCTGCACAGTATTTTGATTAAAAATTTTAATAAACAAACAGCATGCATCATGCAAACATAAATATAACATTTATTAAAAATGTTTTTTTCCTAAAAAGAAAAGAGTGCTCTTATATTATAAAAGAAACAAATTTTATGCAAAAATTAATCTTATAAGCAGAAAGTAAATTAATTTATATTTTTAAAAAATAAATATCATTGTAATTTTTTAAATTTTTTATAATATATATTAAATTTTAAAAGAATCCAACCATATTTTAAAATAAAAGAAATCTTTATGTAATTTTCTCTAAAATCTATCGTGCGCCGCTGGGACCGTTAGCCATCCGGCGCCAATATTCGTTGGCGGATGCTCCCCCCCCTCTCCTTTTCTTTTTTTTCAATTTTTATTTTTCGCCTCTCAGTTTAAAAGCCAAACGACCCACCTTTTTCAAAGCTCAGAAGAAAACTCGTCCTTGGGTCTCTCCTTCTTCTCTCTCAGTTTGAATCCCAACCGTGCTATAGGCTGCTACTTCAACAAACATGGATAGTGGTTTCTCTTCTCCTCGACGTGACGCTTTTCCGGCTGGTCTGCGAGTTCTCGTCGTTGATGATGACCCAACATGGCTCAGGATCCTTGAAAAGATGCTCAAGAAGTGCTCCTATGAAGGTTTCTTCACTCTTCCCCCCCCCCCCCTTCCCTTTTTTCTTTCTTTCAACTCTCTGCCACTTATATAACGTGCTGATAACATATCAGGATATCTTTCAGCAAGGGGCTTGAAGATTTATTGAAATTTTTCTTGTGCTCTGACTGTTGGTTAAATTATGGGTTTCTCGATTTTGGTCCAATTTTGAATATTTGATGTGTGATGGGATCAGCTCATGTTGAGTCATGTTTTGATGTTTCGGTTTTTCTACGTAATGTGTTACCCCAAAAAAAAAATCCTTCCTGGTGTGATATATGACATTGAATAGTTAGTGAATTTTAGGTTAAATAAGGATGCTTCTGATGATGATTTCATGCGTTTTTATTTCTTGGGTGAGTTTGAGCTGTTACTTGATGATTTAATCCTACGGATTTCTTGAAGTGCGAAACTTTTCAACAAGAAAAAACTTGATCACTGCTGGTTCCGTTCTTTTATGGTAGATTGAACAGGGTCATAATCAAATTATACGCTTTGTATTTTCTGTTGTCATGAGTCTTTGGTTAAATATGGCTCTCTGTGGAAAAGCAATATAGACTATAGAGACGGCCAAAAAGAAGTACCTTTGTCGAATTTGATTCCTTCTGATCTTTCAACTGTACTGGTATCTTCAGAATTGACTAGTTCATAGCGTTAATATGGTATCTTTGGGACTATATGCCATGTCCGTATCAGTAATCCCTCCTCTCTCATCCATTGGAAACATGTGTAGTTGACACCTGCATTCATGCAAGAGGAAAAGTTGCACCAGCTTACTTCTATACATTTTGTTAGTAGACTAATTGATTGTAAGATAAAGCTGTTGGTATGTTACAACCATAACTATAATTTGAGACTAAATCTTTTGAGTATTATAGTAAGTAATTGAATCAATCTGAATAAGTGAGAGTACACAGTTTTAGTGGCCTCTTCAAATGTAGGACATGAATGCAATACCTGTAAAAGACATAGCATTTGTTTCCCCCTAGTAAAATTAAAGCGTATGACAAGGGGAAAAAATGGTATGTATGTTTCCTGAGTTATTGAACCCATGGCGCAAAGCTAGTCTTAGCCAACCTTATTTCTTTCACAAGTTGAAAATGAAAATGGAGAATAAGGTTTTCTCTCTTTGGATGACCTGAAGCTAACCATGTAAGATTATATAAGAACCTGAATCACCAAATCTTAGAAGCATTATAAGAGGCCAATTTGAAGCTGATGCTGTAGCTTGCTTAGTCACCAACTGCAATTGAGCGTCTAGGAGTTCTTCATTAACATGTAGATAATGCACATTGTCATATACCGCTTGAAACATAATTGAACCAGTGATATGATTGCTTTAAGATAGGACAATACAGACGCTGTCCGATGGTTAATCTAAAAGGCATTGGTACCAGTAAGAGTTTTTGTCTGACTGATAATGATATTTACATGATGCTTTGCTAATAAACAAGTTAAAGTGGACTTCAAGTCATTAATCATATTGGCCTACTGCAGTCATTATTTCACGAGCCCATTCGTATCCTTTTAATAAAACGGTATTTTTCCACGGATATTACAAATTTTAGTATCCGTGTTGAACATCACCTTGCTTGGTATGCTCTGTCATTCCGGTGCCCGATTTCTGACGTTACTCTGAAAATTTCTTTTTTTATTACATGTTACAGTGACTACATGTGGTTTAGCAAGGGAGGCTCTAAACCTGCTTCGCGAAAGAAAAGACGGATATGACATTGTTATCAGCGATGTAAACATGCCAGACATGGATGGTTTTAAACTTCTTGAGCATGTTGGACTTGAGATGGATCTTCCTGTCATTAGTCAGTTCCCTAGCAATTATATATTCAACTTTCTCTTTAAATGACCTTTTATCACATTGACCCAAAAGTCCGTGCTCTGACAATCTGCAATTTGTGATGCTGGACAGTGATGTCTGTAGATGGAGAAACAAGCAGAGTGATGAAAGGCGTTCAACATGGAGCATGTGATTATCTCCTCAAGCCGATACGGATGAAAGAACTGCGAAACATATGGCAACATGTGTTTAGAAAGAGGATACACGAGGCAAGAGAATTTGAAGGTCATGAAGGCTTCGAGGGCATTCATTTAATGAGAAATGGATCAGATCAGTCTGATGATGGGATCTTGTTTGCTGTAGAAGATATGACCTCCATGAAGAAAAGAAAAGACGTTGATAACAAACATGATGACAGAGAATTTGGAGATCCATCTTCCACCAAGAAAGCTAGAGTAGTTTGGTCTGTGGATCTTCATCAGAAATTTGTTAAGGCTGTGAATCAGATTGGATTTGATAGTAAGTTTTTTTGAATCATCATAATGATTTTAATTTGAAATCTACCGAAGAGAAAAATCTAGCATAACCTCTCTCTGAACAAAAGTGTGATACCGAAGCATAATCTTTTGTTAATATGGCCATCATTGTCTTTCAAACATAAGGATATTCATAACGTCTATGTTCTGTTTGGCAGAAGTTGGCCCCAAAAAAATACTAGATTTGATGAATGTTCCTTGGCTGACAAGAGAAAATGTTGCTAGCCACTTGCAGGTATATATGTCTTGGTCCTGAGCATTGCTTCGATAGTTAATTGATATTATATATACACACTTAGTATATTATCATTGAAGGCTATCAAGAAAGAAACTTGTATCATGTCTTTCTTTCAGATTAGCATCTGGATTCCATAATATTTCTGAATAATGTCTCATGGAAATGTTAGCTGTCGCTCGTACACCAAAAATCTAAAGGCGGCTTCATTTTTGAAAAAATAGGGTGTAACGACTTCCCACCACTGGTCTTTAAACAAATTTTAGAGAAAATTTTAACTTGTTCTCTAATAAGTTTGAAGTTTGAAAACCTTGAGGTCTAATTGAGAAAATTGCCGTCTGCAGAAATACCGGCTCTACTTGAGTAGGTTGCAGAAAGAAAACGATCAGAAATCTTCCTCAAGTGGGAACAAGCATTTAGATTTACCTCCTAAAGACTCTGCAGGAAGTTTTGGTTTTCAGAACTCAACAAACAGGCAGCAAAATGATGTTGCAGTTGACAGCTACAAATATTCAGATGTAACGTTACATAGTCATAACTCTGAAGCTAGGATTCACGAAGGTGATCTCAAGGGAATTGTTTCGGACTCCACAACAGAAAAAAGAAGAGCTTTGTCTGGCAGCATTCCAGATACAAAGATAGGTTCCCAGATAAGCATTAACCATTCTTCTTTTGCACCTCTTGAGTCAGAAGGAAGCCATGCAGTATTTGATTGCACCATCCCAACGACACAGTACACCTGGAGTCAAGCTTCAGAAATGCCACTCAAAAAAGAACACAAATCACTTCAATTAGAAGATAGCTTCAGCCAGTTACCATTAAATGTCACGCAGCACCAAATTCAGGTTGATCAATCGAAGTCAATTGCTTCAGTTAGTTCCAACCCCTCTATCACAGAGGGAGAGCTTGCTGTCTGTATTGAAACTAAGCCCGTGTATGCTGATTACAAAAGTGATTATGCCAGTTCTGTGAGTTCAACAGGGAGTGTAGTGGACATCTTTTCTACTCAGTCCAAGAGCCTTATGGTGAATGGTCAATCTTCAGAACCCATTTCATCTAAGAATTTAGGCATGAAAACACAGGGCTTTAATCGAAGTTGCATTTCTGATCTGGAATTTTACCCCAAAAACCTACTTTTGGGAGGTGAGGTAGCTTCTGTGCCTTTGGACGAGGACTTGCAATTCTATTGGCTGCAAGGTGAATGCTACAACATGAATTTGGGACTGCAGAATATAGAGGTGCCAGAGTATTATGATCCAGGGCTTGTTGCAGAAGTTCCTAGTCACTTACATGATTCAGCAGATTATACGATAGTAGATCAAGGCCTGTTCATAGCATAATCCCCTTTCATGCATGAAACGACTATTTGATGCTTCTTGTTGGTAATTGCAAAGTGCATCTACTATAGATGAATTTCAACTGTAAGGGTTGGGACATTCATTTTCTAATCAGAAGGGATTTGCATATTGCTACATGTATAAAATGTGGGTGATGACTAACATTAAGCTTAATAAGCTTTCTTCTTCAAGTTCCTTGTTTCGTATCTGTTTTACCGTACAGTTGTTTACTTCTTTCCCTCAATGATGTTGAGCAGGGTCTGTAGACTGTGGACTGTATGCGCCTTAATAATAAATTAGAAAATGCGTACATAATTAAATATAAAATGAGGAGGGGAAAACTACACACATTATCTAAAGAAACACGTGCAAATTGTAACGTAATTCCAAGGAACTGGCTCGAATGTATAAGGTCTGGCTTAAACCCACCGTTCCTCGACGGCACAAACCTGCCGTTCTCTTTGCCTTCATAAATTTTAGTCATTCCAGGGATTCATCGTAACCTACTAACCGCATCAGAGCAAAGTAATAATTCACAAAGGTAATTTTATTGTTTGCAAAGAAAAGCACCTAAAGATGAAGATATTATTGCAGCGAGTGTATGTATTAAAAAAAAAAAAATCTAAAGATGATATAAGCCCCTATAACCAGCCGAAATCTAGTTTTAATACAAAATTTTCCTAACTCTGAAATGCGTCTGAGTCATAAACTCATTTAAACTTTAAGTAAGTACAAGAATACACCCTGAAAGATAGCAAGAGAGAGGACTACAAAATTTTGCTATGAAATGTGCGAACACATTAGAGCATAAACTCCCCAAGTATATTCCTAAAATCATATAATAAACAGGGGTATTATTTTTCACCAAACTGTATATATACTAATGAGAACTCGGGTTAGTCCAATAGAGGATTCAACCTTTTCTCTTTTACCAACACATGTTCTCAATGCTGAATATTAGGAGAAGCATTCTCTCGTGGGGTCTTCTTTGCTAGTGAAATGAATGATTGCCTTCTTGTCCCCTTAATATTCTCTGTGTCACGTTTGGAATTATTGGTATTAATGGGAGGCTTCCCAGAATTCCGAGACTCCTTCAATGCACTAGAATTTTGTTTCCTTCCAAGTGGTGGTCTCTGCAACAGATGAGTTGAGTGAATTGAGAAAAAAATCGCCCAAAATCAAAGAAAACAACAAATATAATAGTATTTATCAGAAAATTCGAAAAGCATCTCCAAGTTAGGCAACAGCTGTCATGGCTTTGCGGCAGACCTTTTTGGCTTGTTCAGCATACAATATACATGCATACATTCATATATATATATATAGGATAGATGCTGGGTTATTAAAATGGTCATAAAGGTTGTCATCAAAACTGATAAAGTTACTTGACAAGGATCAAGGGAACATGACTTAGCTTGAGTTAACGCTACTCACACAATCTTCATTCACAAACTGTTGGTATGGCTGCATTGAGATGAAGGGATCATTTGTCAAACTCAGATGCAGCCATATCAGCATTATATGCACAACTTGTGAAGGAAGTTTGTGTAACAAGCATGACTCCTCTAGATTATATATTCGCAGCATCCAGGACCCATTAATATAGTTATGACGACACAGAAGTACCTTTCAACGCATTACAAGGGCATTTATCGTATGTGACTTATATAACCTTTAATCCACTGTTAATGTCCATATCAAATGTACCTTTCTTGTCTGATTAATTGGCCGTGGTAGTCCACCACCAAACATGTCCTCGTTTAGTTTGGGAGAAGAGCCACTGTTCTGATGCAGCTTCTTGTGAACATGCTCTGTTTTCTCCTGCGTGAGTAACAACTTATAAAATATTAATTCACCAAACAGATATTACTTCTCTAGATTATACATTCGCAGCCTCCAGGACCCTTAAATATAGTAATGACAACACAGAAGCAACTTTCAATGCATTACAAGGGCATTTGTGGTTGTAACTTATATAACCTTTAATCCACTGTTGATGAATGTCAATATCAGATAAGCAACAAGCAAATGTACCTCTCTTGTCTGATTAATTGGGGGTGTTAGTCCACCAAACATGTCCTGATTTAGTTTGGGTTTAGAGCCACTGTTCTGATGTAGCTTCTTGTGAACATGCTCTGTTTTCTCCTGCATGAGGATCAAATTATAATATATTAATTCACCAAACATATAGAGGCATAAAAAACCCCCTATAGGATACTCATGCAAAAACAAAATAATTGTTTTGACTAGTTAGTTAGATGCAGGAACATATGGATTCTGAAGCCCTCTCTTAAGGGTCATCAGCACATAGTCAAAGGAATACATGCAGAAATTACTCCTTATATAATGCCACTCAAACTTTGGTGCTTCTTACAACTTACCTCCAGTCGTTTCACTTTATTATGTTTCTAGATCTTTTATTGCGTCAAATAAACCACTAATATGTTACAACACTTCCTAGTAGAAACACCTAAATCATCATAAAGAGTAACTTCTAAAAATATTCACCTTTAATCTTCTTTTCAGCTGTCCTTTTTCTACCTCCTTAGATTTAATTTCTTCCATTCTCTGGAAGAACTGAAATACAAAATGAAAAAGCAAATATCACCGTAAGTGCGACCATAAATTGCACAAAAAATGTAAGGAAAAGGGACTATAATTTGCCTCTTTGCGTTTTGCGGCTCTTTCTTCACTCCTGAATCTAAAAGGTGAAAAAATGGTAAGGGGTCGTGGATCACTTCTGGCTATGCGTGGAGGATTCATCAAGCATCTGCTCTCAATTAGATTATGAGAAAGAAAAATATACATTTATAAGTTCTCCATGATAAAAGGCTTTGTAGGTTAACTTTATGTATATTAATGCACGCTTAGAATTCATATATTGCAGGCATATACTAAAAATCAGGTTAGTGAAGAGTGCATATAAGGAAAAGTAATGCCTCCTAAAAGTGGTAAAACAGTGTCATTATAAGTGGCAATATAGCGTGCACAACTTGAAAGCCTTTAGCAACTTGAAAAATGCTTACTCAACAGAAAATGAGGAAACTTTTGCATTTGCAGTCACTCCTTCAGACACTGACTTATCAAGTATTCTTTGAGTCCTATCACTGACAAATTTGACCATATCAGTGAAAAGCTTTGATTATGCATGCAGCTATTGCTCAGTAGGAGATTTTCTAGGGCATACAAGAAAGTAACTGCATTAAGTAGACAAACATACCTTCTATCCTCAGACTTGGGATTTGCTGAAGCTTGATGAAATGAATCATGAGAAACCTACAGTTTGAAAATTAAACTCTTCACATTTTTCTAGTGAAAGGGGCATTAAGAAAAGTTTGTATTTGTGTTCTCAGAAAAGTCAATGAAATATCTGTTTGTGCCAACTAAAAAAGGGCAACTAAATACCCTGGTTGATGTCTGTGATGCAACTGGACGATCTTTGGAAATTTTGGGCAAATTAGGATCAATTTTTTTGGTTCTATTCAACTCACTCACTGAAGGTGTTTGGCCTGTTTCACCAGGACGAAAAGGCACATTGATTGGCTTGTGAAGTGACTGTGCAGTCGGTCTCTTCTTTCCAATTGAACCTCCAACAGATTTCTTACTCTTTAAAGCACCATCTGTAGCCTTCCTTTGAGGAAGAGAACGGAGAATTTGGGCTGCTCTGGTTTTGATTGACAATTTTGGAGAAGTATGTGCTTCTCTTCCCTTGATTGGCAAAGCCAAAATCTCCTGACCAGCAGTGCGCTGCAGTGTCATTAAAGTGGAGCGGCCACGGTTAAAATTTACTCATCACAAGAAACAAAAGGAAATCACATATAAATGAAGAAACGAAGGAAAAATTTACTGGATCAGGCATCCACTTTTCTCTGGGGATGGCATTTTTTTCATGGACTTCAATATTATCAAGCCGGTTAGAATTATCAACTTGAATTGAATTTTCCACATTGAGGTTTGCATCAACATGACGTTGAGTCACATTCTCCGCTCTTGCCACTTTGCAAATGCCTGCTTCACTTTGGTCATTGTCAGATTTATGTTTGCTTTCACCAGCATAATCAACAACTTGGGAATTAACAGCATTTTCATCTAGCTGTTCAGTACCCTGCAGCATCATTAGTGTGGAGTGGCCACAGTTAAAATTTAATCATCACAAGAAACAAAAGAAAATCACATATAAGCAAAGAAAAAATTTACTGGATCAGGCATCCACTTTTCTCTGGGGATTGCAATTTTTTCATGGACTCCAACATTATCAGGCTGGTTACAATTGTCAACTTTAATTGAATTTTCCACGTTGAGATTTGCATCAACATAAGGTTGAGTCACATTCTCTATGTTTGCCAATTCGGAAATGTCCGCTTCACTTTGTTCATTGTCACATTTATATTTGCTTAAATCAGCATAATCAACAAATTGGTAATTAACAGCATATTCATGTAGCTGTTTAGTGGCAATGTCACATTTATATTTGCTTCTATCAGCATTATCATCAACCTGGTAATTAACAGCATTTTCATCTAGCTGTTCAGCGACATTCTCATTGCTTTCCACATCTGACATTATCCCAGTGAATGAGTAATTGCAATTTCCATCCTGAGTTTCTGAATCAAAAGTTCTATTTGCTGAAACATTTGCTTCTTGGATCAAGGCTGCCGCGTTCCTGGCTGCCTTTTTCGTGAAATAAACCTCAAAGTAAGCTTTTTTCTCGGCAACAGAACCTGGTTTGGATAATTTTTCAGCTTCTTCTACATAGCGATTGCGTGAGAATGCTGACCAATTCTCCGAAGCCAGGCTTTCTGAAATGAACCTCCCAAAAGTGGTTGATTGTCCGAGCACATGAATGAGTTCTCCCTGAAATTAAGAAAATCAATAAAATACTACTTGACGTGTAATCAAATTTTGTGAAAACAAAATCCTCATATAACTGGGTCATCAAACCACATGAAATTGCTTCCTATTCCTAATTAGAAGAAATCGAGAAATTTAGCAGATAAAATATCCGAGCGAGAAACGAACAACATTTCCTGTTAGGCCTAGGCTCGTCCATTTAATTGCGAAATTCCAAACACGGCAATCACAGATTTTCCAACCTATCATTTTGGACTGCCTAGAAAATGAGATGCATTTCGAATAAACAGAGTATCAAAGCGAATTACCTTTTCCGGCACGGTACACCTGCCGGTGGCATTATGGAAGGATCGCAGAAAACAAGTGGATTCATCCATCGCATTAACTTGGGAAAATACAGAAAGGAGACGAACCTGCCAAAAAAAATCCACTTCCTTGAGCCTCTTTGCCTCTGTAGGCACACTTGGGTCTCTCAAACACCAAAGTGTGCCACTTCAGATGTGAATCACAGACCTCTTCGTTTTTGGTTACTGCTAACAAAATGGTACATCCTTCTTTGCATTTATAGTTTCTTTCTTTCCTTAAAAAAAAATCTATACGTTCTTTGGCGCTGGAAGTTTGGTGCATGGACTACTAATTTCCTTCAGGATTTTCTGGTGAATCTATGCCGTTGATTCCGAACCATATGAATAATTGTGGATCCAAGCATGCATTTGACCCACAAGATTGAATTATTTGGCTAGCAAACTTTTCCTCAACGTCTAGTTTTCTTTATTTTCTTTCTTTCTTTCATTCTTTTTTTTTTTCCCTTCCTTTTGGCCGTTAATGTCTTCCTCTATTCCCACTCATTGTTTTTCATTCCGAAAGAGACATGTGGACTATCTGTGTCTAAACTATCTCTCAAGACAACTTTTATTCAAATTGAAGAAAAAAAAAGGGGAACAAGCAAAGAATTTTATGGGCAAGAAAATGATATTAAAACAAATTGCAGTTCCAAGATTACATGGTGAGGACTGGTTATTTAATTATATTTTTTATTCAATCAATTTTAATTCATTTACTGTTTTGTTTTTACAGTAGCTTGTACCTTAGTTTAGAAAAATTATTAATATGATAACTATGAATAAAAAAATATGAATGCTTATCTTGATTTATTTGACAAGAAGGGATGTTATTTTGTTCTTAATTGGTTTTAAAATGCTTATTCTTGTCTTCTAGACTATAGAAGTAAAATGAAAATTTTAACAATTCTAAAATAAAAGTATAAACTATGAGTAACGAACATATCTCAAAAGATAATGAAAAAAATATCACATTAGCAAAATCTTGCAAAATTAAAAATATGTATTTTGTTAAATGTTAGGAAATTAATTACTTGGCAGCGAAATGTTAAAAAAAAATGCTTTACCATGAGTCCATTTTGTTACATAATTAAGTTGAAGTTACGTAATTTAATTTTAACTATTGTTAAGTTAGAACTTAAATTTTAAACAAGAATTATTTATTTATTACAATATAAATAACAATAATATTAACTTTTTTAGTACAATGAAAATATAGTAAATATTTCTTTTTATATACACTAGTAGTTTTAGTAGGTAAGTTACTGATTTAAATAATGAACCTATAAAAAAAATAATTGGAGGACAAATCACATCCAAATTTAGTAACGAATGTCAAACTTCTTTGTAGGCAATTATTGATTTCAACTCGAATTTGGTTCAATGTTACTGAACTCATTTTCAACACTAAATTATTTGAATTTAAATCTCTGTAAAGATAAATAAAAAAAACTCTAAAGCAGTCTAAAAACAAAATATTGTAAGATATATATATATATACCAAATTTTCAAAAATATAATATCCAAGAGATAGGCATGTTAAAACACGAGTCGCAAAATATATAATGATCGAACACTTTTTAAAACACAAGTAACATAATATATAACAAAAAAAGTATCTAATTCCTAACATTAATACACAAACATCGGCGAAATTTTAAATTAATCAATCCAACTTAATTGAAATAAAGGGCTTATAATTAGAGTTCATTAGAGAATTTGCACACTAGAATTCAGCATAACATAAGCAACGAATTCCTCGTCCACTTCAAAAATGGCCATGCTTCCAAGTAAGCATCTCCTCAATTTTTTATTTTGTCAATTTCCTATTAATTAGAGGAAGAGAGAAAGAGGGTGCCACTTATTGATTGAGTCTTATAAACTCTCTTTCTTCTTCTCTTTTTCTTTCTTATAATTGACATAATAAGAAATTAAGAGGATCTTACTCCACTCTACTGGCCTAATAATTTCTTACAACCTCAATTGAGTTTGATAATAACAAAAATCCACTATCAAATAAAAGTCCATTGATATTTGTATCTTTCAGTTACTTTATAACTGCCCTAATTTACTTGTGTAGAAGAGACAAAAGATATTTATGCTTAAATTACTCTATCACTTTATTTGTCCACTTTTGGTCGAGGTAAAGGTTTTTGTGAAACTTTCTTTTTTGTCTATCTTTGTACCTAATATTTTAGAAAAGTATAAATTAATTTTGCTTCCAATTGTCTCTCATGTAATTTGATAGTATTAATAAGCATCAATATGGATTAAATAACTTGAGTTTTTGCATAGGCACTCTCTCTCTCTCTAATTTGAAGTGTTTCAACAAAATAAAACCATGAAAGAAGAACAAAGATAGTATGAGATTGCTTAAAGCTAGCTAAAAAAGAAGAACACCCTTATTGCTCCATAGCTGCTCAAAACCCATGATGACCTTATTACTTCAACAAATTATTTGAAGATGTCTTACAATGGCTAGAAGCATGGAGGTCTATGTGAAGTGAAGAAGTGCAAAACAGAGTATAACAACCAGTGAATACAAAGCTTTCTAATTTGAAATTTGTTATAGTTCTCATTATTCTCCTTATTCTAAGTTTTCCCTTTGTTTAGTAATTGGTTTATTTGATTATCTAAAAGTCACTTTGAGAGTATAATTATAATCCCTTGATTGATAAGAGTTCATCTAACCTTATATCTTTTTTGTGTAAATCCTTTTTTGGAGAGGAAAGTCAATTTGTGTGTGAACTGAAAAATTACTTGTAAAAATTGTAGGTGAGTTCGGAAATCTAAGTGCGATAACTACATTGTAACTTTGATTGAATAGTAAAAATCCCTTAAAGTTTGTAAAGGACCTGGATATCAATTAAAGGGACCAAACTTGCATACATATATACTTCTTCCCATACTTAGGCTTATTTTCCTATCATTGCATTTTGGTTGAAAATTTTGTTGACAAAGTCCTTTTAAGTTTCCTTAATCTTTAACTGTTTAGTTATTATTTACATTATTTTGTTAACAAGATTTTTTTTCTATCTACAAGATTTGCGACCATATCTCATTTGTTCTAGTTGCTTTGCATAGATTTTAATATTAGTATCCTAATTGTTTTAATTGTGCATAATCTCTGAGATTTTTAGAAAAATATCTATTTACCCCCTTTAGATGCATTCTTCACATACTTCCTTCTTCAAGCTAATCCATGCTTTTATGCCATTTCTTGATATATATCCAAAAAGCGTACCAAATTCTTAAATATCCACTTAGTTAACATAATGGTCCACTTGGGCTTTCTGCCCAAAATTAGCCTTGTACATTGGGAATCAATTCATACTAGTTTTGTTCAATGACACTACCTTGCCTTTTAAAAGGGAAATTACATTTAAAGGCCCATATATCTTGTAAAATTTATAATAAAGGATCTTAAAAATTGAAATCACCCTTAAGGGTCATAATTATTATTAGATTTTAGGGGATTTGTTATTGGGTGTAGAAAAGTCTAATAGTAAATCCTTTAAACTCAATAGTAAATCCTTTAAAATCTAATAGTAATTATGGTCCTTAAGGGTGATTTTGATTTTAAAGATTTTTTATTGTAAATTTTACAAGATTTAGGTCTTTGAATGCAATTTTTCCTTTTCTTAATCTTAATTGCTTATTGCTCCATCAAATTTATGTCTCGCACTTTCCCTCGGTTTCTTCATGTATTCACTATCCACTTCCTTAATTATTTTCTTCGTATAATTTGTGATTTCATAGGATCCATTCTATTTGTTTCTACCTAAAACTAAATTTTGACCTAAATAGTATTCTTGAAATGGTTATTAGATAGGCATGGGTTAGTTCTAGTATGAGGTTTCATTGATTGCAACAACATAAAGGTGGTAATATTTGCATCTAGATTCTTTTATATAAATTTCATGAAATGGATCTAAATAAAACTTGATAAGGCCTCGACTTGAGATTGGCATATTGAAATTCTTGGCATGGCAATTGGTTTGGCATTTTGAGTATTTCATAATGAGAAAAAAAGGAAGTGGTGAGAGAATCTCATGAGAGACAATTTCCCTTACTAAGGAAGATGATAAATACCTTGCCAAGCTTTGCAATTTTTAAGGGAAAAGTCCATAAACAATGGTGCAAATTTCTGCAAAAGATTAGTGAGGGATTAAAGAGGAAAGAACCCTTTTTTATATAGTGAGAAACAATTTCATTGGTAATCCCTAACTAGCTAGTGACGGATTACTGGGTACTCAAGTACCTTCACTAAATCTAGCATTCTTTCATTTAAAGAGAAAATAACAAAAAACTATTCCCTACTAATTAAATTTTGAATTTGTGAGGGATTTTCCCTCACTAGTCTCTTACTAAATTTTAATAAAACCTAAATCTTATGCCCTCAAATTAGTTTCATTTCTTTGTCTCCTTTCTCCCTGATATAATGTTTGTAGCCATCATTTAAATTCCTATATCTTCTCCGACCATTCTTGTTAACACTAGCCATTTCCTTTGGTTTTCATTTGGTTCCCACTGTCTAGGGCCATAGGTTTTGGTCGTGGAAAGGTTAGCCATGCTAATTGAGGGAACTCATCAGTTACCTTCACCCTTGGTATGGCCTCTCTCTTTCTCCTCTATCTATTTCCTTTCTTTTATATAGGTTTTATGGTGCATTTGTAGGCACATGCTCTTTCTTTTTCCTCCATCCTAATTCTTTTTTCTTTTTCTTGATCAAGATTGAATGAATGAATAGAATGGCAAAATGTTGAAATTTGCTCTAATTTGTACATATGTATGCCTAGGGAAATTGATTCGCAAGTTCTTAAAATCTTGAGTTCTCTAGAAGGAATAGTATGCCTAGGGAAATCATGGGTTCAAATTAGTTCTGTCTATAGGATTCCTTTTTTTTTCTAAGAATTATTCTTTTATCAGAATCAATCATGTTTATGTTAGAAGAATGCTTTAAACTTTCTTTTTCCATTGTTGTTTCAATGTTGGGATTATGACTCATGATTTATTTGTCTAACCATGTTCTCTCTACATTTAAGAGTTGCAATTTTATTTCATTAGGGTTTGATTTATTTTCATTTCCTTTATAAAAATTGGGGAAACAAATAGACAAAGGGATAACTTTGTTTTGCGAAAGAGTTTTGTTCTTTCTTTACAAAGATAGAAAGGCTATTTTGAAATTTAGATAGACTAGTTATCTTTTGATTTGTTTATAAGAGTTTAAGAAGTGTTACAACAATAAAAGAGAAAAGAAGTTTGAATCTTTACGCTATGTAGTCTCTTCCATGATCATTGCGATTTATCTATGCCATTAGTTTGAGCTCAAATTCCTAAATGTTTTCGTCATATTTGTGATAGGATTATTAGGTAATATGTAAAGAATACCCTTTTTTCCCTCTGATACATGTGAAACAATGAGTTGGCTTAAAAAAGAGAAAAAGAGCTTTTAATTTAGCCAATATTCTTTTTATGAGGCTTTTATTTCACTTGCAGGTTTTGTGACTTCCTTTTGAGCTTGCATGTGTTTCATTATTGTCAATATTATTTATTTTGCTATTATGAATGCAATATAACCATGAAAATAACTTTTGTAGCTTGATACGGTCAATATCATCATGACTTTTTTATCATTGTTATTATCTATTGGAAATTATAAATTTTTACTATTTTCATAATATGCCTAGTTCACAATGACTACTTTGACGCTCATATTTGAAATGATGGTCATATGGGTGGACACTCCCTTTATGGGCCACACTTCAATAACTTAGAATATATAACTAGTTGTTGGCAAGTATTAAAGTAATATCTATTTACTCACAGTTGTAGTACTAGACCTTAAATGTAAGAGAATTTTATATTTTTTGTAAAATGATATTCTCACATCGTTTTGATGTATAAAATTGTGGGAATTGTATATCAGAAACCCTACATCTAACAAATATGTAACCATTTGAAGTATAATCAAATAATATCTTTTTGATTTATTCTATATCTTGTTTGTTTGTTGAAATTTTTATTTCTCCAAATAAAAGTTTCTTATTAGAAGTCAAGTGACTATTCTTAGCCTCACTCAAATTTCCAATTTACTAAATTAAATTAATAGCATAAGAGAATACATTCATATACTATTTTTCAAACTCTTTAATTTTAGGAATCATATAATTAGCTCAAGAAGTTAAAATGTTAATAAAGTTAGGGATGCCACAATTTTAATATTCCTAACTTCAATTTGGTAGAATGATTTCAATTTTAAGGATGAGCTTCAAGAAACAAAAATGATGTTATTTTCTTCAAAGCACATTCTCAAATTACTACTAGGATATGGTGAAATTCCAATGCTAATATAAGCAACCATCTCAGACATAGGAAAATCACTCTGGGAAGAAACCTGAGTCCTTAGAAAACCAACGAATGGATGTATAGGGTATTTGATACCTTGTATAATATATTATTATATTATATTATAATATAATTATACATAATATAAAAATAAAAAAATATAATATAACAACTAAAAAATAATAGTATCTAAGGTTGCATTGTAGAAGAAGTCTTTTGAAAGATTGGAATTTGGTTAGCCAAGGGAAATGGAAAAGGAAAGTGAAAATTTGGTGAAATGTTATTTTTACCCTTATAATCATTACTTAATTATTATTTAATATTATTTATCAATCATTAAAAGTAAGAGTATTATAGATATTTTTTATTTACAAAATCACTTTTTTTTTTTTTATAACTAACTTTTTATATATCAAATGAGCCATTAGCTATTACTCCTTGTCGTTAGCCTTTTATAGTCTTTGTTGTTGCCACTCGCCAACCATCATGACTTTAGCTCGTCTTCACCTTCTTATATTGCCTTCAGTTAGTTTACCATTTCTCGCTTTCAATCTTGCATAAATCTATGATGTTGTATATTGCTCTAGCATAAATTCGTGACATAGTTACATTCAAATGGTCTTCATCTTCTAACCTTTGTTGTCATCCTTGCTTTCTTTAGTAAATTTTGGCTTCTCTGTAAGTATTATTGTGGCTTTGTTAATGGTTTCTTTGAAAACTTCTTTGATTTTGAAAGAATGCTTAGGTGTAAAAGGAAGATCTTTGTCCTTATACTACTATGTGATAAGATTGTTTGGGTGTTCAATACAAAATTTCTTTTGTAGAGTCACTTTAGTGGATATGCAAAAGTGGTTGAAGTGCTTTATAGTAATGTTAGCATCTTAAACAATAGAATCTTAAGTTGATGACACCAATTGAAAGCACCTAGTCAAGATAATCAATCAAGGATAACTAGCCAGGACCTCAAATGATGATTGCTAATTGAGATCTGTAATGGAAAAAGCAAAAATCAAGCAACACGGATTCTCACAACTAGAAAATTTGATGGATAGATACATTGCACAATCAACATGGAAAGACTATAACGTAAAGCATGAACACCGAAAAAGGGGTAATAGCTGAACGTGGAATGTCCCATGTCATTGGAGATATTATAAAAGGAAGTAAACAATAGAGAATAACACATAATAGAAACCAACACAAAGAACTTGACTTACAATTCAATTTACTTGCTTTTGTCTATTTACTTGATTTGTTTACAGCCTTTCTACAATTTACAACTATCAATAATCATTTATTTGACTTGTAATTAAGTTTCTTTTGAAGTTTTGTTGTCAAGTCATCTTGTATTTTCAATTCTCATTGCAATCAATCAATCCCGTTATTAATTCACACTCTCACATATCCTATTTCAGTTTCCAAACCTTTTCCTAGACTTAACTCCATTTAGGGTTCTAGGAGAACTTGTCATTGGAGAGTTATGTCCCATTTCAACCAATCCATCATAGAATAGCGACTATAGGAGGTTATCAGTATCCTATCTTAGCTAACATCTCTCGATTATTTAGTCAATAAAAGTTTTAGCCCCAACAAGTAGTAATGTCTTTGTTGTTTTTGGTTTGTGTTTCCTTTGATACTTTGTTTCGCAGGGATATTTGTTTCTTTAAGTTGCCACTAAGTTGTGGCAAATATCCTAGTGCCTGAAGGTTTTTAGCTTTTTTTTTAATTGCTATCACTAAAATTAATTTAACATGTGGTTGAATAAAGGCCACCATTGAAACAACTCCTAGTAGTGACTATCATAGGATTGCCACTTGAGCCCACTTTTAGTTGCCCCTGAAAACTATTCGGATGGTAACACCACGAAGGTGCACTAGATCCACAAAGTAGGGCGCTACTATAATTAGGAGTTATTTCCTTAAAAAAAAAGTAGAGTGTACTTGCTTTAGATTTATAACTTAGTTCATGCATGTTACAATTTTAAATCTTTTCTAAGAGTACTATATAAATAGAGGTTGTATAAGTCCAATATATAGAAAAAGGTACCACAGAATGCATGGGGATAATTTTTTTTTGTTTTATAGAAGACCAGAATTATATCAGATTTTTCAGATGAGGTCATCCATGAATACCGCTCAAACTCACGGGTGATTTCTGAGATGAAGTTAGTGATTAGCCATGTGGCTTTTTGGTGCATGACACTGATTAATGAGAAAGCCTCCTTTCCTAAACTGCGTTGTATAGAGAAAGCGTTGCATGAGTCAAAGAATCCATACGAATATTGCACAAAGAGCTACGTCGACATATAAATGGATGCCGTCAATTTGTACACACGCAAGAGGCTCGCCCGTTCAACTGCGTCCAACCAAAAAGAAGTTCATTCCATATTTGGATGGATGTCTTTGACCTTTTATAGGTCTACATTACTGTGAGTGACATGCTGTTAAAAATTTTGCGAACCAATATTTTAATATTTTTGTTACTTTAAATTATAAGAAGAAGGAAAAAAACATTTTAAATTACTACTTTGGTAAGATCCAATTTTGCTTCAGCTGGTTTACATTTTAATTAATTAAATTGAATTATTGAAATTGGCCTCAATGGCCATTTATTCCATGTGCCACGTGTATGGCCACATATACCGCCCCTGTTCCATCTTAGAAAAATTTTTATCTATAGTTAACATACCATATCATTTATATAATATTTAATAAAATCAAATCAAATTACATAATTAACACCACACAACACTTATTTAAGTGAAAATGTTGGACCTCAACACTTTATTTATTTAATAATATTATAATGAATAATAGAATATAAAACTCACTACAATACTCTCATATAAATAAAATGCTATTTAGAATCCAATTATATATAATTTATCGTCTATCGACAAATTTCTCTCATCCCATTGGTGAGAGAATTCGGAGCCTGCGGATAAGAAAAAGCCAATAACTTTTCCCCCTCGACTTCTGTTCTTATCCACACCTAACTCGCACAGTGGGATACCACTGCAAACCAAAACTCGCAAAATTCTGAGAAAAATGGAAGCGAGCATGTCTTTGAACGCGCTTGTTCGGCTTCCTCTTTCGAGGTTAAAGGTCCCCGACGATGCATTGGTGAAGCATTCACTCGTTTCTAGTGGCACAATTCCGAAGCCTCATCAGCACCGTCACTGCCACTTATTGGTGGTTCAAGCGAAGGGCAAGAAGGGAATGATGGCTCGTCAATACCAGCGTCCTCCACCTCCTCCCTTACCCAAGATTGAAGATGATGGCAACCCTCGATTTGTTATCTTCATTCGCATGGCCAATGTTCGTTCTCTGAAACATTTACCCTGTCCTTCTGTTATCACTTACAGTGAATCACTCCGCATCTGAATTCTGAATTCTGAAGTACTCAATGAATTTTTATGTCTTACCGTTCTAAATCGGTGATATTGCTTAAATGCTTTGATTCTCTGTTTTATGCAAGATAATTCTTTGGATTCTATATATTTATCATTCTAATATATATATATATATATATATATATTTGTCAAATTCATGTAATCTTGTTTTAGCTTATAATTGAATTAGATTTTAAATTTTACATTCAAATTGTTTACTTGTCAAAATATGAATGTTAGTAACATATTACTGTAGGAGTAGATAGATATTTCCATTCTTATGACATCCAATCAGGAAAAATATTTATTGTAATCCTGTAGTACTGAAAAATTTAGCCACCTCCGGATTGTCCCAATGGTAAAGTGGGGTGAGAATGGGAGTGGTATCAAGGGGTTCAAACCCTCTCATGTATCATTTAAAAAAAGCAAAAAAAAATCATCACTACCATCAATCTGTTATTCATATTTTGACAAATAAAATATTCTAGCCTTAAATTTAGGATCTAACCCAACCATAATTTAAAATTAGATTATTTGGCTTTTACCAAAAAAAAAAGATAATAAATATAGTAAAATGAACTCCAGTGAGAGCTTTCATTTTCATCTGTTTTTTAAACTCTAATCTTGTTTACTCTTCACTCTCTTTCTCTTTGTCTTATTTATAGAGTTCAATGCACTTACAACCATCTACGTAGTTTTTCACAGGTATATCTTTGGTATCCTCTCAGTATAGTAACAGGTGGGACCACTGCCAAAATCATGGTTGCAGCAAAAGATAATTTTCTGGGGAAGTATATCTACAAAGATACACTTGATAGAAATCTTGCAGCAGTTATTTATCGGGTAAGTCTTTTCCCATTTGTTGGATATATTAGTTTGACAGTTCTGCCTCCGTAGTAGTAACCATAGAGAGCCGAACTTCTCCATGTTATTTCTGCCACTTGTCAACCAGGACTTTTTTATTTCATATATGGTTGCATAATAAGTCTGTAAAAGTTGTCTTATCTTAGATTTTATCTTTGCCTGATTTCTTGGTACAAGAGGCAGCTAATATGAAAATGGGAAAAAATGGATTGTTATCATAATCTCAATGCCTGTACTTATTTAACAAAGGTTTTGTTGAATGGAATATTTGCAACTTGTGATGAAACTTGGAATGTCATGTTAAAATTGATGTGCTGTTGTACTTGGTTGATATCCTATATAATCAACGTCACAGGCTGTAGTTTTTTATATATGCTTGCTTCAGTTTATCTAACCAACTGCTTCTGCATGAATAAAATTCAAATAGGATGAGAAGGAAATACAGAAAACTGCATTCAAGCAGCATCGTGTTCTGCGGTCAGCTACTGATTTCAGATATGGCTACAAACTTGTTGTAATGCTTCCATACTTTCTAATTTCTATTCTATTTCGATTGAGTAATTTTGAGCAGAATTTTTTACCACTCGGCATCAGAATTGTATACATTTACAAATTTGGCAAAGAAGAATCTTGCTTGTTTATACAACTTTTTAAAAAAAAAAAAAAAATCTGATATTTGCAGGAAAATGGCAATATAAGAGCTGCACTTTCTACCACAGACGTTATTGAGGTAATAATTGACTTCTTCTACTTATTATTTTTATTATGTTTAAAAGCTATCAACGTGTTGATAGTTTACACCTTACTCGTTTTCATTTTAGTTAGATAAGATTTTAGGATGCTTTCACCCCTAATACACTGTTGTGCTTGCATATCCATTTTGAAGCTTCCAACACAAGATCAGCTTAAAACTGTGCTTGATAAAGTGAAAGACTTTTTTGGGGAAGCCAAGGAGTCTTTTGGAAAGATAACAGCACTGAATTCAAATGCAACAGAGGAGTCAGATTCCAAAGAGAAAGCTTAGTGAGTTTATTCTGCTAAGCACTTATAATAGCTTTTTCAATTCTATCAATTTTGTGTTTTAACAGGGAAATTTTTGTCGCATCTTTTTCCTTTCTTCAGCTTCTTCTTGCGCGTTTCTTTTCCCCATCTGTTCAATCTTCAATGTTTCCTTTGATTTGACGCTGTATCTCTACAAGCACTTACTAAGCGTAACATTCACTCACATCTTCTCTATTTCTTGTAAGGTTTAGATGGTTGTTTTGTCAATTTCCAGGTTAGAGGATGAAGATAAAGTAGGAAACGATTTGCTAGACTTGTTATCAGCAGCCACTGGCCCCATATGAGATCATAAATCTTCACGTGGTTTATAGATTGGTGCATTGGGAAGCTGTTGGTGGGTAACATTTTACTCCTGGTTTTGTTCTTATGTATCTCTGCAGAGCGAACACCAAATTCATGATGCTGACCACATATGTATGGTGTATGTCCATGATGCATTGGAACAGATAAAAATATAGGATCACCATGTAATGTCATCGTATTGCTCTATCTACTTCCTCTCAGTACAAGAGAATCTATTGTCGGAACTGTTATACAAGTAACTGGGTCGTAATTTTATATGAGCGAAATTCATTAACCTATTCAAAGATTACAATTATCCACCAGATGAAGCGCTGGAATTCTGTTCCAAGCAAACTATAAAATCTGGCATGTCTTCAGCACAGCAACAGCTGATGTAACCCAGTGATCAATTAGCTTTTATTTTTGTCCGGAATAATATGCATTTTTTGGAGACTGCTATAAGTATCTAACCATAAATATTTTTTGTTCTTCTAGTTTTATAGAAGTTGCAGTTTGGTTCTCTTAATTTAAAATTAGGCAATATTGTCATCCTATTTTTTTAAAATAATCCAATTTTCTCCTTGTGTCTTATAACAGTGAACAGTGGCGGCTCAACATATTTTGTGACCGAACGCCTTATATTTACTTCGAAAACTAATAATTTTGTTTATTTAAAATTTATTTTTCCAACTTTTTGAAATGCAAAGTTATTAATTAATTTTTTATAATTAGTTTTTTAGCATTTCTTTTACAATTGATAACATAACTAATCCATTTAATCTAATTTGTTCATTCAAGGGACACATTTTTTTATTTGAATTTTTTCATAGTTTTTGATATTCACAGAGCATCTCTTATTTGTTAGAAAATACATGTATGTGTGTGTCAAAAGGACAAGAGAGAAAGAGAAGTCCCACATTACTCAAACAAATGAAGGTCAAAGAACGTAAATACTAATATGTGATCGTGGAAGAGTAAAATGGGCCTAGGAAGAGAATGGGCTTGCGCGCACAAAAAATTGCGCCAACTCAGTTGAAATTTGTTGATTCCCCCCCCCCCCCCCCATGAGCACAAAGTGAAACATAGACTTGGACAACTTTTGCAGAAAATTATCTTAAATTTTTTTAAAAATTTGAATTTTAAAAACCTTACTTGAAAATCTCCATTTTTTAAAGCTTTCAGTTTAAGCTTTCATGGCCTCCGTTTTTTAGGTTTACACATGCAGGCAATTTCTGAACGTTGAGGAATTGATGGTTATTCATGATCAGATTTATCTCCGTCATTAAGCTGCTCCAACATTCAAAAATGGCTTCATTACTACATTTTATCGTTATCCAACATCTTACTATTCTGGTGCTTATAATTATCGGGTTGATCACTGGGTTTGAAGCACCACAGCTACGGACAACATTCGAACTGTTCTCTTCTCTTCCTCTCTACAACTTCTTTTCGTCTTTGAGTTTTCATTTCTATTATTCTGCTTGCCTGCGACACCGTAGAAGAATCCGTTCAATCTTGGAGAGTGCCGTTTTGTGGCGAAATTACTCTTAAGGATAGTGTCTTTGTGCATGACTCAGATTTATTTTATTCTGACAAATTTCTAATTTGCAGCAAGCAATCTTGAGAGTTATGGAGTCACATAGGAACGATGCTGCTATTTTCGACGGTCCTGCTACAACTGCCATGGGGGCTAGTTCCTTCGTCCCATTGGCATTACCTTCTATGCCACTGTCTAGGTTGTCACCAGATGTTTCCAAGATTGAGGTTTTTGACAGAAAAAATTTCAGAAAGTGGTAAGAATGTGTCTACTCTATCCTTGACCTACATGGAGTTACTATTGGACTCACACGGTCTAAGCCTTCGTCAGATATTAACCAAAATCAAAGGATTGATTGGAAATATGCCAACAAGGTATGCAGAAATACTATCATTAATATCTTGTCTAATGATCTCTTCAATGTCTACTATGTGTACAAGGAAGCAAGCAAAACCTGAGAGTCCCTAATTGCCAAATATACTGCTGAGGATGTTAAGAAGCAAAAGTTTATTATTGAAAATTACTATAGATGGGAGATGATTAAGGACAAGGATATTAAGCTGCAAATTAACGAGTACTACAAGCTGCTAGAAGAGTTGCAAGCAGAAAAAATCAACTTACTTGATGAGTTCATTGCTGGAATTGTGATTAAGAAGCTACCTGAATCATGGAAGGACTACAAACAACAACTAAAACATAAATAAAAGCAACTGCCGTTGTTGGGCCTGATCACTCACATCATAATCAAGGACACTAATTGAAAGGAGATGCAAGCTGCAAAAGGCAAAGAAATGGCCTTAAAAGCAAATTTGGTAGAGACAAAGTAGTACGACAATAGGTATAACTCTAAAACAAAACCTGACTACAAGTCCAAAAGTTCTAACCCCAAGTTCAAAAAGAAAGGGAGTTACTTTGTTTGTGAAAAACCAGGCCACCATATTGCTCAATGCAAGAAGAGGGCTAGAAATGACAATCCTCTTAGGGCCAATCTGGTTTAAGGAGACGAAGAAAATGAAATCATTGCAGCGGTCGTTTCTCAACTCTCTTAGTATCCAATATGAAGAAATGGGTGGTAAACTCTGGGACTACTAAGCACATTTGTGCAAATCGTGAGATGTTTGCCTTCTATAATCCTACCAAGGAAGGAAAAAATCGTGTTTACCTTGCCAATTCCTGAACTGCAAAAGTTCTCAGAAAAGGAAAGGTTGAACTAAAACTCACATCTGAAAAGACTTTGTCACTTAATGATGTTCTTCATATACCTGATGTTAGAGCTAATTTAACCTCTATAGCTCTTTTGAGCAAAGTTTGGGTTAAGATATCATTCGAATTTGATAAGATCATAATGATAAAGAATAATATTTTTGTTGGGAAGAGTTTTTGTACTCAGGGGCTGTTTGTACTTAATATTACTAACATGAATGAAAATGCATCATCTTCTGCCTACATTCCTGTCTTTATGATTGATTCTTTTGATGTGTGACATGTTCGATTAGGACATGTTAGTAAATCTTATTTAAAGAAAATGCAAAAATTTGGTTTAATTTTTGAAATTAAAAATGATTTTCTAAATAAATGTGAAGTTTATGTAGAAGTTAAGTTAACTAAAAAGTCTCATTTTTCTATACAAAAGATAAACTAAATTACTTAACTTAATACATATTGATTTGAGTGATTTGAAACAAACTA
Organism: Erythrophleum ivorense; assembly: GCA_026724425.1. Taxonomy (NCBI): domain Eukaryota; kingdom Viridiplantae; phylum Streptophyta; class Magnoliopsida; order Fabales; family Fabaceae; genus Erythrophleum; species Erythrophleum ivorense. The sequence goes on along the minus strand of JAIUCV010000147.1, from coordinate 1,488,350 downwards.
TGACAAGAGGTGACAAAAAGTATTTTGTAACTTTTATCGATGATTTTTTTAGATATATTAAAGTTTATTTATTGAGAAATAAAGATGAAACTTTTGATAAATTTCTTTTATACAAAGCTGAGGTAAAAAAATTAATTAAATAAAAAGATTAAAAGGGTTAGGTTGAATAGAAGAGGAGAATTTGTTTTATTTAATGACTTTTGTGAAAAGAAATGAATAATTCATGAAGTAACCCCTTCATATTCACCAGAGTCAAATGGAGTAGTAGAAAGGAAAAATAGAATTTTAAAAGAAATGATGAATACTATGCTTATAAATTCTTCTATACCAGATAATTTATAAGGTGAAGCTTCGTTATCTGCTTGTTTTTTATAGAATAGAATACCTTATAAAAAAACAAATAAAACACCTTATGAATTATGGAAAGGTATACACCAAATTTAAAATATTTGAAAGTATAAGAGTGTCTTGCAAAAGTTTTATTGCTCGATCCTAAAAAGAGAAAAATTGATTCTAAAATTTTTGATTACATGTTTATTGGATATGCTAAACATAGTGCATCTTATAGATTTCTAGTTTTAAAAAGTGACGTTCTTGATCAAAACATTATTATTAAAACTAAAGATGCAAAATTTTTTGAGCATATTTTTCCGTTGAAAGTTCAACATATTTCTCAAACTACAAAAAATTTATCTTCTTCATCAAATCAAACTAAAAATTCTATTGAAAATTTGAGGAGAAGTAAAAGACAAAGGAAATAAACTTCTTTTGAAAATGATTTTTATACTTATTTAGTACAAAAGGAGCTGACAAATTTTTCTAAAGCTATTTTATCTTCTAATGTTCATATTTGGAAAAAAGTTATTAAAGCTAAAATTGATTCTCTTAATCAAAATAAAACTTAGATTTTAGTAGACTTACTTCCAAGAGTAAAACCTATTAGTTGTAAATGAGTTTTTAGAAAGAAATATAATCCTTATGAGTCTATTGACAAATATAAAGTAAGGCTAGTAGCTAAAGGATTTACTCAAAAATAAAACGCTAATTATTTTGATACTTTTTTTTCAGTGACAAAAATTTCTTCTATTAGAGTTTTAATTGCGTTAACTTTGGTTTATAAATTATTTATTCATCAAATAGATGTTAAAATAACTTTCTTAAATGGTGATTTAAAAGAGGAAATATATGGTACAACTTAAAGGGTGTGTTGCTCCTGAATAAGAAAATAAAGTCTATAAACTTGTTAAGTCATTGTATAGTTTGAGACAAGCGCCCAGACAATGGTATGAGAAACTTGATCAAGTATTAACAAGTGATGATTTTTCTACAGTTGAAGTGGAAAGATGTGTTAATTGTGAATAATGATTGTGTGATTATTTGTTTATATGTTGATAATATGCTTATTTTTGGTACAAGCATAGATGTTGTGATTGAAACTAAATAATTTCTTTCTTCAAAGTTTGATATAAAGATATAGGTGAAGCAAAAGTAATATTAAGTGTTAAAATCATAAGGAGTGAAAATAATATTTTACTATTTGAAGAACATTATGTGAAAAAAATTCTTAAAAAGTTTGAATATTTTGAAAAAACACTTGTAAGCACTCCTTATGATGCTAGCACAAAATTAATTAAAAATAAAAGTGATCTAGTGGCTCAATCTACATATACACAGATTATCGGGAGTCTATTACATCTAATGAATTACACTCGACCTGATATAGCATATGCTGTGTGTAGATTGAATAGATATGCTCACTGTCCAAGTACTGAATATTGGTTAGCTCTGGGTAGATTAATGAGTTATCTGAGAGGTACCATAAATTATGATATATTTTATAATGAATTTTTCGTTGTATTAGAAGGATACAATGATGCTAACTGGATCTCAGATTCAGAAGAGACAAAATCCACTAGTGGCTATGTATTTACTCTTGGTAGAGGCGCAGTAACCTGGAAATCAGCTTATCAAAATATTATAGCGAGATCCACTATGCATTCAGAGTTTATTGCTTTGGAGTTGACTAGTAATGAGGTTAAGTGGTTGAAAAACTTCTTGGTAAATATTTCATTAGGTGAAAAGCCAACACCATCAATATCCAAACATTGTGATAGTCAATCAACAATAATCATTAAAAATAGGACCTACAATGGCAAAAGTAGATATATTCATTTAAGATATAATATTATAAGACAACTGTTGAAAAATGGAGTTATATCGATCGATTTTGTAAGATCAAAATTAAATCTAGCAGACCCTCTAACCAAACCATTTGGGAAGAAACAAATTTTGGAAACTTCAAAAGGAATGAGACTTAAGCCAATTTGAAAATTAACAATGATGGTAACTCAATCTCTATGATTGGTGATCCCATAAAAGAGGTTCATATGGGTAAAAACAAGTCATTTGTTAATTCTGCTAGTACTTTATTATTTCTGATCCCTTCCTTTGATATGAGAAAAGTGCTAGGATGCAATATTGGCAAAGCTAAGGAAAAACTCTTAATGATTTCATATTCTTTATGAATGGTGTATTCATTGCAGATACACTTGATAAAATCACCTATATGAATGTGGAGTGGAGCCACTCCTATAAGATTGTGGCAAAATCTCTAGAGCATTCATTAAAATTAAACATGCGCATGGTCGTTTAAAGCGCAAAACTGTAATAATAATAGAAATTGTGGGGGTATAAACTGACTCTTGAGGCTTCTAGTATACAATGAAGAATTGTTGGTTCATAGAAGTTATAAGTTTCACTGACAACTTTGTGTATTAAGCTTTATTAGTATAAGAATGGTTCATAGTCCGTAAGACACTATATTCGAAATCTTTATACTCATATTTATAACTTAAATGATAATGATCTTTTGACACACATGTGGGGGATTGTTAAAAAATACATGTATGTGTGTGTCAAAAGGAAAAGAGAGAAAGAGAAGTCCCACATTGCTTAAACAAATGAAGGCTAAAGAGTATAAATACGAACATGTGATCTTAGAAGAGTAAAATGGGCCTAGGAAGGAATGGGCTCGCGGGGACAAAAAATTGGGCCAACTCAGTTGGAATCTGTCAATTTCACCCCCCCATCGCACGAAGTGAAATGCATACTTGGACAATTTTTGTAGAAAATTATCTTAATTTTTTTTTAATTTGAATTTTGAAAACCTTACCCGAAAATCTCCATTTTTTAAAGCTTTCAGTTTAAGCTTTCATGACTTCCGTTTTTTAAGCTTAAACATGTAGGCGGTTTCTGAACATTGAGGAATTAATGGTTATTCATGATCAGATTTATCTCCATCATTAAGTTGCTCCAACATTCAGAAATGGCTCTATTACTATATTTAATCGTTGTCCAACGTCCTGTTATTCTAGTGCCTATAAATGTTGGGTTGATCACTGGGTTCGACGCACCACAATTACGGACAACATTCAGGCTGTTCTCTTCTCTTCCTTTCTACAACTTCTCTTCATCTCTGAGTTTTCATTTTTATTGTTCTACTTGCTTGCAATACCGCAGAAGAATTCGTTCAATCTTGGGGAGTACCGTCTTGTGGCGGAATTACTCTCAAGGGCAGTGTCCTTATGCACAACTCGAATTTATTTTATTCTAACAAATATCTAATTTGCAGCAAGCATTATTTTCAAGTTTTGAATAACTAGATTCATACTTTCTATTTGCCATATTTAAATTTTAAAAAATAATATGAGAAAATAACATATACCTATAAAGAAACTAACAAATATAATATAAATTAAAAATAAAAAAGTTGTTAAAAGTTGGAACCATAGAACTTTGAGATTTTGAGTATAAAACTTGATTGCAAAAAGAAATCACTCAATGGAGCCTTTCAATAGGTCCATATTGTTAATCGCTTCTCAACAAAAAAACAAAATAACTTTCTTTTGCTTGACTCAAATGGGAGAGAAATGCGCAATGGAGAGCCGGTGCAATTTAGAAGGAGAGTGGAAAAGGTAAGAAATAAGTTTAAGTAAAATATTTGAATGTTAGTTTGTCGGGAATGAAAAAAAAAATAAAAATTATGAGATATAATTGATTGTTAAAATTTAATTTACTTGGTCTTGGAAAGTAAAAAAAAAAAAAACAATGGTTAATGTGCTAGGAATAAGAAATATTGATAGAAAAATAAATTAGGGAGAAAAATAAGGGATGTGGGATAGTGATAGATTGACTAATTGATATGTGTAAAAAATAATGATATTTATTAGGAATTTAAAAAAATTTAGGACCTTGACTAGTAAAATATTTTTTAATATAAATTTGGATTTTTTCTTATTATTAAAGATAATATAAATTTTTTATAATTATATAAACTATAGATATATTACTACAAAATTATCAAGCCGAAAATTTTGTAAGACCTTAAGCAAGTGATTTACTTGCTTCACCATCTAGCCGCCCTTGTCTTATAATGTATAATTTATTGTCAAATTTAATAATATATCGATTTGAGTATCAAATCTGAGTATAAGTTAATAATGTCAAGTAAATAAATAACGTTTAAATCAATTTAATCTTTCAAAAACAAAAATAATTAAAAAATTATTATGATAGAATTATATTTTGGAGAATTAAATTAAAAAAACTAATTGTTTTTTAAGAACAAAAGTAATAATTTACTCATTTCAAGTACAAAATCTTCCTACATTCTTCCAACAACAGCTTGATAAAAATATATTTTCAAATATATGTTGAACGTGCGAAGATAATTTATATTAGAGTAAATTATACAAGTATTTCTTGGGAGTTATTGAAATTATAAACACATTTTTTATTTTTAAAATATATAAAAAAAATTGAAACAAAAAGTTATTATATATTTTAATCTATTTTTTATTTTATTTTTTTACTAAAATATCCTCGATTAAAGTAAATACATATTTTTTAAAGAGTAAATTATAAAAACTTCTCGTGATAAAATTACACAAATCTTTCTTTACTTTTAAAATATATAAAAACTTATAATGAAATAATAAGTTATACGAAACTTTAGTCCAATATAAAATTTTTCAACAAAGTACCTTAAATTTAAATTTTTTAGTTAAAAAATATGTATTTAGATTAATAAAAAATATTTTAGTTAAAAAATTTAAAATTAGATTAAAATGTAATGTAAGTTTTCATTTTAAGAGAGGTTCATGTATATTTTGAAAATAGAAAAAATATTTATATAATTTTAATAAAATTAAAAAAAATTATTTAATTTACTCTTTTTTTAAACTAAAAAAATTTAAATGAAGAGCATTTTGGTTTAAAAAGTTAAAATTAAACTAAATTATAAATTAATTTTTTACGTTAAAAAAAGTTATGTATATTTTAAAAATAAATAAAAAACTTTACACAATTTCAACAAAATTAAAAAAAAAAAAAAAGACAACAAAACTCAAGCTACTAGTCATTGTGAGTTGTAACTCAACTCCGAACCCAAGGGGTAGTTCATTACCCGGTAATAACTGGATTAAAAGTTTGGCCGTCCTCATTAATTAATACTTATAACGGGTTCAATATAAAAAAATTAAGAATAAAAATAAAAATAAAAATATAATTTTATAAGTAAAAAACAAGTTTGGTGTTATTATTTTTTAAAAAAAATAAAAAATACAGTTGAATGATTATTATAAAGATATAATAGAGATTATTTCATCTCTTTCTGTTTTTCTTCATCTCGACCTGAACCGCCAAAAATAGGCCCGAACTCAAGCAAACATGATTAAAAAAACTACAAAATTTAGACATTTTGGTGTGAATTTGTGGTGGAAGTGTAGAAAATTACCAAAAAAAAAAAAAAAGGATATATACTTCTCCAGACCTGTTTTGGTTAAATTTTCAGATGAGGGATATCACTTGCGCTCCATGTCATCCCCTTTCTCATCGTGACTCCACAAATCCGGACGTGCGAAAATTTGTTTGAACTCTGAATGATGTAACTCTCCAACTACAACTCTACAAGTAGCTATAACCATTGGTCAGTTTCCTTCTTGGCGTGAGAAATCTTGTCTATACGTGACTCTCTGCTTCACGAAAAAACCTACCCTCTTTATCTCAATCAATTCTAATGGATGAAAACAAGTAGTTCATATTTTTATATTCAACAATGCATTTTATTTATATTTTTAATATTAGATTTGTTGTAATATAAATATGATAAATATATAATTTGTTAATGATAACATAATAAGTATGTGACTTAATTAAAAAGTTTTATAATTATTTACCAAAATTATATACTTATTATATTTTAATTAAAAATTTCATAACAAAAATATAAATATTTACATATAATTCTTTTTCATTTTATAATTATGTGGAAAGATCTAGCGTGCATGTCCCAATCAATCATAGCTACAAGAAATGAATTAATCAATGCACCCAAACTCCTTTAACTTTGACCTCTTTGTCATAAGAGTGGACATGGGTCGAGACGGGTTGGGATTTGCTTCAACTTAAGTCTCGCCCCAATTTCAACTTCAGGACAAAAAAATCGTCCATGGCCCGACTCGGCCAAATTATAATCGGGTTAGGTTCGGGCAGGATTGGGCCAATCGGGCCACGGGCCTATTTTTTTTTAATTTTTTAAGAAAAAATTTTTAATTTTAAAAATTTATATTTTTATATTTTCTCAATTATTTTGGGTATATAACTATATTTTTAATATATATTTTTAAAATTTATGCAATACATATGAAAAAACATGAATTCAATGAAAAAAATTAAAAAAAAATATAAATATAGTAGTTAAAACTTGAAAAATATATTTCTTTTTAATGTTATTTTTTTTACATGAATGTGATAATTATATTTAGGAGAGTTTTAACATAAATTTTGACCCCTCTAGTTATTTATAATTTATAAAATATGTTTAAAAATTATGGTTAAAATTATAAAAAAATCTTTAAAAAAAAATTCTTTTCAATTTAATCCATATCTTTATATATATATATATATACACCTTGGGCCGAACCCGATAGTCCCAATAGATTATCCTAAACTCTATCCCAACCTGCCCTTGTTTCAATTTAAAAAAAAAATTTTTTTTGATCCATCCCGACCTGATTATATATCGGGTTGGGACAAACCAATTAGTACGGGACAAGTTTGTCCCCCCTACTCTGTAATTTAATTGATCCGCCCACCTTAGCCTTGTCGGCGTCACTTGGTTCCTCTATATATGTAAATGTTACATGCGACCTCCAAAAGCACACAATATAAACATAAAGAAACACACTGATTACCACCGCATCGGGACGATGAAGTTGAAAGTGGAAATAATCTCTAAAGAAATCATCAAACCTTCCTCTCCAGCCCCAGACCATCTTCGCCGTTACCAACTCTCGTTTCTCGACCAAGTCTCTCCCTTAGTCTATAATCCTCTCGTCCTCTTTTACGCTGCCGCCGATAAGATTTGGACAAACCATGAACTCTCCGACATTACCACTATTTCCAACCACCTCAAAAATTCATTGTCACATGTTCTAACCCATTACTACCCTCTCGCTGGGCGACTCGTGGGCAACACCTTCATACACTGCAACGACGAGGGCGTCCCCTTCTCAGAAGCCAGAGTGAAGTGCCACCTTTTAGATTTTATTGATCAAAACCCCATCCCCTCTGAACTTAACCATTTGGTTCCATTTCAACTGGACAACGTCACCGACATAACCTTCGGCGTCCAGTTTAATGTCTTTGATTGTGGTGGCATCGCTATTGGTGCTTGTCTTTCTCATCAGATCGCAGACGCTTTGTCGCTTTTTACGTTCCTCAATTGTTGGGCGTCCGTCGCTAGGGGTAGTGGGCAAGCTATGTTGACAAATAATCCAAGGTTTGTGTCACAGTTACACAGTTACCAACGGTTCTTCATTTTTGCTAGGCTATGTTTGTTCCATTTGAAAAAAAAAAAAAATTTCTTGAGAATGTTTTGTCAACAAATTTTTTTACAAATAAAATTTTCTATCAATTAAGATTTTATTTTAAATTTTTAAGAAAAAATTTCTTAAAATTAAGTAAGGACAATTATTCAACTGTTACTTTATCCCGTTGCTATTTGCTTAATTACTAACCTACCATGATCAAACATAATTATACAAGTCTATCATAGACTTTTGGACCAAAGTAAAAATGTTCCGCAGAAAATTTTTTTAATGAAACAAAAAATAAAAAATTTATCATACTTTTGAAACTTCAATAATTTCTATTTTTCACGAAATAAACGGAGCATAGAAAGAATTACTATATTGAAGCTAAATAAAACACTTATGTGACGAAGGCATTTAGCGTCAATTATTTTAGTGGTTGTCCAAATTGTCCTTGGACATTCTCTCAATAGTGTTGTTAAGAACAGTTGTTGCATACTAACGCAGAAGCACTTGGAGTCAGTAACTGACACTAGATTTTTATTTTTAATAACTGATGCTATTTTCTTTTCTTTTCTTTTCTTTTTTTGGTAAATTTGGGTAGTGCAAGGTTCGTGTCGGCTAACTTCTTTCCACCAAAAAACACATCGGGGTTCGATCCTCGGTCTGGGATAATAAACGACAATATAATCTCCAAGAGGTTTGTGTTTAATGCTTCAGTTATCGAAGCTCTCAGGACAAAATATGCTCAAACCGATGAGAAGCTCCCTTCAAGAATAGAGGCCTTGTCAGCTTTCATATGGAGTCGTTACGTGGCAGTGACACAAGACCGATATGGCCCACAAAAAACCTACGCGGTGGTTCACGCCATTAACCTCCGTCCAAGGATGGAACCACCTTTGCCTCCGGATTCCTTTGGAAATTATTACCGTTTTACTATGACGTTAATTGCAACGTTAGAAAATCAAGAGGAGTGTAATTATGGGGTTTTATTTGTAAAGCAGGTGAGGGAGCAAATAAAGAAGATTGACAAGGACTATGTGAGAAGACTCCAACAGGGACCTAGCGAACATTTGGATTTCCTTAAGGATCGTTCGCATAGGGTGCTTGTGAAGAGGGAGATGATTTCATTTAATTTCACTAGTTTGTGTAGGTTTCCTTTGTACGATGCTGATTTTGGTTGGGGAAAACCTACGTGGGTAGGCTCACCTGCGTTGACTTTTAAGAATCTGGTTGTGTTTATTGACACCAAGAACGGTGGTGGGATTGAGGCCTATATGAGTTTGAAGGTGGAAGACATGGCCAAGTTTGAAGCCGACAAGGAGTTGCTTGCGTGTCTTGATAAATCAAGGACTACATGATATGCATGTCTGTGATGTATTAAGGCGATCGAAATGGAAAAGTTTCAACCAAAAATGAACTTTCTATATATTTGTATATGTAATATGTTCATAGTTGGTATTGCGTAGACACGTACTGTTTGGAATATGTAAAGTGAAGGTTCCTTCTAGTCATGTATAATGAGTCCACATGTTGGATCAAAGTCTACTTCATATTTTAATTATATCAAATACTTTGAATTAATTTTGACTTTGAAAAAAACATGTTTCGATGAAATTATGAAAATATCGTTGTCGAGCCACACATTTATTTTCTTATAAATATTATTTTGGGTCTTCTGTACTTAAATGTTTTATTGTATTTGGACCTTGTATACTATTAGAAAAAATTCAATTTCATAATGAAAATTTAGTGACCAATCAAAATTTGTCACTAAATTTATCAATTAATAATGGATTAGTGATAATCATTGAAAGATGTCATTTTCTTTCCAAAATTTACACATTTAGTGATGAATAAACATTTGTCATTAAATCTTGTCACTAAAATTTTCAATTATTGACGACTATGAAAATTTTTTCTCAGAGTTTGTACTTTTAGCGATGGATTTTAAAAATTATAAGATTTCCCTTATTTAGTGACATATTAGCGTCTGTCACTAATCATCAATATTTGTATATTTATAAATTTTTTAGTTTATTAGTTATTCAATATCAAATTGTATATAAAAATCCAAATTTAAATAATAATATTATTTAAATCAATTTAAAATATATGCTTCTTTGTTATATTCAAGTTATCAATATTCCTAAATTTTTATTTTTATTTTAAAATAATTTTTATTTACATTTTTTTTAAAATTTCCTTCTATTTTCATTTATGATATTATTTATCTAAACAAAATTTTTAATTTCTAAAATAATGCTTAAAAATATAATTATTTTTATGGTATAAACCAATATTTTCATATTTATAATTTTGATTGATTTATTATTGAATTTAAAATTTTCTTGAAAAATATCATTTATTTAAATTAATTTAAAATATTTACCTTTTTATTTTATTCAAGTTATCATTATTCTTAAACTTCTATTTTTATTATTTTTTACTAAAATTTATTTAAAATTTTTAATGACGTAATAAAAGCTAAAAATTAGATGTTTCAATCAAAATTAGAGATCGCATCTAATTAGATTATAAAAAAAAAAATCCTCTCTCTTCCCCAGGTGACTGATCTGCCCCAATGTGCCCCAACACATTCGTGTGCACGAATCTGTCGCCACTCCAAATTTTAATTTTTTTAAAAGAAGTAAAATAAAAACAATCTTCATAAGACAAAAATAAATTTTTAAACATTATAATTAAAATAAAAAATTTTTAAATCAAATTCAAATGATCCAAATTTGCCAGAGCACCCAATCTCGCAAACTCCTCTGGCTCCCACCGCTCGAGCAGCACCGGAGAACAAAGACGACGCGCGGAGATGACAGTGGTGAGGATAGCTCTCCATTTTTGTCGATTTCATTCCAGTTCTCTTTCTCTTGTTCTAGTCTTTCATCTTTTCAATTTTAGACTTATTCTGTCGATTTCATCTTTTCGATTTTTGACTTGTTCCAACAATTAGCTTTCCATCATGTGGATTTCATCTGTTCTCTTTCATCTTATTCGTCCTCTCCACTGAAGAGACGGACAACTCTATCTCTATCTGATGTGGTAGTAAGCTTGCTTGAATTAGGTTTGAGTTTGCTCCTGGTTTTTGACTTGTCTCCTTTCTCCCTTCTTTTTTACATGAGTTTACTTAGGTTCAGGCTTTTAGCCCCCATAATATTAGTCTATGCTGACATTTTGTGAAGAGTCTAATCATTTACATCCCGGAGTCTATCTCCTGAACTTAAAAATTGTAACTAATTAACAGATGGTCAACAGCTTAGAATTTTGTTTGAGACAAGAGGGAGGGATTGAAAAGTCAAATAGGTAATGAACCTAATGAGTCTATGTAAAATTATTGTTCTAATTAACATCACCCAAAAACACCTCCCAATGCCCAAGATAATGGAAGCTTTTCTTACAATCCAAAATCCAATTCCGAAGAGTGCATGTAGCCAGCTACTTTCTCCCTAATTTTTCACTCATTTAGGCCCTCTTGGTATGATAGAAAAAAATTGAAAATAAAATAAAATTTACGTAAAACACGTTTAGTTACGAGAATTCAGGATAGAAACGGGGCTGTATTTTTATCCTTCCCATTTATGTTATATATTATATTTTTATTTTTTAAATTGTTAGTTTATATATTTTTTTAAATGAAAACGTTTTAGATATTACTTTTAATTATTATATAATATTTTATTAACAACAAAAAGATTCTAAGATTAAGAAAAAATTATGATTTTATTATTTTTTAATTAAAATATTATTATTTTATTAATTTTTAACTAATTATAAAGTCAAAAAAATATTTTAATATTCTTAAGTTAATTATAAAATTAAAAAAATTAATGACATTTAATATTAAAAATAATAATTTAAATAAATTAAAAAAATAACTGCAATGTAGTTGAAATTGTCCAAACAAATGTCAATCGAAACTAAGTTCTCAGTTGACAAATTCTTCAATATTTTTTACTTTACATCACTATATATATATATATATGTTATATTCATTTATATTATATATATAAATATATTATATATATTATATATATAGATATATTAAAATATGAATAATGTTATAATATATAAATTTATTATTTTTTATTATTTATTTTGTAAACTAAAAAATAATATTACTTTACAAATAATAATAAATAAAAGTATTAAACCATTTATTATAAAAACTAATTAATAATAAATATATTTTAAAAAATAATAACACAATTTTTAATATTAATATTATTATATATATACATTAAAAAAAAAGCCACAGACCGAATATACAACCAATTGGTAGTCGGTATAATATACTAACGAAAATTTTTTACATGCACCAAGTGCAATCAATGGCTAGAATTTAATTTATACAGGTAGAATTTATATGTAGTATAAGAAGGATGCAAATGCAAAATAAATTTTAATTATTGAGTATACAAATAACGTAAATGCATTGGCTGGAAAAGCCAATGCATCATCATATGTGTGTGTGTGTGTGTGTGTGTGTGTGTGTGTGTTTTTTAATATATGTTAGTTATATATTAAAAAGTATATGATATTATATAATAATTTATTATATATAATATATAAATATCATTAAAATATTTATTATATTTATATATATTATACTTAAATCAATTAATATTAAAATAAATTAATCATATTTATTATATTAAAATAATAATTTATAAATATTTTTTTAAAAAATACAATTTAATTAATGCAAAAAGTATATTTTTAAAAAATATTTTTAAAAGTAATTTTTATTGAAGTATAAATTAAATTAAAATTATTTTATTATATAAAAATATTTTGTTTAAAAATTTTATTAAAAGACTTATTACACAAAATAATATATGCATATATAATACTAGGGACATAAGGTGAAAGAAAATTATTTTAGTAGGGTACTTTGGTCTTTTTACTTTTATTACTTTTCATTTCATTCATATTTCATCTAATTAAACACTGAAATATAAATATAATCTTTTTTTTTTCACTCAAATCAAACAAAAAATTTTCTATTATATTTCATTCATCCTTTTTTTTTCTATTACTAATTTTTTTGTATACGACTTTACTATTTCAAAAAAAGCTATTCTAGGAGTTTTGTTTTATTTGTAAGTTATACCTACAAATTAACTTTGTAATTGTGAAATTTCACCACTTATGAACCCGTATTCTAATTTGTATAGCATTTTAACTTGAAGTTTGTCATATTTTAAGTGGATATTATTATGGGAAAATCAAGTTTCCTCCTGAATATCCCATGTGAGCCTCCTCGAGTAAGGTGATCCTTCTTGTTGCAATATTCCTTTTCATTTCTTATCTCAATTATCTGGTCGATTATAATATTGGCTGTGTATACTTTCTATCATGTAACATGATTACACCTAATGGCCGATTCATGACACAAAAAATTTGTTTGTATATGAGTAATTGTAAGTTTTTTGTATAATCTATTAGAGGACATTCAAGCTATATAATGAATTTCCCATTTTATAATTTAAAGTCGGTGTGGATTTTGTTGCTTTTGAATCAGTGAACAGAACACCATAATTGAAAAGAACAAAATCACTTAGTCAAATATTTTTTCTTCCTTGTTTTCTCACATGATTTCCCTTTAACTTCTGAGTGTACTTTCTTGTTTGAAGCTCAGCCTTGCAGGTACTGTATGCTGCAGTAATGCTGGTGGAAGAGCTTATCAATTAAGCCACATGCAGACAGTTTTGGCTACTTCATGTCTTTGAGTAAGAATTTATTTTGTTGGCTTTGATAGTTTATGCAAGTTGGAAAGAACTCATCATGTTTATACAACTCAACGATGAACGCCAGTTCCAGTCAAGTACATATTTTGCGTGAGGTCATGTTTTGAAACGCTGTACTTTCATTTTATCCCAACAAAGAAGGGTTTTAGGGTCAATTTTAGTGCACTGCAGTTATCTTAAGCATGCAAAATTTGTTTTTTTTTAAAGTATGTTTTTAGTGGAGATCCAAACCGCCACTAACACCATGCTATTTTATTTTGAGAAAATAGTCATATATTTAGTGACGGACCATTCGTTATTAAACAAAATTTTTAGTGACCAATTTTTTTTTTTTAAATTTAGTGACAGATTATCTGTTATAAAATTAGTAACGGACACATTTCCATTACTTGAATTTTGTGATGAACATTTTTATGTCAAATTTAGTGATGAACGAATTCGTGACGAATTTATGGATTTATTGACCGATTTATCTGTCACTAAATCCAATTTATAGTAGTGGCATCTTTATAAAATAAAAGGACTTTTACAATTATTTCTTTCCTCGAAGGATGGTCTTAACATGGAAAGTTTTTAAATCAAAAAATATTAAAGCATGTATATTCGAAATTTGTTGTTTCCTAAACATGCACCAAGACTAATGCACTATATTTATTTCCCCCACTATATTTGGACTTACAATTCTAATGAGCTATAAATTGATCGTAAAGGTAATTAGCAAATACAAAAGGAAAGTGAGTAAATCAAGGAAGCTAAAAAAAGAAACAAGCTAAATGCGCAAATCACTCTGACTCTTAATCATTCATATTTGTTGACGTCATTGAAGATAGTTCAAAATGGCAAGTAAACCCTAAAGCAATCAAGATTGAAGAACTAGAACACTTAATATTGAGATTCTTGAATGTTGAAGGTTTAGAGCATTGATTTAAAGCTAAGATTCCTAGATGTTGGAACCTCATCTGCACCTTAATTAATGAAGGAAGATATGCTAGAGTGACGGTCATGTGCTTCAGTCATCAATATTTAAGTAGACCTTTCTTGAAGATGAAGGTAGTGGTTTTGAATGCAGATTCTTGAGAGTTGTTATATTATACTACTCTAAGTTTGTTGGGCTAAATTAGTCTTTATTCCTCTTAGTGAGTGAGCAAAAATATTTGATGTGCTTTTAGTGAACCTAGTTCCTAACTTTAAGAAATTTCATTTATAAACTTTGTGCCTTGGTCAGCTTTTAGGGAGTTTGCAGAAAAAATTATAGTTAAGGGGCTGTAAAAGCGAGTATGTTGAGTCCTAGTAGGTTGCTTTAGTTGCACTAATTTATAAAAGTAATAGTGTTGAGCCCTTAAAATTGCTTTGTTGAGTAGGTGATAAAAGTTAGGAAACTGAGCCTTACATTTAGGGTTGCCTTAGTGTAATTTGTTGGTATTTTCTTGTAATAATAAAATTTTCCTACTATGTGTTGATGGAGAGGACATAGGATCACATTGGTCTCAATCTCTGTAAATTTAGTTGCCTTGATCTTTCTCACACTAGAGAAAAAAAGCACTTTTTCAGTGGTATTTTTCCATTACAATTGCTGCTAAATGCATGGAGTGACGGTTAATAAACCACCTTTGTTGCAAGCATTGAAAGGCATTTCAATGCGGTTTCCATCGGACCACTGAAATAACTATTGCTAATTGTTAGCTGTGGTTAGCTTGGATTTATCGATGGTTGTTGACTGCTAGCAACAAAGCGAAAAAGTTAGTTATAATGAGTCTTTGTTCCGCCGATAATAATTTGTCGTGGATTAACAATGGTTTTGTTACCATTGCTATTTGAATTTTTTTTTTTTGGGATACTTGTGATTTTATGAAAGCAAGGATTTGTTGTAAGAATTAGTCTACTTTTAGAGCTGGTTGGAAAAACCACGGCTAATCACAGTTGTATGGGTGTGTGTGTGTTTCATTTTTAAAACTATCAACCATTACTAAATCATCAAATGTGCATTTGTGTCTGCGTGCGTGTATATGTCATTTTTAAAATTATCAATCATTGCTAAAGCATCAAATCATATATTTAATAAAATTATCATAGAAACATACAATTAATACATTAATTAAAATAAAAATCATCAATGTTATAAAATTACCAATTGTTTTGTATAACATTGTTCACCAAAACATTCAAAAATAAAAAACATTACAAATGTTTTTCACCATTAGGTGAGCTTGTTTGACAATATACTGCTAATCACAAATTTTAGTATGCACTTTAGCGGTGCTTGGAAAAATAGCTGCTAATAATAATTGTGTGTATATATCATTTTTAAAACTATCAACCATTGCTATGTGATCAAATGTGTGTGTAGGTGTGTGTATGTATGCGTATATGTCATTTTTAAAACTATCAACCATTGCTAAATCATCAAATGTGTGTGTGGGTATGTGCATATGTGTGTGTGCATACGTGTTTGCACATACCCACATCTGTGCACATATATTTATGTGTCATTTTTAAAATAATTAATTATTGTTGATCATTGTTAAATTATCAAATTATATATTTAATATAATTGTCATAGAAACGTATAATTAATACATTAATTGAAACAAAAATTATCAAAATTATCAACTGTTGCATATAATATTGTTCAATTAAACATTCCAAAATAGAAAACATTACAAATGTGTTTCACCATTGGCAATGCTTGCTTGACAACACCTTAATCATTTGAAAAAAGAAATTCCTATATTGAAGATAAAATAAAGGTGATTTTTGCCCATATGGTCAGTGATCAACCATGCACACCAGACCTACTCACTCAAGTTGGCTTTCAATATTTACAAGATCAAAGCATACACCATTACCTATGGAAAATAAAGCACCACGAGTTAACTTCCAATTTCGTTCTGCAAATTCATAAGCTAAACAAAACATTTTACTTACTAAACTGCTCATGAATGAGACTAAAACACAGCTTTTAAGGATCTAAAGTGGGCATGGTCAGCAGATACTATAAAAGGGTTCTCTGATGTAGCAACCCAATGCCCTTTGGCTAAAGATGTTGAAGAGCAGAGCAGATACTGCCACAGTTGTTAAGAAGACCTGCTCTCGCTGGAAGGCAGAGATTATCTAATGAAACATTGCTTTTAGCAAGTGGGTGATGGAGCACAAATCGATATTTGGAAACACAAATTGCTGGATAAGAGAGATTCAGTCTGCCTACACAAGCCTAATTATAAGCTATAACTAATTAAAGCACTATCTTTTCTACTAAAGATTCAAACTACTGCAGTTTTGTTGATTAAGACTCAAAAATGGAGAGGCATAATACGTTACAAGGCTTGCATTCAGCTAAAGGTGATCAAAGTTTCTATCAGGATAATGTCCGCAGCAATTGCAGTGCATGCATATTATGAAGCAATATTGAATTTACATTATCAGGCACTGTTACGGACTAAAGGGTATATTGATCTTCTTATGTTTAAATGATGTTGTAGTTTATCTAGTTATTAAATTTCCATACATAAGGAATTAATACATACTTTTTAACAATGACAGGATAATTTTTTATTATTAAAGTGCTTTAAAGCATCATGTTCATCGAATTTCTGTGAGTACATCTTCAACTAACAAGAATTCAGGTCACCGCACTGCAAAGTACATAAAGTCATCTAGCAAACAACAAGCTATGCTTTACAAATTAAGAGATGGGGTATAATATAAATTTTAGCTGGGGCTCCATCACTCACTTGAACTTGGCTATTCACAACATGCAACATGATCATGGATTTATGAACTTGCAAACTAATTCTTAGAATTTCTAGTACACTAACCAATGTGAAGATGCTACTCAGACAGATAAGTACAGTTCACAAGCTAAAAACCACCAAAAGTAGTTCTAAGTTTAAATCAATAAATTTTTTCCTTTCACCAGCTAGGCACATCAAAACTACAGCAGCTATGCATAAATATTTTATATTCAGATCCATAAACATTTTCTTTCACAAATATCAAACCAAGAAATATCTTCATTACTAATTCTAAGGCATCAAGAACTACTAAAGCAAGCTTTCATAACCCAATCACAAAGTAAAATCGTATGCATCAATAGCGTATTGACAGTCAAGGGTGAACTACTCACGGCCAGTCACTGTGAACTCAACAAAACAGTGTATTGACTATTGACAGTCAACAAAGCAACTAATTATACTATGAGACATATATATTCAATATTTTGACATTAAATAATTTAAACAATAGAATGTACCTCGTTTGCAATTCTGTGTTGCAAATCACTGTTTGCAATCTCTAGTCTCTGAATAGCAAGTCTAGATGCATGTTAAAATGCAAAATCTAAAAGATATTGGATTGATGATCCATGATTTATCCATTCTCAAGCCTAGAAGATATTGGAAAAAAAGAGTTAAATTGCATGGTATATATATATATATATATATATATATATATATATATATCACAGAACCAGTTTTTGCTTCACAGATAAAACAGGTTTAGTGAACTAGAATTTGTAGTGATATGGTAGCTTAAATCAAAATGAGACAAAGAAAATGAATTCATATGGTGTGCGCATATATATATATATATATATATATATATATATATTCCTACTAACTTGTGTGTTTTTTTTCTCCTGTTCTTGGCTATATTTTGACATGCTATATCAAAGCCAAGTGTTCTAGACCTAATGCTGGACTTTTTAAAGGAAAAAAAAGAAGGGAATATTATATTTAAGGACTAAGAAGTGGAAAAATTTATTTTTAAGGGTCTGTTACCACTAAGTTCAACTGTTTGTTGCTAAACTCAGTAGTAATCATCATAAAATAAATAATAACAAGTTCTTAAAAATAAATTTTTTCACTTTTTGGTCTTTTATTATAATTCTCCCAAAAAAGAAGTTGGGACGTGAGCCTAGCTCATACCTTAAATTGGAAGGCTGATGTTCTTAATTAAAAATTTATAAAATAAGTAAAAATTAAGATTTTTTTTAAAAGAATAATTCTACATAAATTTTGTTTAAATAGAAATAAAAACAAAGAATATAAAATGTAAGTTTAACAAGAAGTATACTAATTTTAGTATAGAAGTGAAATTTAAAAAATATACCATACTACAAGTTACACAATATAATTATCTTGGGCTCATCATATAACATAATAAAGAAATAAAGAAAGATGTAAATCATATGATTCAAATAGAATATATGAAATAAAAAAGTATTTCAGATATTATTTGTGATAGAAGAGTATCATTCAAAATTAAAGATAAATTCTATTGTACAGTAATAAGACTTGTTGTTATTATTATTATTATTATTACATTTTTCAATTAGTCTATAACTTTCTCACCAGTTGAAAAGAAATTCCAAATCAATATGCCAATTAGGCACAATGCAACAGCAACCTTAATTTCAAGAACTTGCAGCAACAGAGTTCTCAAATGAATTGAAGACAAAGACAAGAATTTGAGGAGAAGGCAAACTCCGAAAATGAAGTTGGGACTCTGCCACACCTCTTTGGAGTATGTAACCAGTCGCCGCTGTGCCAAAGACTAGAATATAATGTATGGAAACATCATTTTACTAGTATTAGACCATTTTACATCCAATCTCATCAGTTTGCAACACCCTTTGCTTTCCCACAATGTAAACACAAGTATATTAAGAAACTTAGAGATTTTGTGTTTGAGCTTCAGTCTGACAAATTAACTCAGAAAATTAACAAAGCTTCGATTGATGTACGGCTCTAAGATTGAACGCAAGTTAAAGGTGATCTTTTCTTTTATAACAAGTATAAAAATCAGAAACTCACGTTTGGTGAATTTCAGCATGTTGTAGCAATCAGAAATACTATATTGTGTGTATTATCATACACAGAGGGCTTCCATTGAGCAAGTACTGCATATTTGAAAAACACCAGTGGTAATATAAAAATAACCCATCCATTTGAAAAGTAGATTATCAGGTCATAATTAAAAAAAAAAAGAAGAAATTTTAATAGAAAGAAAAGAAAAATACAACTTGTTGGAGAATAAGATTTCCTCAAATGAGAATTAACAAGAAAAAAAGAAGAAGTAAAAGGCCTAAACGGCTTATAAATGCTGTAAAGTTGACAAAAATCTCTCTCCATATCAGAAACAAGAGACTCCCATAAAATATCCAGGTGCAGAGCATGAAAAGGAAGCAGTATAAACTTGTAAAGTCATAATTAAATAAATTAAGGTAACACATACATGAACGTAAAAAGTAAACAATGAAAGCATTGCCTAGTGTAACTCTATAAACAACTGAAGCAACACTTCCACATTTAATAGGTCTTAAAGCTCAAAGGGGTGCTCTCGTTAGAATGTCGAGTCCAATGAATAGCTTAATCAAGCGCCATATACATGAAGATGAAACCCTGGAAAAGCAAATTACTTTTAACTGAATCACATTATTCCTTAAAAGAATTAACTTTCTAAACTTTCTAAATAATTCACAGTGACATGTTATTCAACAAAATAAGGCCCTGGAGATAACTATTTTGGAGCCAAAAATTGGACATGAGTATATTCGTACAGTAGTTCATCATATTGAAGTCCTCATCAATTCAGTGCACCAATTCTAAGTCATGTATGTTGTGAGTACTTTAATAACATTTCCATGAATATTTAGGAACTGGAATGAATTGATCTTGTTAGGTCCGTTGAAAAAATTCAAAATTGATATACAAACTCTCTTTCTATAGTGTGAAGATAATGATACAATATGATACACGCTTTGACACCTGGTTCCTTCATAACCCCTAAAAAGGCTTAACTAGAGTTTAGCTCTGAGGTTACAACAACCTTTATATGATACATGCTGAAACTACCTCTACTAAAGTACAATTTAAGAATATCTATGAAATGGAAATAACTGTAATGGTTTCCTTGTACCTTGTCCTGCTGACTAACGAAGTCCTAGTCATCAACAAGTTGTTTCTTTAATGTTGAAGGAATTCAAATCCTGACAAGCTTTTCAATAGAGACACGGCCTTCTAACAATTATAAAACCACGAATAACTAAAAATTTTCAATTCAAGAGATGATGACAAAGCTAAAGAAGTTTGAATCAAATATCAAACAACAGGCGGGTATGTTGCATTTGAAAAGAATGACCATGAAAGTTTAAAACCAAATTTCTTCATATATCCTATTATCATTCACTACTAGTATACTTGTAGTTGTTGAAGTAAAAGCCCAATCCAATAAAATCAAGCTATAGCCTAATATGATTCAAGCCCAAGAATGTTGATGTTTGTTATTTTACATTATCCATCTTTTGTTCAGATCCTTTCTTTTATTTTAGAATTCTCCATTCATCTAGGGCTACGTGTCTCTCTTCTGCTTCTTTGCTAGTCTATATATATTTACATTATTATTTGTTGTAACAAGATGTATGGAGGATAATTTTAATACAAGATGATTGCCTTTACATTCTTTACTGTTATCTGTCTTTCTTTATAATTCATCATGGTATCAGAGCTATGAAAATCGTCATGTCCACCTCATCAAGTTCTTCGACTAATACATCTCTGCCCTCTTCTCCTCTTCCACCATCTTCCTCTTTTTCTTCTCCATCTCATTTTATTTTAATTAAACTTACTCATGACAATTATGCTGTATGGAAGGCTCAAGTGGTGCCTTATCTATATGGCCAACAATTATTTTCATTACTTAATGGCTCTTATCCTTCTCCTTCTACCACTACTGAAAATGGAGAACCAAATCCTGAATACATGAAATGGTTTCAGCTTGATCAGCTTGCTCTCTCTGTTATCATTTCTTCCCTCTCTGAATCTCTCATTAGTCAGGTGATCAAACACAAGACAGCACATTCAATATGGCTTGCTCTTAAAAAATTGTCCACCTAGAAAAATCAAGCACGATTCATGCATATCCATAACCAACTTACTAGTTTAAAGAAAGGGGGTGCATCTGTCAATGATTACTTTAAGCGTGCAATGCTCATTTTTGAAGCTCTAAGCACTGTTGGGAAACCTATTGATGATTCTGATTTTATTACTTATCTTTTGAATGGTCTTGGATCTGATTTTGAATCCATTGTGGCTTCTTTAACCACAAAAGCTATGGATTTAACTCCAGAAGATGTGCTTAGTTACTTACTAATGCATGAAACCCGTTTGTCTCACTACAACTCTATGTCTGAAGTGCCTAAAATCTCTGCTAACTTTACTGTTCGTCCATCATTCACTAATCAAGTCCATCAGTACACTCCTTTCTCAAATCGTGCTATTTTTCGTGGTCATGGAAAAAGTAGACCACCTCCATTTTATTAGGGTGGTAGAGGTAGATTTGGTCCTAGACAAAATGGTGAACGATCATCTTCTCTTTTCATTTCATCTTCAAATCCAAATGTATCATGTCAATTATGCAAAAAATATGGCCATACTATACACATTTGCTTTCACAAGATTTGATCACTCATATCAAGCACCACCTCCTCCAGCCTTGGCTCAAGCACATCATAATTTTACTACTATAGCCCCTAATGATGCCTCGTACTTTGATGCAGGAGCTACAAACTACATGACTTCTAACCTTGCCAACCTTAATCTTCATGCTGAACCTTACAAAGGAAATGATCATGTTTATACCACTGGTGAATCTTCTCTTCCTATTGTTCATCATGGTTCTGGGAATTTACCTTCACCTACTAGCAATTATCTTCTCTCTAATCTTCTTCATGTTCCTTCTGCTTCCAAAAATTTAGTTTCTGTTTGCTGTTTTTGTTTGGATAATAATGTGTATTTTAAATTTTATACCTCTCATTTTTTTGTGAAGGATCTGCACACAAAGAAACTGTTGTTCTAAGGACCAACAATAACTATTTATATTCTTCTCAACCAGCTGCTTGTCTTGGGATCAAATCTTCAAAGGAACAATGGCATGCCAGACTTGGTCATCCAGCCTATAGGACGGTTCAACATATTTTATCCAAATATGCTCTTCCATATACCTCCATTGTATCTTCTTCCTCTTGTTCTGCTTGTAATAAATCCAAAAGCCATGTACTTCCTCATCCCCCTTCCTCCCATCGTTCTCCTCATCCCCTGTTCCTTATTTTCTTTGTTGTATGGGGCCCTGCTCCAATTTTATCTTTAAAAGGCTATAGATATTATGTATCTTTTGTTGATGACTACACTAAATTCACTTGACTTTTTCCTCTTCGTTTAAAATCTGATGTTGTTAAAGCATTTACTTCATTTCAAAAACAAGTTGAGAATCTATTTAATACCAAAATCAAATTCCTTCAAACAGATGGTGGTGGTGAATTTCAAGCTCTTTACTCTATTATACAAAATCAAGGCATCATCCATTGTATAACCTGTCCATATTCTCATGCTCAAAATGGCACTGTTGAAAGAAAACACAGGCATATTGTTGAGACAGGCTTAGCTATTTTATTTCATGTTTCTTTACCTCAGCAATTTTGGGTTCATGCTTTTAATTCTGCTATTTATCTAATTAATCGTCTCCCATCTCCTTCTCTTAATCTTCAATCTCCTTATCAATTTTTGTTTAATCATGCTCTTGACTACTCTTTTCTTTGAATTTTTGGTTGTGCGTGCTGGCCTCATCTTCGTCCTTATACCTGTCATAAGCTGGATGATCGTTCCACTCTTTGCATTTTTCTTGGCTATGCCTCCAATTATCATGGCTATTACTGCTTTGAGCCCAAGACATGGTGTATTTACATATCCAAGGATGTCCTTTTTGATGAAAATTGTTTTCTCGGACCTTCAGTTTTTCCTCATGTGTCCAGGCCCAACTCTTATACTACCTATACCCCTCTCCCAAACCTCTTGCCTCGGCCCAACCCACCTTCCTCCCCTAACCCACTTCCATCTCTATCTCTCTCCTCGGATCCCCTACCTGTTTCTCCTCACCCGTCTCCCTCACATGTTGAAGAGTTATCATCTTTTTCCCATCTTGTCACGTCCTCTGACGCCTCGTCTTCCCCTACTCCTCCCTCATCCCCTCTCTCTCCTCCGCCTCGAATGGTCACCAAAGCCCAGACCCACTCTTTCAAACCTAAACAGTTCACTGATGGTACCCTTCAATGGCCTCTACCTAGAGCCTACACCACTTCGGTTGACGCTCTTCTCGAGGTTCCCTCTTCAGCTGTCACTGCTCTGAAAATCCTTGAATGGAAATCTGCCATGGCCGAGGAGATTCAAGCCTTACATGCAAATAATGCCTAGATTCTCATTCCACCTCCTCTGAATCGTTCGATCATCCGATGCAAATAAGTTCTCTGTAAGAAATTCAAGCCCGATGGTTCATTAGCCAAATACAAGGCGCATCTAGTCGTGAAGGGTTTTCATCAGACTCTAGGCCTTGATTTCCATGACACCTTCTCTCCAGTGGTCAAGCCTCCTACCATTTGACTTATTCTTTCTTTAGCCATGACCAGTGGTTAGTCCATCACTCAAATCGACATTCTGAATGCTTTTCTTCATAGCTTTCTTGAAGAGGAGATTTATATGCAGCAACCACCGGGCTTCAAACACCTTAACCATCCTCATTATGTTTGCAAATTGCAACGCTCTCTCTGTGGCCTCAAATAAGCACCACGAGCTTAGTTTTCTCGGCTCAGTACCTGTCTTCATCACTTGGGCTTCATTGCCTCTCAATCAGATATGTTTCTCTTTGTTAAAATTTCTACTTTTGGTGTTCTTTATGTTTTAGTTCATGTTGATGACATCTTAATTACTGGCTCTAATTCTGCTGTTGTTACCTCTCTTATTAAATTACTAGGCTTTACTTTTCCTATTAAAGATCTTGGTAATCTGCACTATTTTCTGGGTATTAAAACCAAGTTTTGTTCTGATGGTCTGTTCTTATCTCAGCAAAAATATATCCTTAATCTGCTTTAAAAGACTAACATGTTATATTGCAAACCTCTATTAACCCCAATGGCTTTTGGAACCAAATTGTTTATTTTAGATGGTCAAGCCTTTCCTGATGTTACTCTGTACCGAAGTGTTGTAGGCAATTTGCAATATTTATCTTTTACAAGACCTGATATTTCTTTTGCTGTCAATAAAGTTTGTCAATTCCTTCATTCTCCCAAAACAACTCACTGGATTATTGTGAAACGCATTTTACGTTATCTGAAACACACTCTTCACTATGGCCTTCTTATTCATCCCTCTCCATCTCCTTCCCTTGTTGCTTTCTCTGATGTTGATTGGGCTGGGTGCCCTAATGATCATCGATCTACTGGAGGCTTATGCATTTTCTTTGGTTCTAACCTTGTTTCCTGGTCTGCAAAGAAGCAACAAACTGTTACCCAATCCTCCATTGAATTTGAGTACAGATCATTAGCTCTGGCCACCTATGATCTTATTTGGTTACAATCCTTGTTGCATGACTTAGGTGTTTTTCTACCTACTGCACCAACACTTTGTTGTGATAATATTGGTACCACTTTTTTATCTGCCAATCCTATGATGCATGCCAGAACCAAACACATTGAACTGGATTTTCATTTTGTCAGGGAGCGAGTTGCTGTTAAAACATTGCATATCACTTATCTCTCCTCTAGAGACTAGTTAGCTGATGTTCTGATCAAACCATTGCCCTCTCCACGATTCCAATCTCTCAGACCAAGCCTCACTATGTTACCACTGTCGTTCAGCTTGGAGGGAGCTGTTGAAGTAAAAACCCAATCCAATAAAATCAAGCTGCTCAATATGATTCAAGCCCAAGAATGTTGATGTTTGTTATTTTACATTATCCATCTTTTGTTCAGATCCTTTTTTTTATTCTAGAATTCTCCATTCATCTAAGGCTACGTGTCTCTCTTCTGCTCCTCTGCTAGTCTATATATATTTACATTGTTGTTTTCTATAACAGGATGTATGGAGGATAATTTTAATACAAGATTATTGCTTGTTATCTGTCTTTCTTTATAATTCATCAGTAGTCACACCGTTGGAATACCCACAATTTATCATAATGCTTCTCTCTTCATCAAATGGTATACAAGATTAAAAAAAAAAAAAAGACTCATAGATGTGAAAAACAAGTCATATGCCCAAATGATTGTCCGAATTCATCAATCGACAAATTTTGCGTTAAGTTGATGCCATGTATATCAAGACAAGCAATATAAGCAAGTTACCAACGGGACCCTCTTTGCCCCAGAAAGTTGCCAAAAGATCTCGCCTATCTATGTATCGAGGGAAAATTATATTTTAAGACATTAAATTATAAATATTTGTTGTAGAGTATTTTAAAATTATTTTAAAGATCAAAGGATACAAAATTGTAATCATGAGAAGTCATTTTTTGAACAATAAAGAGTAAAAATAAGAGAAAACACAGGCGAACAATAAAAAAATTTATGAGTTTTATAATATAAAAAATAATTTTTTCATAATTAAAATTTTTACCTTTTTAAAACTTTTTAAAATAATTTTAAAATTTAAAATCCTTTAACAAAAATATTTAATTCACGGACCTGAAATATAATTTACCCATGATTTGACGTTACCCTTCGTTCCAAGAAATAATGACGTATAACGATAGCACCTGCAAGCCTGCAACAAATATTTTATCATCTATAAATATATTGCACGCAACAGCACTCTTCGCATGCGCTTAAAAATTGTTTCATATTGCTAACAACACCAAGAGTGTAAGTTATTGTTAATAGGCGACCTTGACCTTTTCTTTTTTTTCTTTTCTTTTTTTTGAAAAGAGGAGAATAAACCAAAAAAGAAAAAAGAAAAACTACACGTAAGCGTTCAAGGTAGAGAGACTTCTCTAAAATCTTCAACAATAGCAGTGTTAAGAGTTTGAGGAGGATTTTCAAAGACTTGGATATCTGAAGGCAAAATCACACACTATGATTGGCATACTAGTCTACGCAATAATTTTCTTTTCTTAAAGCATAAGAGAAAATAACTTTCTAATGACGCTTCATCCAACTTTGATTTTTTTAGGAGGTGATTATAGCCAAAGTTAGTGCACTTTCTTTCATAAATGATGTCCAGGATACCTTTGTAATTAGTATCTATGAAAACCTTCTTATATCCATCTTTCCAAGTAATCTTTAGCCTTAAAAGAATTCTCCAAAGTTCAACATTGAAAGAGTTTGTGATTTCTAGATTAAATACATATCCTTTGATCCATCTACCTATACAATTACGAAAAATCCCCCCACAACTAGTAGGGTCATTCAAGCCTTTATTTGTATCATCTGTGTTGATTTTAACTTGATTTATTGGTGGGTTACACCAACTAATATTTTTCCATTTGTGAAGTTGGCAACTTGTCTCGTCAACACTACTTGAGTTAGCTAGCTCCGAGAATATCTTGAGTGTAGCCATTAATAATTTGCACTAAGAAAATATACCTAATTGAAGGGACTATCATGTATTGTTTTATTTCACCAAATTAAACTAAATATGCAAGCAAGTTACCACAAATTAATATTGTACAGCAGCAGCAGCAGCAGTAATAAAAAAAAAATAATAATAATAGTAATAATAATAATAAAAATCATCTTGTTGATGGGGATCTCGTCCTTTGTAAATGAATAATTTTTTTTTTGTGATTTAAAAAAATCTTTTATATTTTTATTATCAAATTTTTCAATAATAACATAATAAATGTATAATTTAATTAAGAAATTATATTATTATCTGTAAGAATTATATATCTATCATATTATTATTAAAAAGTTATATATGTATTATATTTTAATTAAAAAATATGATAATAAAAATATGATTAATTACGTATAAGTTTTTTTCAAACCGTTGAAAAAGACTACCGGCAAAATGCATTCCCATGGTAGTGTCATTCCTAGATTTTCCTTTGCTTCCTATTGCAAGGCATTTTTCTAAAAATGTAAGAACTTTAGAAAATTTGGTCTTAATTACTAAAGTTGTGTAGTCTTGTAGAAAATTTGGTCTTAATTACTAAAGTTTGTGTAGTCTTGATTACTTTAGTTAAAAATTACTTTGTTTTCATGAACTTAGATTCCTTTTTAAAAAGCTTGTCTTTGAATATCAAAAACTTGAGGTTTTTTATTGTGAAAAAAAAGAAAATTTAAAAATTATAATTTTAGTTTTAATTTTTAAAGACTCAGTTCAGCCTCTCCCTATCTTTCCAAACTAGCACAATCTGTCAAAGAGGAACACTATCAATCAAACACTAGAAAGTTTGGGTTCACTAATTTATGGTAGAACTAGAAACTACTCTTTTTTTTTTCCTTTTTAGAAATATAAATTACAACAAGATCCGAAAATATAACCATAAATTAATTATTTATGGAAAAACAAAGAATTGCATGAATATAAATTTTTGAAAAAAATAAAAATAAATAAAAATCATTTTGTTTTAATTGAAAAAAAACACGCATATATATATATATATATCAATGCAGCAAACCATATGAAACCTCAAATAAAATATCTCTATAGCTTCTAAAATATCAGGATCACAACATCTAAAACTTTAGTTTTTTATTGGGTAGAGCCAAAAAAAAAATCTATAGTATTTAGATGTTCGCAACATTACATATTAATTTGGAGGTAAAATCCTAAATTCTAGTCCTCCATGTGGGGGGAGTGCTAAATAAAATTTTCCAGAGAAGTGATTTAGTCTGAATAAAATTTGATAATATCTCTGACCGTTTGTAGTTTAATTAAACAAGGATGTGATATATAAGTTTGCATTTAATTTACACTAATTGTATCTTCCCCTCCAATATGTATCAAATCAGGCATAAGCGTGAGGTAAAGAAAAAGGATAATGCATATTTTGCGAGTCTCGTGATATGTGTTTTCTTCGGTCTTAATCATTAGCAGTTGAACGAGTAACGCCAGACGGACATATGGCTAAATGATATGTGACCGAATTCATCAATGGACAAATTACGCATTAAGTAGATGCCGTGTTCATCAAGACACAAGTAATATAAACAAGTCACCAACAGGATCCTCTTTGCCCCAAAAAGTTGCCAAAAGATCTCGTCTATCTGTATATCGAATTATATTTTAAAATTTTAAGTTAAAAATATTTATTGTAAGAGATTTTAAATTTTAAAATTTTTTCAAAAATTTAAAGAATAAAAAATTTTAATTTTTAGCAGTCATTTATTGAATAATAGTAAAAAAGAAAAAGAAAATATTGGGTGAATAATAAAAAAAATATTTTATGGATTGTATAATATAAAGTATAATTTTTTTCACAATTAAAATTTTTAATTCTTTAAACTTTTAAAATAATTTTAAAATTTAAAGTCCTTTATCATAAATATTTAACGTATAGACCACAAGTATAATTTTCCTATAATATTGGCGTTACCCTTCGTTCCAAGAATTAACGACATATAACTATGGCACCTGCAAGCCTGCAACAAATATTTTATCATCTATACATATATTGCACGCAACTGCACTCCTCAAATGCGCTTAAAAATTGCTTGATATTGTTAATAATACCAAGAGTGTAAGTTGTTATTAATAGGCGATCTTGACTTTTTCTTTTTCTTTTCTTTTTTTTTGTTTTGCAAAAAGAGAAGTATTAATTTCAAAAAAAAAGAGAAAACTACGAATAATCAATTGGGGTAGAGGGATTCCCCTAAAATTGTTAATAACAAGGGTGTTAAGAAGTTGAGGAAGATATTAAAAAACTTGACAACTGAGGACAAAATTACACTATGATTGGCAAGCTAGTCTATGCAATGATTACTTTCTTCTAAAACATGAGAGAAAACTTTCCAATCAAGCTCTATCCAATTTTGATTTCTTTTAGGAGGTGATTACAGCCGAAGTATGTACACTTTCTTTTATGGATAATGTCCAGGATACCTTTGCAACCAGTCTCTATAGAATCCTTTTTATATCTGTCTTTTCAAGCAATCTTCAGTGCTAAAAGAATTTCTTAAAGTTCAATATTAAAAGAGTTTGTGACTCCCATGTTACATACATATGCTTTAATCCATTTATCTATGCAATTACGAAAAATTCCCCCACAACTAGTAGGGCCATTCAAGCCTTTATTTGCACCCTTTATATTGATTTTAACCCAATCTATTGGCAGATTATTCCAACTAATATTTTTCCATTTGCAAATTTGTCAACTTTTCTTGTCAACATTACTTGAGTTAGCTAGCTCCCAAAATATCCTACGTGTAGCCATTAACAATTTACACTAAGAAAATACGGTATAATTCATGCACTATTTTATTTGGCCAAAACTAAATATGCAAGCAAGTTACCACAAATTAATATTGTACATATCGGCTATCTTAACTTTATATAATATGTATATCGTTTAAAAGAAATATATAATGATGATGATGATAATAATAATAAATGGAAGATGTCAATAAGAATGGTGAGTGACCAAAAAAAATACTTTACCATATATAATTTTATTAATCTCTTGTTGATGGGGACCTCGACTTTTATAAATGAATAATTTTTTGTGATTTTTTAAATAAATTATTTATATTTTTATTATCAAGTTTTTTAATAATAACATAATATGTGCATAATTTAATTAAAAAATTATATTATTATTTGCAAAAAATTATATATTTATCATATTATTTTTAGATGATTATATACTTATTATATATTGATTAAAAAATTGAAGAGTTATATGATTGCACTTGGTACAAAAAAAAAAGAATTTGATTTCAATAAAAATAAAAAAATAAAAAATAAATAAAATTTAAAGTTAATTAATAATGTTTGATGTGATAAAAAAAAGTAACGAGAATAGTTTTATATTCTTAAAAAAAAATGATACAAGAATGAAAAATAAATATGATAAAAAGACAAAAATATTTTTTAAAAAAATTATTTTTTTAATATAAACTTGATTTACTTGCTTGCTCCATCACGCAGAACACAAGACGCAAAGAGAGGCATGAGAATCCATTGGCATGAGCAAGTACCAGCACGTGGGTTGCAGGACAGTTTCTGGATGAAAATGTGGTATTTTTGAATGATTCTGACACAGGCCAAAAAGTGATATGACATTTGAAAGCATTTTAGTACATTCATTTTGGTTTCCTGACAATACATTCACTCTCCTTCCAGTTTTTTATGGAATCAATATTGATATAGACGACTGAAAATTAGATTTCCGAAAAATTGAAATGTAGCATTCGGTCTATCATTAACTTTTTTATTCCATCTCTCATTCCCTCCCTTAAATTCCATTCTACCAAATGGAGATATTCCTCTACTTCCTATTGCAAAGCATTTTTCTAAAAATGTAAGAACGATAGAAAATTTGGTTTTAATTACTAAAGCTTGTGTAATTTTGATTACTTTAGTTAAAAATTAATTTGTTTTCATGAATTTAGATTAATCAATTTTAAAAAGCTTGTCTTTGAATATTAAAAACTTATGGTTTTTTGGTTGTGAAAAAATAAGAAATTTTAAAAATTATAATTTTAGTTTTAATTTTTAAAGACTCAATCCAATCCCTCCCTATCTTCTTTCTAGACTAGCACAATCTATCAAAGAGGAACACTATCAATCAGACACTAGAAAGTTTGACTTCACTAGTTTATGGTAGAACTAGAAACTACTCCTTTTTTTTTTAAGAAATATAAATTACAACAAGATCCGAAAATATAACCATAAATTTATTTATGGAAAAACAAATAATTGCATGAATATGAATTTTTAAAAAAAGAAATTTTAAAAACAAGTAAAAATCATGTAGTTTTAATTGAAAAAAAAACATGCACACACACACACACACACATATATATATATATATCTCTCTCTCTCTATGCAGCAAACCATCTGAAACCTCAAACAAAATATCTCTATAGCTTCTAAAAGATCTGGATCACGACATCTAAAACTTTAGTTTTTGTTGGGTAGAGCAAACAAAAAAGATCTATAGTATCGATGTTCGCAACATTATATATTAATTTGGGGGGTAAAACCCTAAATTCTAGTCCTTGATGTTGGGGGGAGTGGGGGAGTGCTAACTAAAATTTTTCAGAGAATTGATTTAGTCTGAATAAAATTTGAATACACCCCTGACCGTCTGTAGTTCAATTAAACAAGGATGTGATATATTAGTTTGCATTTAATTTACACTAATTGTATCTTCCCCTCCAATAATATGTATTAAATCAGACATAAGCATGAGGTAAAGAAAAAGGATAATGCATATTTTCCGAGTCTAGTGGTATATGTGTCTTCTTCGGTCTTAATCATTAGCAGTCGAATGAATAACGCCAGACAGACATATGGCTAAATGATTGTGGCCGAATTCATCAATGGGAAAATTTTGCATTAAGTATATGCCATGTATATCAAGACACAAGCAATATAAACAAGTCACCAACTGGACCCCCTTGCCCCAAAAATTTGCCAAAAGATCCCGCCAGTCTATGTATCAAGGGAAAATCACACTTTAGAATCATAAGTTAAAAAAACATTTATTATAAAAGATCTTAAATTTTAAAATTATTTTAAAGGTTTAAAGAATAAAAAATTTTAACTATAAAAAATTATTTCTTGAATAATAATAAATAAGAGCAAGAGAAAAAATGAATATATAATAAAAAGGTTTCATGAATTTTATAATATGCAGTGTATTTTTTTTTACGATTAAAATTTTTGGTCTTTTAAACTTTCTAATTTTAACATTTAAGATCTTTTATAATAAATATTTTTTCACTTATAAACGTGAAGTATAATTTTCCCATAATATTGCCGTTACCCTTTGTTTCAATAAGTAATGACATACAACTATGGCCTGCAAGCCTGCGACAAATATTTTAGCATATATATATATATATATATATTTATTTATTTATTTATTTATTTATTTATTGGACGCAACTCCACTCTTCACACGCGCTTAAAATTTTTTTTATATTGTTAAAAACACCAAAAGTAAAAGTTATTATTAATAAGCGATCTTGACTTATATATCATTCAAAAGAACTAAAAATAATAATAATAGATGGGAGACGTCAATAAGAAGAGAACAAGAGTGAGAGACGGAAAAAAATAATAGTAGTTTACTATATATGATTTTATTAATCTCTTGTCCTTGGGGACCTCGTCTTCGTTTATATGGACACCCGCCATGTCTATATAGTGGTAATAAAGTGAATTGTTTGGCGCAAACCAGAAGCAAACACGATAAAGAGAGAAGCACTAAGAAAATGAAGGTAGAAGTTGAAGTAATCTCCAAAGAGATCGTGAAACCCTCCTCTGCTACACCTCAACATCTTCGTCATTACCATCTCTCCTTCCTCGACCATATGTCTCCCCAAGTCAACAATTCTATGGTCTATTTTTTCGATGCTGATGCTGTAAACCAATTGAACATTAACGACGCTTCTAACCGCCTCAAGAAATCATTATCTCAAGTCTTAACCCACTACTACCCACTCGCCGGAAGACTCATAGACAAGAAGTTCATAGACTGCAACGACGAGGGTGTCCCTTACTTAGAAGCCAGGGTCAGGTGCCACGTCAGCCACGCCATTGACAATCCTACTCCGGATGACGTCAACAAGTTGCTTCCATTCGAAATGGATAAAGCCGTCGATGCAGTCTTAGGTATCCAATTCAATGTCTTCGATTGCGGTGGAATAGCCATCGGTGCATGCATCTCCCACAAGGTTGCCGATGCGCTGTCGTATTTCCAGTTCATCAAGAGCTGGGCCACCATGACACGCGGCGAACCAGAAAAAATCAAAACCCACTTTCAATCCTCCACACTCTTCCCGCCAAAAGACATGTCGGGATACGACCCAAATTCAAGGATCCCAAAGGATAAAATCGTGTCCAAGAGGTTCGCATTTGAAGCATCAGTGATAGAATCTCAGAGCAAAATATTCTGAAAAGATGGACGTTCTAGAAGGCCAAAAACCCCCTTCTAGAGTAGAGGTGTTGTCAACTTTCGTATGGACAAGGTTTATGGCGGCCACTAATCAAGAGGGGAGCAAAAAGATTCACTTAGTGGCATGCACAGTGAATCTACGCCCCAGAATGGAGCCTCCATTGCCAGAATATGCGTTTGGGAACTATTATCAGGCGGCTCTAACGTTTCCATCGTTAGATGAGAAAGGAGAGTGTTACAACCTCGTAAGGCAGTTAAGAGAGCAGCTAAATAAAATAGACAATGATTACATTGTGAAACTTCAAGAAAGTGAAGAATGGAAGCCTCAAGAGATCATAGAACGGATGGATAGATCAACTGTGAAGGAAGAGATGGTGCCGTTTTCGTTCACTTCCTTGTGTAGGTTTCCTGTGTACGAGGTTGATTTTGGATGGGGGAATCCGACGTGGGCAGGACCGCCTACGTGGAAATTCAAGAATGTGGTTGTTTTTAAAGACACCAAGTCAGGTGGTGGCATTGAAGCCTATGTCAGCTTAACGGAGGAGGACATGGCAAAATTTGAACGGGACGAGGAATTTCTCGCACATGTTTCTACTACGGGGTTAAAATGATGTACACTCGGGTGCACAGTAGATGGGGCAGTTCTTAATACATTTGTACGGCTTGGATGCTGTAGTCCCCATAAAAAAAAAAAAAGTGGTTTGGATACAGATGGGGCAGTTCTTATTTTACTTACCATTTACTGTGTTCGTGTCAATTGTCAACGGTCAACTAGAGCTTATCTGTTCATGGATTGAGAGTTATCGGTTGCTTTGTAAAAGAAAAAAAAAATAGTCAAAAGTTTTATCTTTCAACAAAGCATTTTAAAATGTTTACTTTAACGATGTGTTTTTCCTGTAGTGAAACTTTTCTTGATAGGTTGATTAGCTCGCAAGTGAGAAGTTGTGTGCCGGCCGCGCGTGATTGCTTTAGCTAGCTAGGACAAGTTTATTGGCCCAAATCGATTAAATTTTTTACCAATATTGCATGCCCTTACGATAAAGTATTAAAAACAAAAAGTCGGATGCTTGATTATTCAGCTTCTGATAATCTATTCCTGTGTATTTGTTTTTCTTGCCAACTGGCTTTGCTACGACAAGGTCAGAGCTCGAGAATGGCTTGAGCATTCGGCATGACAATTTTTTCTGCATAGAAAATTTTGTGGAGATTGCTTCGAATGACAATGAAAATAAGGGTAGATTTTTTACTATTAATTAAGAATAGAGGGAGGGGAATCTCATTCCTTGTCCAATGAGAATCTTATTATATTTAAATTATTAATATAATGTTAATATTATATATATATATATTCCAAATGTGGTGTGATTTTTTTTTCCTAAGATACTAACTGGGTATGAAATTCCTTGACGTCATCATTGTTATAATTAACATTTTAATAATTTTATTGCAATACACAGAATGGATATATATTATTTTAAAAAAAGAGAATAACAATGTGATTTTTTATTGTACTCTATTTTAAAAAAAGTTAATAAGAGACTGTTAAATAATAATTACAAAAAAAATTAATAAAAGAGATTATCTTTTTTGTGTTAATGTTTTATTTATTCCACATTTATATAATAAACTAAAGCAATTCCACTTGAAACAAACATTAAATGATGCTAATGTGTCGCTTATACAAGCTTCCACATCAGAGCAATTCTACTTGAAGCAAGTATTAAATGATGCTGATATGTGGCTTATACAAGTCTCCATATCAAACTATACATGTGGAAGCTATTTGTTTGACATGGATGCTTAATATTAGCTTAGAGTTCCACATTGGCACATGTGAGAAGTGATTAAGACATTTCAACGATAAAGGCCTTTGAAAAATTAGCAATCAATATGAAAATTTGATAAATCTTTGGAAAATTGATTTGCCCACGGATTTAGTATTATTCAACTATGAGTTAAACTCTTTTACTAGCTTTCAACTTTCAATTATTTTCTTTGTATTAATTATTAAATAGAGTAAAATTGGGCCTTTATATATGTACAATCAGAATAAATTGGAGCATTTATTTTAGTCTTGGTTACCAAAATTAGTAAATAAGCTTTATTTAAAAGAAATTCATTAAAATCAAATTCAAATTAGACTTGATAATTCTTATTTCTTTTACAATTCAAATTTAAATATTTATAATTTCAACTGGTGCAGTTAATAATGTTGAGTAGTCGTAAATGTAGACCTCCACCTCAAATTGCAAATGAAGAGCAACTCTATATGAAATGAAAATAATTTATTAGCTCATGTTTCCATGTCTAACCTCCACATCATATCTATTTGATTCATTGTTATTTGACTTTTCCCCCCAAAAAAATCCAAATTGAAAAATGTGCAATTTAATTTCCAGTCCCCTCCTGCACAAACATAATATAAGAGCATTCAAAATTTGAATTCAACATAAAAATTTGATTAAATCTTTGGAAATTTAATTCGCTTGTGCATTTAATATTATTGAACTATCAGTTAAATTCTTTCGCTAACTTTCAGATTTTAATTATTTTTATTGTATTAAATAGAGTAAATTGGAGCCTTGATATATGCACAATCACAATAAATTAAGGCATTTATTTTGACATTGGTAACCAAAATTAGTAAATAAGCTTGGTTTAAAAGAAATTCATTAAAATTAAATTCAAATCAGATTTGATACTTCTTATTTCTTTCAAAATTCAAATTTAAAATATTTCTAATTCTACCATAATTAGTTTGGCAAATTATTCTCATTAGTTGATTATCTTACATAAAAAAAATGACGTAAAGGATGAAGCATAAAATTATGATTCAGCATTCCTTAATAAATGTATTTAATGCTCTTCAAGTTAGCCATTTGAATATTTTGTTATTTAATACGTTGTTCTTCACAACTAACTTTTAGTGAGTGTGTTACTATTCCTTATCTATGATTTTGTTTGTCCAACTTTCTCGCTTTTTCTGTTTCCTTACCTATTTAGGGTCGCATATGAACCATTCTCTTTTGCTAGGTTCAGTCATTCGACCTTCAAGATGTGATGGTATAAAAGATATAACTCCACTAAAAGAAAATTTGGAGGATAAAAGCAGGGGTTGTTCGCTTGTGGACTGTGCCTGGATTTCATTTCCCTAAAGAAATCTATTGTATTGACACAGTACTTTAGGATGCAAAGGTTTGTATTTGTTATGTTCATTTTATTTATAATGTATATTTCAATCATTGAACTAATTAAATATTCTTTACCAGGATTCTAGCATTCATGTGACCATCAGGAAATCTTTGGTAAACAAGTTTAAGAGTGATTACCAATTTAAGTATATAAACATTTTCACTTCCTTAAAATAATTTCACCTTCTATAACATAATTTCCAAATATTTATCCATATTTCTCAAAAGCATAAGAGGTGCACCTACTTTCAATCTCAACATATGCCTAGGTGCCCCTTTTATACTATTTAGGAAGCCTGTTATGTAACCATCCTCTAGACAATTAATGTTAAAATATGAATTAATGTTAAAGAGATGCCATTATACTTTTTTTAAGAATAGAGGGTTTATATAATGTATATATATAAGTCAATATAAAAAATTATGAACCTA
Source organism: Erythrophleum ivorense (assembly GCA_026724425.1). Taxonomy (NCBI): domain Eukaryota; kingdom Viridiplantae; phylum Streptophyta; class Magnoliopsida; order Fabales; family Fabaceae; genus Erythrophleum; species Erythrophleum ivorense. The sequence goes on along the minus strand of JAIUCV010000147.1, from coordinate 1,451,207 downwards.
ATATTAATATTTTAATATTTTATTAAGGAAGCCAGTTGAAAACACACTGACAGTATACTCTATTGAAAAAGTCAATCTTGAATATTTTGTAATTATAGAATAAACTAATTGTACCATAATTGATTCAATCAGTCTTTTAATTTTTGTGCCATAACTGATTTAGTCAGTAACTATTGGTGAAGGTAGTTATGTCTGCATTGGTATTTTGACCAATACTAAACTATGTTATGACATACACCTTTCCTTCAATCAGGTGGTCCTTGAACTATTGTAGAAAGCTTCTTTTTATAGCAACATGAATCCTTCCATCATGCATAATGAAAGAAATACTAAAAATCTTGAATTGTGGTAGATGTTACTAAAATAAGAAAATTGAATATGAACAAAAGTTGTATACCAATTTGTCACATGTTATCATTTCCAAATTGTTGACCTCATTTGGCAAATTGTATCTAGGCATTGTCTATAAATAGCTTACTCTACTTTTACTCTAATTATCTTTTAATAGGATGATATCTTTTAGTGCATCATAATTTGTAGTCATACATAGTAATTTGTTATATAAAGCAATAGAGGTGTATAACATAAAGATATAATTTCTTACATATCATTACATTAGATTTTGAATCTGTTATATAAAGCAATAGAGGTGTATAACATAAAGATATAATTTCTTACATATCATTACATTAGATTTTGAATCGAGGACCATGAAAAAAAGATAGTGTATAACATGGATAGTATTGATCATGAATGTATTCAACAAAAAAAGGTACATATATAATTATATATTTCATTGGTTTCACTTTTATAAAAAAATAATTATTGATCCAAAAAGAAAGAGAATAATACAAATTTTGTAGTTAAAATGTTGACACATGTCACAACACATAGCAAGGTAGAAAGAAAAGGAGAGTTTTTGTCATATCTTTTGAAAAATGAGAATACTCATAATGATAAAAAAAAATATGTTTTAGCTCAGTGTTGCATAAACAACTTATGCAAAGGTATATAGAAAGGAAGAGGAGATTTTGAATTCAAGATTTAAAACCAAATAAAATAATTCAAATATAATTATAATTATATTAAGGGAATTATGTGTTAATGAAATGAAATATAACCAGAAGGAAAAATATCAATCAAATAAAAATTAAAAATAAAATAAAAATGTGAGATTAAAGGATTAAAAAGATATGAAATCTGAATGGCCCTAATTGCTTTAACATGAGCAGTAATGAATCCACATTGAGAGACAAGTTGGTCATTATCCAACATATCATTGAATACTGGTGGGTTTCAAGAGGCAGTTGCACTTAGTGGATTCAATGCACAATATGTATAGAGAAATATGAAAATAGTGTCTAAAGAAACCATAAAACCCTCCTCTCTAACCCCTCATCATCTCAAAATTTATCTCCTCTCTTTTATGGATAATATCTTTCTTTGTGGCTATGTGCCATTAGTTTTCTTTTACATAAACAAAGGTTTTAAACTCATGATGATGATACCATCACAATCAAAGTTTGTGAAGAAAGATCCAAAATGCTAAGGAAATCCTTGTATGAAGTTTTAGCCATGTATTACCCACTTGCTGTTAGGTTGAGAGATATCAAGTTTCCATAGAATGTAACAACAAAGGGGAATATTTGGTCACTCATATCAAACACAAGCTCTCAGAAGTTCTCCAAAACCTAAAGGAGGAATTTTTAACCCCTTTATTCATAGACCAATTACAATGGATGAAAATGGATACAAGCACAAGCACTTTAGCCATTCATATCAACCACTTTGCCTGTAGATGAATGACAATATGCATGTGTTTGTTTCATAAGGTTGGTATATCTTCATGTTGATTAATTTTTGCAAGTGTATAAACTAAAGAAATAGTATAAATAAGAATCAAGATCGTCCCATAAGGAAGGTCTACTAATTATTAATTTTTTCTCATTATCCCTATTATTTAAAAAGATAACATGCTCAATTTAATTTACTCGCAAAGTAAGAATTGATTCAACCTAAAATTAACAAACTATTTACTAATTTTAACTATTCAAATTAAAAGCTCTAGAGTTTAAAACCCTCTATTCACCTACAAATAAATTAAAGAAGAGTGATAGATTAATGTCAAATTAAAATCTTTACAAGAGAATCATTAACTAAACATATTTGATGAATAAATTCATATGTACCTCATAATTGAGAATTTAGCTACTTATAAAAAAAATCAAAATCCTACAAATAAAAGAAATCAAATTTATAACAAAGAAAGGTGAAAGTAGAGAAGAAAAGAAAACTAATGAATGTAGCACATCAACTCTTTGAGCAAAACTCCAATTCTCCAATACATCTCTCAAATCTCTAGAGCGTTCTTTCTAATTGCAATATTCATCTAAATAGCTTCTCCAGTATCTTTTATTCATCTTTGACCTAGGATTTCTAATTTTCTTCCAAAAATACCCTTGAACCCTTCTAAAATTGTTGAAACTCTATTGCATATGGCCTAGCCATGCATAACTTACCCAAACACATAAGGTTGTACAACTTTATCCTATGCACTCCTCTGGTTTATCTACATGCTCCTATCAAGTGCATGGCCTATGCTACTTTACATGGGGAGGCCATGTATACCTTTTTTTTATTTCAAAAACTATTTTTACCTCTTGCAAGCCATTGCTAATCAAAATACACAGCAAATGCATAAGATCCATATGATTTACCACAAAAATTCCATTTTTAAAACTAACATGTATTAGTTACACTAAGCAAATTTCTCTAAATTTGAACACTTACTTATCCTTGAGTAAGGAAAAAAGAAGAATATAAGTGAAAATAGCTCAAGCCATTAATTTTGCATAATGTTTCAAGATGAAGGGAATGCAAACCACCAAAGCTTGTTTGCTCGCTCATTTTTTTTTTCAAAAAGCATGTTTACTATATCAATTTTAAGATTTTTGCTTCAACTCCCACTATAACAAAAACCAAAAGTAACAACTGAAGCATCAATATAAAAAAATTACAAATTTAGTTGGAAAGACATTATTTCTAACTAAAAAAATAGTTACACCATCAATCGGATTTTTGTTAGTCCATAATTACTTATCGACTAACTTACAATAGTGAAATAGTAGTTTTTAAATATGCTTACAATGTGTAACTTTCTTTGACTCATTGTAACTTTTTATTTAATAAAAATTTAGCTATAGAAAAAATTAAAAAAAAAGATTGAAATTGCTCAGACTTTTCAACTAATAGTTAGTTCAACATATTGTTTGACTCATTATTAATCGGAAAGTCCAACCAATTTCAATTGGTTTTTTTTAATTTTATTTCTTTACTTTTTTATTTTTTTAATGTATAATTATATTTGTATTTCAAAATTAGATATTTTTTTACTAATTATTTCTTCTAATAGATTAGTAATTAATATTTTATTGTAATTAATTTATAATATTTTTAAATTTTATATTCTATATCTTTCATTTTTCTACCAAACATTCATTTATGTTTTAAATTTCATCTCATTCTTGTTGCACTTGTTTACTTTATTCTTCATCTTCATCTTCATTTCATCTTCCTTCGGCTATTCTTCAACTTCAATTTTGCTCAATTTGCAACATACATTAAAAAAATTGATTTATTAAAATTTTGCAACTAATCATTTGTAATAAAAATAAAACAAATTGTAAGGGACAATGAAAATAAAATATATCAAAGAAGTATGTTGCACCATGAGAAAAAATTGATGAACAGAGAACAGACAGAAAAAATAAAAATAGAAGATGAAAAATTGATAAATAAAAATTAATATGCAAAAGAAAAAATTGGAAAGAGAAGATGAAGAGATAATTTTAACTTATGAGTGAACTTTAAGAAGGAAGGAATAGAGCTTTAGAGAAATTTTGGTGAAGAAACTAGACGAGAGAAACACTTCAAACGAATAAAGTGGACAAGATGGAAGAACAAAAGTATGTATATATAAAAAGGTGAGAATGAAAATGTGGCGCCATTTTTAAATTCAGGCTGAAAAAGTTGAAGATAAAAATGTCATGCTATTTCTTTGACCGAGCAATCAGCCTTAGCCGACCAAATATTAGGCGGCCAAGATGTTAGCCGATTAAAATTTTTTGCAGATTCTTATTTATTAACTAAAGTTGTTTGCAAAGAGCTTGTGAATTGCAGCTTTTTTATTGTTCTGATTTTTTGCTTTTCAAAGTTAGTCAAAAATTAACTTGTAAATTGAAAAAAAAAAGTTAAAAATGAATAAAGCTTCAATTAGTATTTTTTTTAACATTGTTGTAGTGTTTCAAAATACATATATTTTTTATCTTATTTTTCTTTATTTGAATATGATAATGAGAAAGTTTAATAAAAACTTTGATTCTCTTATTATTTGTAATTTGTAAAATATATTTAAATTTTTTTTACAAAATAACCCCTAAATTTTTTTTTCATTTAAATCTCTTTTTTAATTATTACATATCATTAGACTAGATTAGCTAATACAACCAAGTTAATGTCCAATTTGCCCGCTCACTTTTTTATTTTTTTGGCACCCCTATTATAAGATGATGGGGATCTAAGGCTCTGTCCAGCTATTTCTAGGATTCTGAAATAAAAAAACCCGATAGTCTCAGACAAAAGCGATTAAATACGCGAAAGCTGAAGCTCAATCATTTCTCATTCACTCCAAGCCATGCGATATTTGCCATCAGTCGCCAAAAGAACCTGTGCATGCGGATCTGTGGGCATGAAAACAGACGAGTTTTCGTTGAACGGGCGAGTGAAGCGATTCCTCCCCAAGGGTGACTTCACAACCTGAAAATATTTAAACAATTTTTACACATAGTACGTCGCATAATTTATATATTTAACGGTTAAATTTTATTTTATATGTATACCTTACCTATAAGACTCTACCTATACAAAATCAATTTTAGCCATTTATTTTTTTAGGTACACTATATTCTAAATACACCTAAAAAAATTTTAAAATATCTTACTGAAAATTTGTAAGTCTAATATCAATTAACCATAAGTTAAAAAAAAGTCACATTGATACTGGATTAATTAATGAGTGTCCTTACCTTGACAATAATTTATAATTAATAAAAACTCTAAGTCAGAATAAAATTATAAAATTATGATATGGTTATAAAATTGATGACGTCAACGAATATCAAACCCATTAGTATCTTGGCCAAAATAAATCAAATAATATATATTTTCTATGCATTAAGTAAATATTGTATAACAATATCAATTGATGGTGTCATCAATAATGATGATAATTAGTAGTAATAATAGTAATGATGGTGACGATGATGAAACGACCATGGCGGCATATACATGAGACTTGAAAAGTATAATGGTTGAAAGTTATAGTATAAAAAGAAAAAGAAAAGGTGATTATATAATGATAATTGTTGGATGTTATCCGGTTGAGGACGGCAATGACTTCTATCCAAGTTAATTTGCTAGCCTTTTCTGAAAGTTACTTTAGCTATAAATAAGATATCCAAGGATCAATAATTATGTGTCCTTTCCCCAAAAAAAATTATGTTGCCAGCAGTTACGTACTCATCAATTAGTATTTAGTCCCATTATTTGAGTAGTTATAATATACACATATGCAAGTTGGTTATAAAATGATCAATTTCCTTTTCGTTGATTTGGTATCTTTGAATGCTGGGTTTCGCAATATATAGAGGCAGTCACCCTTCGTGCCTGCACAATATATCTGCAGAAATTAATGGAAGTGATATCTAGAGAAACCATCAAACCCTCTTCTCCGACCCCTCCTCATCTCCGAATTCATCCCTTCTCCTTTATAGATCATATCGTTCCTAATATATATGTGCCATTAGTTTTCTTTTACGTAAACCAAGGCTTTGAACCTGACGATGGTGATACCAGCATAGTCAAAGTTTGTGAAGAAAGATCCAAAATGTTAAGGAAATCCTTATCTGAAGTTCTAGCCTTGTACTACCCATGTGCTGGTAGACTCAGAGATCAAACTTCCATAGAATGCAATGACGAGGGGGTCACATTTTTGGTCTCCCACATCAAACGTAAGCTGTCGGAGATCCTCCAAGACCCAAGGAAAGAATTTCTAAACACTTTATTCCCAGATGAATTGCACTGGAAGAAACTGGGTCCACTTGGAAGCATCGTAGCCGTTCAAATAAACCATTTTGACTGCGGAGGAATGGCAATAAGCGTGTGTATGTCTCACAAGGTTGGCGATGCCTCCACTCTGTGCAACTTTGTCAAAGACTGGGCTTCCATAACCACAAAATCTCAAGTAACCTTCCCTCTTTTTAATGGAGCATCAGTATTTCCCAGTGGTGATTTACCAATTTTCCCAGAAATTGAGTTTGTGAAATTAAACAATAGTAATATGGTATGCAAAAGGTTCATATTTGAAGCCTCAAAGATTAAGTCCCTTAAGGACATGGTATCCCAAAGAGTGGAAAATCCCACACGAGTACAAGTTGTGGGTGCACTTGTTTACAAATGTGCAGTTTCAGCTTTGAGATTGAGTTCAAAGTGTCCAAACCAATTAACCACATGTCTCAAAGTTGCTGTCAACCTGCGTGCTAGAATGGTTCCTCCACTGCCCGAGAAGTCGGCAGGAAACTTGGCTTTGGGCTTTAAAGTATCGAGTGCGAACTGTAGAATAAAAGAAGAATTAAATAAGTTGGTAAGGAAAATTCAAGAAGGGTTGTTTGAATTTTGCGATATATATGCCAAGAGGTTTGGCAGAAAGGACATGCAGTTCACCTTTGAGTATTTAAAAGGTGCAAATAGCGTGGGCCTACATGAGAATGTAGTTTTGTTTAATGTAACGAGTTGGTGTAGATTTGCAACGTACGAAGCAGATTTTGGATGGGGGAAACCAATATGGGTGACTAATTGTCAATGTCCAACGAAGAATGCCGCAATATTGATGGATACAAGAGATGGGGAAGGGATTGAAGCGCTTGTAGCTATGGAAGAGCAAGAGATGGCCTTGTTTGAGTGCAATGCGGAACTTCTTCAATATGCTTCACTTGATCCAGGTGTTGGAGTTGGCCGCTTTGACGACCGCTAACTAGAGACTATGTTTGCAAGGAGAGGATGAGTAGGGTTGGACTGGGATAGGATAGGGTGAGAGACAACTTCCACTCTTTACAGATTGGATGTCAAGTGTTATTAATGAGATATGACGAGTTTGATTTGAAGGGTGGAATTTTTAATAGATATATCTATATAAAGATTTTATCAATAATTATCTTTAATTATATTAACTTAAATAGAAACTGATAAAGCCGAGAGGGAATTAAAGCAACTTATTTTCCCTCGGGGAAATAGAATGAACTTGGTAAGTGGGGAATAGGATAGAGGAGGAAAGGAAGAGATTTAACCCCCTATCTGTGGAGATTCGAAGTAGGATTCCGAACCTTACCTTTCTCTAGAATTGAGAATCTCTCCTTTTTCCTCTGATTACAAGCAAGATTTTATTAGAATTGGAAAGTGGATCTATAGAGCTCGAATTCAAGGCTTGCTATGAGGCCTGCGTACAAGTCTTTAATAGATATTTAATACGCTCCAAAATCTCTTGCGAATCTCCTTGCAACGAGCGCTATTTTTTATGGTTTTAAAAATTGAATCAGATCGGTCGGTTTGACCTAGAACCGGTCTCTGGTTCGGTTCGATTGGTCCAAAAAATCGATCATCTAAAAAATCGGTCAAGAACCGGTAAAAACCGATATAACCGAATCGATAAAAATTGGTTTGAACCGGTCCCAGCCAATTTTTTTTTTAATTTTTTATATAATAGCAAATGTTATGAACCTTTTGAAATTATGTTAAAAGATATGAAAACTTCAAAAAAAAATTTACTAACATATCATTAGCAATCATTTTAATCATTAATTTTTTCCTTAAACATAAATTTATAGATACATTAATTCTTTAGTATACATTAAGAATTTAAGTGTATTAGTGAATGGCTTCTTATTATGTTGGTAATAATTATTATAATATACTAGTAATGATACTTTAAATAACCACATACTAATAAAGAAATCATTATTAATTATATACTTAAAGTGTTTATAATTATATATTATTATACTTAATAGTTAGTTACTAACACATTAACTAAATATTATTAATATATTATAACAATTGTTAGACCGATGCATTAAAAAGTCATTGATAATACGTTGGTGCACTTAATTCTTTAATTTTGGTTATATAAATTTTACCAAACACATATCTATAGCCTTAACAAAAAAAATTTTTAAACCATCACACATCATATAAGTATATTAAGATCCTCTTTAATTAAACACAATTGCAAAGATAAGACACATATAATAAACCTTCAAAAAGTTCAATTTCATCACTCTTTTTTTATGCTTGCTTTCTATTATGTTTTATTTTTTAATAATATTTCTTTCAAATATCAAGATATTTAGCCAAAATTACTATTTATTTTTTATTTTTTAAATTTTTTTAATGATAAGTAGAATTTTAATATAATTTAGAAACTTTAAAAATTTAATATTAAATACTATTAACTTTTAATCATAAATAATTTTTATAGTATATTTAAAAATATTAAATTAGTAATCAAATATTTAAAATTTACTAATATTTATTTGTTATATTAAAATTTTAATATATAAATTTTTGTAAAAAATATATTTAATTATTATCGGTTCGACCACGGTCCGACCAATAAACCGTGAATCAGTACCTTCACCGATTCAATGACCAGTCCGATTTTAAAAACATTATTATTTTCTCTTTTGATCCCTTGGATTTGTCCAGTAGAAAGTCTTATGAAAAGAATTCAGTTTCATAGAGCTGAATTATTTGAAAATACTAAGTGATGTTTTTATTAATAATTAGACAAATTATAATATTCAATATATATTGTAGCTGTTAATAACTTCTTCATTTGTCTTTTTAGTGCATCTTCAAAAATAAGATAGATCTTTGCCATTCATATAATTATGGATGCTCATAAAGCCTGTTAAGCATCAATTGTCCATTAATGTGCATAAGACAACCCCTACCAAAAAATCTAAAATTTTATAACAGTGGTTTAGTGGCAGTGAAAATGGCCATCTTTAAACTTGGGATTTAACAACAGTTAAATAACAGTCTTTTAAGACTTAATGGCGATTAGCTCCTAACCATTATTAAGTCCCAATCATAATGACAATTTAAGAGTAACCATCATTTTGTCCATGGACATAACGACAATTAGGTAATAACCATTGTTATGTCTCAATTAATGGGCATAACGGTAGTTAGTTCCTAACAATCATTAAAAGTTCCTAACAGTTGTTAAGTCCTACACTAAACAACAATTTAACGACTAATCGTTGTCATGTTTAATGTTTATGGACGTAATGACGGTTATCTCTAACCATTGTTATATCATTTAGATATAACGACAATTAGATAATATTAACTATTGTTATTTCTTAATAGGCATAAGGACGGTTAGCCCCTAATCGTCGTTATGTCTATTGATATGGACCCATCAGCCCCTCTCTTCCTTAGCCCCTCTGCCCTTTCAATCAGCTGCCTTCCCCTTTCTTCCTTGTGCTACGAAGCCTCCTCCCCCACCATTTGTCTGCTGCAAAAGCCGTACGCTGGAAAAGATATGGAAAGACGCCATGAAGCCCTCGCTTGTTTGTTTTGTCAAAAGACACTGCAAACGTCGCCTTCCCCTATTTGTTTCGTCGGTGAATGCTGTGAGCTTTTCCCCCATTGGCATGTTGCTTATCCTATTATTAACTATTATTGGCGGGAATAGATACTCTGCTTGCTGTTGCTGCAGTTAGAAGTAAGTGAATTTAATTAAAATAAAAAATAAAACAAAACATACTCTGCCTCTCCCACTTTCCCAATTGCCTCTTCCATTCTACCAACAACACAACAGAACGAAGATCTCAACTGCAAAGGATCCACTTCCATTGTTGGCAGTTGAATTGTTTCTGTGGAAAGCTGTTGCTCTGTGTTTATGTGGAAAGCATTTATTCACAATTATTTGAGTAAGTCAAAATTATTTTGAGTAAGCCAAGTTAGAGAAAAACAAAATGTGATGAGTAGAAGTTTAAGGCCAATGTTGGAAAAATGAGTCATGTGTACTAGCAACGTGAGTAAAATATGATTTCTAGAACTCTTTGAATCCTTCATAATTATCATTCGTATTGTGTAGCAGCAGCAATCAATTTCAAAAAGGAGTCACGCAAGAAATTTAACAACATCCATTATTTTTGGTTAGGTGAGAGCAACTTTCATTGGCTGCCACATCAATTTTGAAAAAAGTATATGTCGATGAATATATCTTTGCAGATGTCATCATGGGTAGTAGTGTTTTCCGAACATATTGTCACTTTCTCTGTTGATTTAAATATATATTTGTTTTTTTAATATTTAAATATATTCATCGACCTATTAGGTCCTAGGAATTTGTCCTAACCCGATCTAATCAAGTCGAGCTGGGCGGGGTCAAAAATATAAATGGACAGAACTTTAAACACAATTACATCAGGTCGGGTTAGGCTACATGCGAAGACATATTTTGCTCAACTCATTTTAATAGTTACTTTTTTTTAATTATCAATATCTTATCATCTTATATATATTTTTTATTTTTATTTCATCTTATTCTTTCTGCATGCTACAACTTTCATTACATACCTAAACCCTCCTTCCTTTTTAATTGTTTTCATCATTGATATACATATTTACTGACATTTTTTTATTGAATAATAAAAATGTATATGTTTATCTAAAGTTAATTATGTTAATATAGCTTATATTTTATTTGATAATACTAAATTATTTTTTTATTATTGATAAAAAATATGAAAGTTTTAAAAGCCTATTATTTTGAAGTATATGCCTATAGTCTGTAAAAAAAATATTTTTATATTACAAGTATCAGTTTATAAAAAAAATAGCTTGGGCTGCTATAACTCATCCTACCCTAACATAAAACTGGGTTTGTTCAGACCAAGTCGAGCCACAAACATAAAAATAAACCCAATGTCTTAATTGGACTAGGCATCAGACATATTAGATGTCTGGCCTAACCCTATCCATGAATAGTCCTATTAATGTTTTATAGTTGCACAAGACACATGAAAAGTATTATATTGCTTGATTTGTAGCAAATGCATTACATCAATGTCCTATGAGAGTCGGTATAATCTGAATTCAGAACCATCTAGAACAGGAGGCGTTTTGTGGTTTAGCTTTTCAAAACAAAAAATTCATATGCAAATGGTTTGAGAAGAAGAAACTTGGATTTAATTGCATTCAATGAGCTCATGATACTTGCAAATAAATATCAAAATTTTAAAACTACAAGTCAATATCCAAATGATAAAGTTAGTTGAATATATATTCGAGTCAAATTGTTTGAGTCATGATTTTAAATAGTACGTACATACATATATAGTTAAATCTTCATATTCAAAGAAAGATAAAGGGTAGAAAGAAAATTATACAAGACGCATGCATGGACAGATTTACTTATTACAAAAAAAAAAGTCATTTAGCGACAAAATTTTCTATCCCTAAATGACAAAATACCGTCACTAATAGAAAGTTAGGGACAATAAATTTGTTGCCAAGTTTTAGCAACATCCATTTTAATTCATTGCTAATTGTAAACTTAATCACAAGTCAAACTCATTTAGAAGTAGATCAAGCCTTTAAAAAAAAGATGTATAAAAATTGAACCCGATATTATTTTAAAAAATAGCTTGAGTCCAACTCAATTAAAAACAAACTAGGCCCAACCTGTAATGCAAAGTTAAAGAACAAAAAAAAGAGCATTTTTTTTTTAAATTAACCTAGTAAATCTTAATTCACAACAAGTATTCTCTTACTGCAAACTTTGTTGTGTTTATTCATCTCAAGTCAAGTTAGTTAGCTTCAAAGAATGGAAAATTAAATTCCGACAAAAATTGACTAATTGAAGTTTAACAATTTATATATAACTAATTAATTTATCATCCTGACCATGGAAAGGTCCTAAAGAGAATTCCTGATAAAATACGAAATGAAAATTTGCATTTGACTCATGAGGAATTCATAAAAGTAGGTTTCGCTAGCATTACGTTGGTTGTAAATGGGAGGTGTGGCAGGAGAGATGTTAGCAGCGCTGTCATCTTCAGAAATCGAGTACCTCTCCTTGCCTTCATTGTAAAAAATTGCCAGATCATCCATGATCAAGCGGTTGAAAACACGAGTTTTTTGAATCTTCTTAGGAGTTGACGATTCATCCGATTCGAATGCACCCTTGTTGTTCTTATACCTCAGCGCAAACGTGAGTTCTGAGTTACCCGGCTTCATTGCCGTAAGCCGCCATATCAATAGACATATCTAATTATACCGAGCAAAGAAACAATTGAAACCCAAAAAGAAGAATCACCTTACAACCCAAGAAATAACATATTATTAATTAGTAATATTATATATATTGATTATAATACAAGACTAGTATTCTAATCAAGCCTACCTAGTATTATGTTTGAATTTTTTAAAAATGAATTCATTTTTTATCAAATTTATTCTAAGTTTATATCTTTTTTTTTTAAGCCGAGCTTATTAATGCAGACAAATTTTATAGGCTACGATCATAACTATTCTTGAACCTATACTTCAAACTCATATACAGAGAAGGTCTAAGAGTAGGTGATACTGAGAAATGGCCAGGGAGTATCTGGCCGACTCAACAATAAATAAACAATAAATAAATAAATAAACCTCACACTCTAACTCATGAAATTTTTTGAAAGAAATTGATTAAAAAATAGGTTAAATTAATTCGTTGGTCCATTAGCTTCATTTAAAATTTCAAATTATCTTTTTTTAAGTTTAAAACTTACTAAAATAGTCTTTTTAACTTATATTTTGTCTTATAAAAATTCCTTTTATCAGTTCCATTTAAAAAATAACTTCACTGAATTAGAGTGCCAGGTATTGCCAAGTATTTCTTTTTTTTTTTCCTCTGCTGAGTTGGAATCCAAAATAACAAAATAGTTTCCTTCACCTCCTCTTTTATCCCCACCCTTTCTCTCCTTCTATCTAGCAGGATGAACAAAGATATGCTGAATCGGTGTGACAGTAAAGGGTGGAACCAGAGAGTCTGCATGTATTATAACAATTGGAGAAAAGTGAAGCATATATTGTCGATGTTGAAGTGATTGAACACGTCTTGCAGATCCACTTCACTTCTTTGTGCATGATCAAGAAGCAGAAGGAGACAGCCCTCCACCTTCTTTCAAACGATTTTCTCCAGAAGCTTCTCCAAGTTTCCGTTTTTAAACAATGAACGGAGATGTGCCCTGCGGTGTCTCCACGTCACTCAATCTGCAGTAAAAATCCCACCTCCGATGGCTTCAAGAAAAATATAAATTAAGAAACTATTTTAATAAGTTTCAAATTTAAAAAATTAATTTAAAATTTTAAATAAAGTTAAAAAATTAAAAAACAAATTTAACCCCAAAAAAATCTCTTTTGAAATAAAATATAAGTTAAAGAATTATTCTAATACGTTTTAAATTTAAAATATAATTAAAAGATTAAAATACTAATTTAACCAATAATTAAGGAGATGGTTCTAGTTGCTCCTTTTAAACACTGAGAAGAACCACATGTCCTTTCTCCCAAACCCTTTGGCAAATGTAATTTAGACAACCTTTTTTGAATTTTCCTTACCAACTCATGTAATTTTTCTTCTATATTACAATTTGCGCTCGACACTGTAAAACCCCAAACCATGTTTCGTACGGACTTCTCGGGCAGTGGAGGATTTCCAGAGCATCATCACAAACTTTGACTGGGGTGGTATGATCATTACGAGGATCAAAGCCAAAAGAAAACTAATGGCACATAGCGACGAGTAACGACAGGATCTATAAACTAGAAAGGATAAATTCTGGGATGAGAAGGGTTTGGAGATGAGAGTTTGATGGTTTATTGAGATACTTCCATTTCTCTACATATATTTCTCACCACAATGGCCAAGGGTGAGTGCTTCTATATATTGCGAAAGCTAATACTCAACAAATACCAAATCAACAAAATGGAAAGTAACCACTGCATAAACTAACTTGCATGTGTATATATGATCATTGTTCAAATAACGGAAGTAAAATAATAATTGATGAGTAGCTTAGCAAAAGGGACACATAATTATTGATCCTTGGATATATTATTTTACACAAAGTTAATAGCTAAAGTATCTTTCAGAAAAGGCTAGCATGTTATAAGAATCATCCTCTCTAGGTATATGACTGGAAACCTTTTTCTTAACGTGGAGACAAATTAATCAATATGTGAATCGTCTCATGGGATTTGTTTTTGAGTTCGAAAGGAATCTCACTCCTTTTTTTGGTATATATTTTGATAAAGGGACACGGTTTGAACTCCTAGCCTTTTACAGCAATAATGAGATAGAAGTACAAAACCATGGTTAGACAATCCGAATCATTTGTATTTCGAAGATAAATTCACAACGCACAGTTGGAAAAAGATAGACTTAAGGTATGGAGCTAAGCAACTTCCAATGTTAGAAATTAGCTAGAGAAACTTTCAATATTGGAAACACTTTAGTATTTCTACACCAACTGTACCTTGTTGATTGAGGATCTATTAGTGATTTTAGAATACAATAGGAGCTATTATGCCATAACATATTATATATTCTTTTATATATGTATAAGTTTATTTATCGCAAAATAATGGTTACTAAACTTTTAACAATGAAAATCTTAGTCTTTAAAAGCATCAAATGGCTTCATAATACTCAAATGTAGATTTTTACTATTTCATCTCACAATTTCATATATAATCAATTTGTTCCATCTAAGATAACATGTGAGCAAGTATTAAATCCATAAAATTAGTCATATGCTCATTCTGGGCTATAGGATATATGATAGAGTTCAAAATTTAAAGATTTATAACTTGAATTACACAACTCTAGTTAATACAAATTAGGTATTTTTAAAAAGTTTATGATGTGAATTTTTTATTGTAAAAATTTTAAGTCAAAATAAATCTATTTGATCTCTCAAAGAACATGAAATCCCAAACCATATCAAACTGAACAGTAACATGTCATGACAACTTTTTAAAACTAATTTTAAAAATTTACCAAATATTCTATAGAGTTTTGAAAATTATAATATTTAATTCCATAAAAAAACTCTAGATATTCTCTAACTATTAACCAAAATTTAGTCCCAAATTTGATCACTAAAGCTATCAAAGGTAAAAAGATATTTAATGGATCAAATAGTTAAAATTTTAATTCTAAATAGTATCAAATAATCTCCAAAATGTCATTTCTCACTATGAGCAAATTTCAATCCACAAATGCATCATATAGCAATGATTTATCACATAAGAATTGTCTTGCATAAAAAATTTACTATCCCATATGTGAAAACGCATATACAACTTTGATTTTAAAAATTCATAATTTGAACTACACAACTCCAATTAGCGTAAATTAGGTATCTTTAAAAAACTTATAATGTGAACTTTATATTATAAAAATTTTAAATTGAAATAAATCCATTTGGTCTCTCAAAGAACATGAAATCCAAGACCATATCAGAATGAACAATAATAGGCTATGATAGCATTTTAGGGCCAATTTTGAAAATTCACCTAATATTCTATAGGGTTTTGAAAATTATAATTTTTAGCTTTATAAAAAGATCTAAATGTTCTCTAAATGCTCACCAAATTTTAACTCCAAATTTGGCCATTAAAACTATCAAAGATAAAAAGACATTTTATGGCTTAAATGATCAAAATTTTGATTCTAAATGATATCAAATGAGCTCTAAAATGCCATTTATCAACACGAGCAAATTTCAATCAACAAATGTATCATATAGCAATGATTTATCACATAAGAATTGCCTTGCATCAAAAATTCACTATCCCACATATGAAAATGCATATAAACCTCATGGCTATCCATTTACCAAATCATATTCTGTCATTATATATATACATCCAATGATCGTATAACTATGGTCTAATATTTTAAAATATGTTTGCATCTCATTAGATTAAAATATAAAGATACATAAGTATTAATGCAATAATGTGTCCTGAGCCTATTTCTTTGTCATAAATGGCTCCTTTGGGCCTTTTGCTCATCTTTATCTTTGCTTTGTACATCACTTAACCATGATTAATGGAGATAGAGAAATATGATATTTAAAAAATCTCAATAGTTAAACTAATATTTAAACATACATATGGTTCACTCAAATATATGAAAGCAATCATGCCTATTATACAATCATAGCCAAAATATATACAAGAAAGCAAACCCATGCTCTAAGGGTTCCATAGTTTAAACAAGAGTAAATTCATACTTTTAAGAGACTTTTAACTTAACCTTACCTGATATCTAAAAACTTTTGGCCTAGCCTCATATATCAAAGAGCAACCCAAATTACAAATGCAAATGAATGTCATGTAATTGCATATTCTACTCAAACAATCAACAAGTCACATGATTGCAAACAATATACACAAACAACCAAAATACTCAAGCAAACCAATCATACATATAAAAATGAAAGAAAAGTTGTTTTATTAAGTAAAAATCAATCAAAACTCTTTTTCTCCTTTTCTTGATTCCATGGCATCACATACGCACTTTGATGTGATTCTACTTGTTTGGCCTAAACACATGAATTGAAGTATAAAATAATCAATTAAAATATATTCAACTTCATGTTAGCATTCATGTGCATATTTAGGTCTTAATGTATAACTTAGATTATTTTGAATGCCTTAAGAGATAACTCTCAAAATTTAATTTTTAAACTTCAAAATCTCACTATATAAGATCTTTATAACTCTAATAGAACTCATTAAGGCCATAAAAAATATACTTAAACATGTTTAGAGCCATATGATCCTATTAGGCATTTTTAAACCCTAATTTTTTACTTATAAAATAAAATTCTTAAATTTATCCCAATGGTTGCATTAGTATTTATGTTTCATATTTAGACCATTTAAAATCTCAAAATTAATGAAACAATTCCTTAAACACTTATTCCGTCTCTTGGCTAAGACATACCACATGGTTTCCATTCTTGGAATTTTATTTGCTTTTTAAGAAATTTAATGGCTTTAAGATTTTCATAATTCATTTCTAACTAAATTATAGTACCAGAGGAATTAATTGACTCTTTTAGAGTGACAAACCTCTTAAGGCCAAAACCAAACACTGGGTGAAGCTATATGTCATTTTTTTGGTTTTGTACCATTTCTATTTACATGTTTTTATTCTTCATCCTTTAAAATCCTTAATTTTATCAAGTTTTCATTATACTCAAATCTCTTCCTTCCATCCCTTTCTTGGTCGAAATCATCCATGGCTAGGGTTCCAATAGTACAAAATTTTCTTAGCATAAACCATATCTTGCTTTAATATACTTTTAATGAAGATTGTTTTGATATGATTAGTTTCCTTAAAAGAGCTTTTTCACTCAAGAGTTCAACCACAAAATTTGCCCTTTTGACAAACCAAAACTACCATAAGAAAAAAGAGACAGAGTAGGAGAAAATTTATAGAAACATCAAATTCAAATTTAAGAGGTTTGCTTACCTATATGGAGTTTCTTCCTTCTTCCTTCTTCACGCCATTTGAAAGAGTCTTAGTGTTGCCCTAGGTCGGTTATGAGGAAGGGGAGATAAGTGGTGTCTTATACATAAAAGGTTCTACAGTTTTTATAAATTTTTCAAAATATCGATTTTGCCCCTACACTTTAGTCGTTTGAGCTCACTTCTCAATATTTTCACAAATAATAGCTCCACACTAAGATTTAAACTATAGTCTTCATTAAAATATCTACTTTAAAATTACAAAAACTTAAAATAGTTTGAAAAAGTCTAGTCATTATTTTAATCAATTGAAACTCTAGACCATACATCGTTAGGTAGTTAATCAAACCAATCTCATCTAATTAATTTACAAACCTTATTTCATAATATTATAATGAGGGATATTCATTTCTTAAGCTAATTTTTATGGTTTTTAAATCCTTTTTTTTCTATTTGTTTAGCCCGAAATGATTTTTTTTAGTTGTAACTAGCTTTTCCTTTCCTGTGATCCTTTTTAATTAATCATTTCCATTCTTTAGGGATTATATATTAATTTACAAAATATAAAATGTTATAGGAGCCATATTGTTCCACTTCAAAATTTAAGGTAGCTCTCATTAAAGTTCAACTAAACATGATAGAAATTAGGCAAGTTCTACCCAACAATAGACAAGCAAGATAGAAATTAATTACCATCTTCATTTAGTCTTCAATTACAAAGGAAATTATTCTACAATGACAAAATGAAGGGTAAATTACACTTTACCCTCTATTATTTGATTCAAATTAATTTGTTTTCCTATTTAGTTATAAGTGTATCATTCACAACAATGACTTCAAACTATAAAATTATTCAAAATATAAATGAAACATACTTTGATCAATAATAAAGTTGTTTACAATAATAAAGTTGTTTACTATTTTTAACATTCATATGATTGTTTTTGTTAAAATTGGAACTTAAAAGCACCAAAGTAGATCCTCTCCATTTGACTGCATTTGTATAGCAACCATTGGTGCAATCTATTTGTTCGTTAGCTAACATGTGCATTCAGCCCTTTTTTTTTTTTCAAATTAAATGGTGCAAAACACACCTTTTCACTCAAGTGAAATGATGCATTTTGCACCTTTTTCTGGTTATTGAGCATGAGGCAAGAAATAAAGCACATTATATTTAGCTAATAGAAAATACAGAGCTTCCTATTCGATTCAAGCTCATAAAATAGAAGGTAGGTTGGCGTTGAAGCTTGAGTTCTTCCACCATTTTAGTAATTTATGTGAAATTGGTTGATTGAAGCTCAAAAAGTTAATCTGTATTAGGTGAACAAAAAAAAAGGTAGGCTTAGTTTTCTCCCGTGTTTTATATAAGTAATCGAACTTAATGATAAAAACCAATATGAAAAACCCATGAAAAAGGCTTTTTTGTCTTAAAGTTGCTTGCTTTTCCCTTTTTCTATGGTAAGTTTTGCTATTAAATGCTTAATATTTGTTTGTGACTTGCATTTTTTAACTTGCATTTTGTGTTTCAACATTGGGTTTTACAGTGTGGAAGCTCATAAAGGTAACATTTTTTGTAGTAGCAAATAACTACCTATAATTAAAAAAAAATGGAATAAAGGTTGAATTTTCTCATAAATGTTGAATTTTCTCATGTTAAGGCACACCATCGGTGGATCACACCACTACTCAAGTTAAGGCACTTGATGATGCACTTTTTATCATTTTATTGATACACTTTCTCACCAACCTTTAATTGTTGAAACACTTCTCATTAATTTAAAAAAGAGTTTTTTTTTCAACCTATTGTCATAAGTCAAAATCTCTTCAATGAGTTTTTATCTTAACATTCTATACTTAATAGTTTTCACCATTAAAAATTAGAAGTAAGAGAGTTGATGTATTATTAAAAATTATGAGAGTTAGTCATTCATAGGTCTTTCAAGATCCATAAGAGTTCTGATATTATGTTAAAAATTTAAGGTAGTAAATTATTTTAACAAAGCTGAAAAATAGTAAAAAAGTTAATATTTTACTACTTTATTTTATTTTAAAATTGAGACTGTCTATTTATAAACTTATAAATAATTAAAATGTAGAAATAAGTGATAACTAAATATAGAAAATCATAAAAATTAACTACTACTTGATTTAACTAAAAAATTAGATAAAATTTTAAATTTTTAACTAACAAGCTAAGTAAAAAAAAAATTGCAAAAATTAATTGCAACATTTTTTAATCACATCTCTAAGAACTTGAATGGCTAACATGCTTCCACGTGGATCCAATTTCCTTCCACAGCAATTCATCATCAGGGAATAAAGAGTTTGGAAATTCTTCCTTTGGGTCTTGGAGGATGTACAAGCAAGATGGTAGTATATGGCTAGAACTTTAGGATTTCTTGAGCATTTTGGATCTTTCATTACAAACTTCATTGGTTGGCTAAAAGAAACTTAACCGGACAAAGTGACTAAAAAACACATGATCTAAAAAAGAGAGTGAATAAATTCTGAGATAAGGAGGGGCCGGAGAGAGGATTTTTGATTGTTTCCCTAGATATTAATTCCATTTCGACTTAGAGATATTGCGCAGGCTGACTGTCTCTATCTATATATTGCAAACCCCAGTGCTCAAATATACCAAATAGGGATTTTGTCATGAATAGTTTCAATATTAATATACATCAACTTGTGCATGTATTATTATCATTGCTTTTTATCACTCTCTCTAGTGGAACCTTTGCGTTAATGTGGCGACAAATCTCTTAAAATGGGATTTGTCCAAAGGGATTGGCTTTGGAATTCCACGTGGAATCCCACTCATCTAATACCTTTTATATATTATCCGATTTTTTGTTAAAGAATGAATTAAATTCAACTACTTTATCATTATGCGTATATTCTCACCATTTGTGATTTCACACGTTTTTGTAAAGCTTGTTTTCTCTCTATATTAATCAAATATTAAGTTTAAAAAATATGTCATATTTTATCTCATTAATTGGTTTTCTATGAATTTATATAACTAATTTTAAATGAAATTTAATTGAAGGTTGATTGCTTTCATTAGTATTATTTGGATTCAAACGGTGACATTTAGTGCTATTTTATAATAAATCAACCTATAATTTTAATTTAGAAGTCCAAAAAATAAGAACTATAGCTTTTTAATGGAATATTATATGTAACATATTTTAATTATTAGATTTTGAAGTAATTTCAATTGTACATCTTTTTGAGATTTTCTTTTATGTATCTAAAATAATGTTATCTTACCTTAGCTTTATTTATGAAGATAAAAAAGGACCTACTTGAATGAATGAGGGTGTGATTGAAGGTTGATTAGCTCGCAAGTCCCAAGTCATCTGCTGCTGGCATATGGCAAGTGTTAGGCTAAGTAAAATGTGAACATGTACGTGTATTAACTTAAGTTCATTAATTAATTACTAATTGCCCTTACAACGAAAGGAAAATGCGAAGCTTGATCATCTAGCTTGGTATATCAAGTTCACCACCAATGTTGGTATATATCATATATTAGTTAGATAGTATTTAGACTTTCACCAGCAAGGCTTAAAGATAAATTTTCTCAAACCCCGGGCAAAGAATCTTGACATTAATTTTTTGCTCGACAGAATTATGCTTTTTTTTTTTTGGGGCTTCCTTTGTAAACTCATCTAATAGCAAAGAAGGGACTAGAGGCCGATACAAAAGGAGAGATCGACACTCCCTCGGACTCTGTTCTAAATGGGCTACCACTATAACTGTTTTTTTTTGGGGGTAATTTATGGCTATGATTGTTTGTATCTGAATAAATGGGCTCTGATCAGTGATGAATAACAACAAATTCTAATTCAACACACGAAATGATATACACGTGACAAATGCAGAATATACCTCTCAAATACCCATCAGATGACTAAGCTATACTTCTCTTTAAAGTCATTAAATATATTGAATAATTTACATCTCTTTAATTACCATTTATATAGGGATGGGATTTGTTGGCTTCCTCCATCTCAACGTATACTCAGATGTTTGGAAATCAGAGTTGTTGGCTTGTTGCCACCTAACCCCAGCACCTTCATCAATTATTGCATCATAGTCATGTTCCCATTTCCCCTACCTTATCATTGAATACATGAAAGTGGTGTTTGACAATTGACACATGACTAGTTTAATTTTCTTTTGAGTAACTAAGAATCCAAGATAATGTGTTGGAGAGAGAGAGAGAGAGAGAGAGAGAGAGGGCACACTTCTACAACAATCCAAAGCAAAGTTTATTAATGTTCCAATTCCTTAAAACTTGCATGCCCCTTGACAGGAGCTCTGCAAAAAAGACAGAACTAGATCCCCTTAAAGATGTGTAAGGTCTGTACATCTGATCTAGGTCATCCAGATCAAATCTGGATTATCTAGATTCCTTTTTTTTTTTAATTTTGATTTTTTTTAATTTGAAAAGATACAAAATACAAAATAAAAATAATCTTTTAATTGCAAATTTTTATAAAAATGATTATTTAAATTAAAAAATAAAAAATATGAAATTTGGACCATTCAATTTTTATTTGAATGATCCAAATCATATCTTAAGGATGGAGATCTAGGTCCCAAGAAGACACGAAGTCACCCCTTACAATACATCTGTTTGGTTGGAGAATGTAACGACAAAAAGAATGTAAAATGTGAATAAGTAGAGGTAGGTAAGATAAAAAATAATTATTTTATCTTTATTTTTAAAAAGATGATTTGATTAATAAAATAATAAATATAAGAACATAATAAATATTATACAAATTATATAAAAGGAATAGCTTTGCAAAACACTAAACCAAATGGAACCTACGTGTGAGGTACTGCCAACAATGCCCAAAAAAGGTGAAGTGGCCGGCTAAGTTGGGCGAACCCCCTGCAGTGTATTTCAACGCGGGTATGTTTGTGTTCGAGCCCAGCATGGAGGACCTACCACGATCTGTTGAGAACACTATTTGCACAGCAAGAGTTCTTGAACATGTAATTGAAGCCCATCTACGAACAGTACCTAGGATCAGCGGAATGGGGAATGGGGAATGGGGAAGGAATATCTAGGTAACATAGTGAAACAGCCAACTCAGCAACAAATAAACAAGGAAAAAAAAAGAGTACCTGGCCCTCCGACTCATCATTTCTGTTTATGAGATTGATTAAAAATAGGTTAAATTAGTTCTTTAAACATTTAACTTTTATTTAAAATTTTAAATTGATATTTTAGATTTAAAACGTGTCTAAATAATTCATTAACTTATATTTTTTGTTCCATAAAAATTATTTTTTATCAATCCCATTGAAAAAAAAAACACTTAACTGAATTGAAGGGCAAAGTAGTTTCCTTCTCCTCATCTCTTATCCCCATTCTCTCTCTCCATCAATTTAGCAGGAAAAACAAATGTATGCTGAATGGGTGTGGTAGTAAAGGGTGGAACCAGAGCGCATCCAAGTGTTATAGCAATTGGAGACAGGTGGAGCATATATTGTCGAAGTTGAAGCGATTGAATACGTCTTGCAGATCCACTTCGATTTCTTGCCATTTTACACGATCAAGAAGCGGAATGAGACAGCCCTCCACCTTCTTTCAAACGATTTTCTCCAGAAACTACTCCAAGTTTCTGTTTTCAAACAACGAATGAAGAAGTGCCCTGTGGTGTTTCCATGTCATGAACCTGCAGTAAAAATCCCACCTCTGAAAGCTTCGAAAATCTCATGAAACTCAGGCCCCTTTACGTAATTACCAAATTTTTGTTCTCCATGTTGTGTACGTTCATTGGGTAGCAAGTGACAACACAGTTCACTTGGGCAAACCAAGTTCCCGCTTTTCTTTTCGGAACCTGAGTTGCTCATCATGTGGGGTAAGTTAAAGAATTATTTTAGCAGGTTCATACTTAAAGAATCAATTTAAGCTAAAAAACTAAAGAACTAATTTAACAAGGAAAAAGTTCTTATAAGACGAAATATAAATTAAGAAACTATTTTAACTTGTTCTAAATTTAAAAAAATAATTTAAAATTTTAAATCAAATTAAAGAATCAAATTACTAATTTAACCAATAGTTATTCATAAGTTGTTACTAGTTGCTCCTTTTAAACACTCTGAGAACAACCACATGTACTTTCTCCCATACCCTTTGGCATGTGTAACTCAGACAACCCTTTTTAAATTTTCCTTACCAGCTCATGCAATTCTCCTTCTATATTACAGTTTATGCTCAATACTGTAAAACCCCAAACCATGTTTGGTACGGACTTCTCGGGCACTGGAGGATTTCTGGAGCATTTGGATCCTTCATCTCAAACTTTGACCGGGGTGGTATGACCATTACGAGGATCAAAACCTTCATTTATGTAAAAGAAAACTAATGGCACATAGGGACGAGTAATGACATGATCTATAAATTAGAGAGGATAAGTTTTGGGATGAGAAGGGGTTGGAGATGAGGGTTTGATAGTTTCTACAGATACCTCCATTTCTCTACATATTTTTCTCACCATATTCACCAAGGGTGAGTGCTTCTATATATTGCAAAAGCCAGTACTCAACAAATACCAAATCAACGAAAAGGAAAGTAATCATTGCATAAACTAACTTGCATATGTATTGCCCCAACAATGGGAATAAAATAATAATTGATAAGTAGTCCTTGGCAAACAGGACACATAATTGTTAATCCTTAAATATATTATTTTGCATGTTATAGGAATCACCATCTCTAGGAATGACCGGGAACTTTATCTTAATGTGGAGACAAATTAATCAGTATGTGAATCGTCTCGAGGGATTTGTTTTCTAGTTCGAAAGGCATCTGACCCTTTCCTTTTCGTTTTTTTTTTTTTTTGGGTTAATATTTTGGAAAAAGGACATAGTTTGATCTCCTAGCCTTATACAGCGACAGTGAGAAAAACAGGAGTACAGAACCATGATTTTAGACAGTCCAGATTCTTTGCATTTAGAGAATAAATATATAGCATGCAATTAGAAAAAGATAAACTGAGAATGTAGAGCCAAACAATTTCTAACATTAGATGTTGAAAAGAGAAACTTCTAACATTAGGAACTTTTTAGTATTTCTCTCTCTCCCTTACTGTACCACGTGTAATGAGAACCTATTGGCAATTTTAGAATGCAATTGGAGCCATATCCTTCCACTGCAATATTCAGGGTAGCTCTTATAAAAGTTCAACTAAACATGATAGATAATTATGCGAGTCATACCAGACAACAGCCAAGCGGGATAGAAGTCAGTGCCTTCCTCATTTAGTTTCCAATTATGGAGGAAATTATTCTACAATAACAAAATGAGGGGTAAATTACACTTTACCCTCTATTATTTGGTTCAAATCAGTTTGTTTTCCTGTAAGTTAAAAGTGTATCATTCACAACAATGACTTCAAATGATTATAAAATTATTCAAAATATAAATAAAACATATTTTTAGCTACAAAGTTATCTATTGTTTTAACATTCACATCATTGTTTCTGTTAAAATTAGAACATAAAAATTCCACAAGTTGTTATGTTATAAATAGACAAACCACAAGGAAGTTGAAATTTGAATGGCACTTTAAACCAACAGGGACAAAATGTTTTCAGGGTAAACCAGAGACCATAATACTCATATGCTATTGTAAGACAAAAGAAACCAGATAGAACGACGCAATATTTTGAGAACAAGCTTGGGCATGTAAAATACCTGAAACCTATAGCTACTTGTTAACCCCAGAATATCAAGAACCACTAGTTGGTTGGAGCTTTACCTCACATCAGCTGTGTACCAGACGCGGCACTTGTTTCATATCTCGGAAACAATAGATTTCCACTACTTTCAAGTTAGAAGTGTAAATAAGTCAGGCTCCTAACTTCAGTCTAATGGCTCAATTAAGAATAAAATAAAATGATAAATATATGTATATTACATAATATAAAAATTACATTGTGATAAAAAAATATATTTCAGTTCGTTTAAGCTTAAACTCACTATTAAACAAATATATATATATATATATAGGCCTTCAGTAAATTTGACATCCCAAACCGATTTATCGACTGAGTTGAACTTGAGAAGTTGATGTACCAAACAAGTTGAACCCAAAATAGTCAGTGCTCTGCTCGACTTGTCTAAAGCCTTCATAGAAGTTGAAGAACTCTTTGGCCCAAAGATAATCTAAATGCAGGTAAGAAGAAACCAACAGCAGGAGATGGAAATCTACCCCATGAGAGTTTAACCTCCTGATCCTGAAGCACATGAATGATGCCAGTACACCAATAAAAGAAAAAGGATCCCCGAAAGAAGACATTGTCTAATATTACCTTGAGTATGTCTGGGGGGCTACAGCAGCAGGGACAACAATAGTCTCACTGCTTGCACCTTTCAAAGCAGCTATCTCTTCTAAGCGCATCCATGAGGCTTCATGTTTTGTTGTCCCCGTCTCTACTTTTGCTTCAGCCTCTTGGAACTTATGCAGGCACTCCTCAAATAACTCAGGATCAACCTCAGAGAAGATCTTACGCACATTAAGAGTCAAGCTCTTGACCACCTGATTCCAATGGGTATGGCCACTTTTCTCCAAAGCAGAGAAGATAATGGGTAGTATTACTTTACGGTTTTGTCTGATTAAATTCTCAATGTGGTCATTGTTCCACAAGTACAATGCCCTCTCTGCCACCTGCAAAAGAAAGCATTAAAACCCTGATTGGAAAGGCAGTAGCCTCCACATTCATTATTTCATCAGATGGACAACATCCCAATTGAAATAGCTAAGGTATGAAGTTTTAAACAGGATCTCATCCCAAAATAAGAAATCACAATCATGCCAGATTACAAGAGCAACTAACTTTTAAACAATTGTGAAGCTGCTAGAGTTCCTTTGTGTCAAAGATCATTTCATCTCAAAAACGTAAGTGGTTAAGACAAGGCTCAAGATTGCTTTATCATTAATATCTTAACATATGCCCCATCACACAAAACCCCATCAGGATTGACACATTAATAAAGTACAGGCCCACCCTGTGAAATTTTTAATAACGAAGAATCAGAGTAGCAAAGGTCAAATTTTTGGCCACTTAGTTGTGAAGGCTCTGGTACCATGCCAATAACCATTTCATCCCAAAAGCTTATGTTATTAGTAGAAGGCTTAATAATGGATTTTATTATTAAATCTTTCACAACTTGAAAACAGAGTAGCATGCTTCCCGCTTAGTCAGTTTTAATTTTTAACTCGTTTCAAGCTTATCCTACTCTAAAGCGAACACTAAACAATGGCCTATGCCAGCAACTTACCTACACTACTAAGCTGAAACAGCTGGGAATTTCCCCCTGAATAATTCTCATGATGAATATGATAATTCTTATTCTTGCAACTGATATAAGTCACCTTTTAAGTAAATGGTTGAAATTGTGTCAAACCTAATTAATGGGGATCAATTATATAAAACAATAGAAAACGAGGATGTGAGTTGGGGCTTGTACCACCTTTATGTACTAAGTCGTCAATGAAGAAAACCATAAAGTTCATTACACCCTGGCTAACAGGAGTATCACGTTGGTCACTTCTGACCAAGAATCAGTATGAGAAGAATCCAATCAATGCTGCCACCATAACCAACGTAGGCTGCTGTAATCACTTTGACCACCATAATAATATGAGGGTGTCACCATCGTATAAGGTACAAACACCTTATCAGTACTACTGGACCAATAGTGGAGGTCAGCTACCCTAACATTAACCACCCAAAACCAGAAAATTGCCCATTTGCAACACCTAACACACTTAACACCATTTCCCATATAACCATTACAAATCATAAACCTGGCTCCCCTTAAATGTGAAAGCCCACATATCAAGGTAAGCAGAAAAAATCATCTTTTCAATTTGTTCACTTATTACAAGATCCTCAATTGATCTAATAAGATATTTTAGGGGTCACCAGATCAATAATAATCGCCCAGTGTGGTACATAATGATTATTTCAACTCTTATATGTAAATTTTGAACTAACACATCTCCTTTACAACACAGCAAACATATAATATATCCATGGAATTATAATTTAGCTGGTGCATAGTTTTGCAAAATTAAAACGGGAAATTGCAAATGAGATTCATAATTCATAAAATAAGCATGATTTAGTTACCCTCTCAATATCTACCGAACCACTTCTAGTTCCAGTACCATAGATTTACTGAATTGATATTCCTTGTCCATTAAACCGCAATACTAGAAATGTTGCACAATTCATAGGTTAACAGATAACTTGAGGATCTCATGCAATCCTTAATATCTCCTAATATATTATCTTCCAACTGTGACTTTTTTTTTTTTTACCACCATGACAGTTATCCATTCTTCTTCTCTTATGTTCTTTTTTCTCTTTCCATCAGACCCTAGTAACTGGTGGAATTTGAATAGGTAATCTCCTTCCACCCACCTTCTTATGGATGTTTGGAGATAAAGTAGGTAAAGTATGAGTAATACAAGTGGAAGACAAAAACATTTTTGCAAAATTCAGTAATTTCTCATTTATTCATTCATGTCCTCCTTATTTCATTATACATTTCTCTTATATTCTTCCCACCTCGTGCTAACTCCCTGACTACTTCTACGTCTATCGACTAACAGAATCATTTTAACAGTTCTAACAACATAACCGAACATAACTACTCCTACTAACCAACTACTTCAGTGTCTGAATATTTGCCACGTATCAATTTCCCCCTCCCTCAAACACATCCTTGTCCTCAATTGAGCGCACGCAGTGGTATCAAAATCAGGAAACGGTTGCTAAGTAGTAGTGAGTGACTCCTAGGTAACATCCTTTGGCCATGTGTTTTTCCATTGGACCAACACCTGTAAGGGCAAGTTATGTCCCTTTACCACCTTCCTAGCTAATATGAATTCAGGCTACATGGCAAAATAGCCATCATCATTGAGTTGGGGTAAGTCCAATGTCATCGGGAGGAATTGACCATAGTGTTTCTCAAGAAGAGAAACATGAAAGATGGGATGGATCTTTGTTTCTGGTGGTAGCTCCAGTTGATAGGCAACCTATCCTATTCTCTTCAGGACTTTAAATGGCCCAAAATATTTGGTAGCCAATTTATGGAGTGCTGAGTTATTAAGAGTATTGCATTGGAAAGGGTGTAATTTGAGATAAACCATGTCCCCAACTTGGAATTCTCCGTCAGTCCGCTTCGAATTTGCCAATCGCAACATTCTAGACTGGGCTCTTTCTAAATGGTAACGCAACAATTGTCTTGTAACTTCCCTCTCCCTTAAGCTTTTGTCTATGATAACATTATTGGAATCACCAGCGAGGTATGGCAAATGAATTGGAGGTGGAACTCCATAGACCGCCTCAAAAGGTGTCATTCCAATAAACGAATGATAGGAGGTGTTGTACCAAAGTTCAACAAGGGGTAGCCATTTGGCTCATTCTTTAGGACAATCCTCACTCATGCAACGAAGATAGTATTCAAGGGTTTTATTCAAGACCTTGGTTTGCCCATCGGTTTGGGAATGATAAGCACAGGAATATAGTAATTTGACTTTGTGAACCTTGAATAATGCTCTCCAAAACTTCCCATAGAAGAAGGGATCTCAGTCAGTCACAATGGAGGTAGGGAACCCATGAAACTTGACAACATTGTCAAGAAATGCTTGGGCTGCATTTGCAATTGTAAAGGGATAGTGAAGGGCGATAAAATGACCATCTTTGGTTTACCGATCAACAAGAACTAATATAGCTAGCTTGTGGTAGGATTTTGGTAGGCCAATAATGAAATCCACACTTAAGTCACCCAGATATTGCTAGGACTAGGGAAAGGTTATAGAAGCCCAAGGGTTGCCATTGTTTTATGCTTGAATCGTTGGCAAGTTTGGCACTCCTTTACAAATTATCTTACTGTCTTTTCTAACCCTTTCCAATAAAATACAGTTGCAAGCCTCTTGTATGTTGGAATGACTCCTGAATCTCCTCCAAGAGAGTCACTGTGGAAATGACTTAAGAGCTAGGCCTTAAGTTCTGGTACATTCCCAACTACCAACTTCCCTTTGCGTTTTAACCACTGATGTTGCCAAGTGTATTTAGGATAAGAATTAGGATTTTGCTCCAATTCAGAAATCAATTTTAGCAACTACCCCTCTGTCCTCCATGAAGCTTTAACTTTTTTAGTGAGGCTAGATACAATGAAAATGATAGCATAACAGTTGTGGTTCAGCTGATCCTGTCCCATAACTTGTATAGACAGCCCATCATCCACCAGGTTATCTCTCCCTCTCCTATACACAATCTCATATATGAGACCCCACAACTTGCTCACCCATTTAAATTGTTCTAGAGTAATTGTCTTTGGTTCTAATAGATGCTTGAAAGAAAGATGATCAGTAATTATAGTAAACTTGCTACCATATAGGAATTGGCGCCAATGCTTCATAGCAAAAATGATGGCCGCCATTTCTTTTTCATATGCTGATAGATGTTGCTTGGATGAAGAAAGGGATTTGCTAATAAAGGTAATGGGATGACCGTGTTGTGAGAGCACAGCACCTATGCACATATTAGAGGCATCCGTTTCAAATGAGAGACAGGCTAAAAAATCTGGAGGGCAAGAACAGGAGTAGAAGACATGGCGTGCTTTAGTTGCTAAAATGCTTCTTTGGTTGTAGCATTCCATTGGAAAGCTCCTTTCTTCAATAAATCTGTTAAAGGACTATTGATAATTCCATAATTCCTAACAAATCTACGATAATAACCCATGAGACCAAGGAATCCTCGAAGGGCCTTGATAGTTCTTACCTTTTCATAGCTTCTATCTTCTTAGGATCTGCTTTCACTCCCTCCTCAGAAATGACGTGGCCTAAATATTCAATTTGGATAGCTCCAAATGTACACTTGTTTTGTTTAGCAAATAAGGAGTGGTGCCATAGCAATTGCAAGGTGTTCTTAAGGTGTTGAAAGTAGCCTGCCCATGACTTGTAGTACACCAAAATGTCATTAAAAAAAACCAAGATATATCTCCTTACAAAGGGTTTAAAAATTGAGTTCATTAAACTCTAGAAAGTGGTAGGAGCATTTGTCAAACCAAAGGGCATCACAAGGAATTCATATAACCCCTCATGAATTTTGAGAACAATTTTATGAATATCCTCTTAGTTCATGCAGATTTGGCGATACCCTGCTCTCAAATCCAACTTAGAAAAATATTTGCAACTCTTTAATTCATCCATAAGTTCCTCCACAATCGGAATGGGAAACTTATTTTTGATGATCTGAGCATTGAACTTTCGGTAATCAACACAAAATCGCCATGTACTATCCTTCTTTCTTACCAACACGACAGGGGAAGCAAATACATTGCTGCTAGGTCGAATAACACCATTCTTTAACATATCTTTGACTAATTCTTCCATGACATTTTTCTGAAGAGGCCCATAACGGTAAGGCCTTGAACATATAGGTGTCTCCTCCTTAAGAGGAATTTTGTGGTCCAATGCTCTCGAAGGAGGTAGTGTTGTTGGCTCCCTAAATACATTAATAAACTCTACCAATAAATTGTCCAAGGAGTGATCCATTCGAACTCCATTATTTAGGCTTTACTCGTGTCACTGATTCACTGACTTTGATGAAACATAGCTGGCCAATCTTATATATATATATATATATCCTTCTAGTGACATGCTTTTTCTTCTAGTGAAATTCTTGGTTTGTCAACCCCAAACAACTCATAATATTTGCCTTCTAAATTGAAACTCATAATTGGGTCTTAAGGTCCCAAGTGATTCTGCCCAGTGTATGAAGCCATTGTACTCTCAATATCATGTCATAACTCCCCAAGTGCATTACTGAGAAGTCTGCAACAAACAATTGATCATTCATGCTCTGTTGTAGTTGGCCACATTTAGATTTAATCGTAAGTCACTGCCCGTTGGCCACAATCACTTTGGTCCCCACCAACGGTTGAGTTTCCAGCCTTAATCTTTTAACCAATGTAGCATCAACAAAATTGTGTGTACTTCCAATATCTAGAAGCAGCACAACTGAATGTTTTTTCATTCTTCCATGTAGCCTCATTGTAGCATATTCTCCAAGTTCTCCCATGGTCCCCATGATAGCATTTAGGGATATTCTCGTTTGAATTAACTCTCCCTGTTCTTCTGTAGCCTCATGAACTTCATCAATGTCCATTCTATCTCCTTAATCATCCTCTTCGACCATCAGCATGAACAACGGGGAATTCTTACATTTATGATCAAATGTAAATTTTTCTGGGCACCAGTAGCATAATCTTTGTTTCCTTCTTTCAAACATTTCTCTTTTTGTGAACTGTCTAATAGGCTTTGTATTATGAATGTTGGACTTTGGTTTGACAGGATATGAAGAGGATGCAACATCGTCTTGGTTAGAAGGTGAAATATTCTTTTGTGATGTTGCCATATAGAAGACTTTGTATGGAATTGAAGTGGTGTTGGTCTCAGATCTTGGGGGTATAGGAGTTATGATATTGGAGGTTGCTGGATTCAGAACGATAGTCGATTTCTTTTCATGGTATGGTTGTTGGTTTTGAAGGGCATTCATAGAAGAGCCTCAATTTTTGGCTTAAGTCCTCCCAGGAAACAACTAATCATGATTTCCTCCATTAGTTCTAATTCAGCCAAGAATTCTTCAAATTTTTCTTGATACACCCCCACCGACCCTTCTTGCTTTAAATTCTTTAATCTTGCTATAGGATCCACTTGCAAAATGTCACTGAATCTAGCCTTCATTCCTTCCATATACTCTATCCACCCTGTGTTGCTTATCTTCTTCTTCTTCATGAAGCTCTGGTGCCATTGCACGGCTTTTCCTTCCAAGTGCATGGTCACTAGCCGAATTCGTTGATCCCCAGGAGTCTCATCGATATCAAAGAACTAATTACAGCGGAAGAACCAGCCCTTAAAATTGGTTCCGTCAAATCTTGGAAACTCTATGCAGGCAAACTTGGCAGGGAACTGATAACTAGTTGTTTGGTTACCGTTCTAAGATCTGAATTGCATTGGTCTGCCTCCTTGTGTACTGGTCGCCCTATTTGTCTCGTCTGTCGAGTTCCCTAGTGCTACCAGAACCTTCGTCATTAGCTCGCTAAACAAATTCTCCATCCTCGCGTTTGACATTTCTAATTTCGATTCTAATCGTGCGATAGACATTTTCATTGTTGATCGAAGGTCGTTCATATCTAGACAACCTTGCATGACATCCTACTCTAACTCTCTAAATCAATCATTCGCCCAAGTCTCCTTTGCCATTTCCGAAGATCGTTGGCTTTGATCCCACTTGTTGCAAAACTCTATAATTTCTCATTTATTCATTCATGTCCTCCTTATTTCATTATACATTTCTTTTATATTCTTCCCACCTCATGCTAACTCCCTACCTACTTCTGCGTCTATCGACTAACAAAATCATTTTAACAGTTCTAACAACATAACTGAACATAACTGCTCCTACTAACTAACTACTTCAGTATCTGAATATTTGCCACATATCAAATATTCCATGCAAATTCCAAATGGGTTTAAGTATTTAGGGTTCTCAGTAATTAAGAATATCAACAAACACAGTTATGAAATACCAACTGGTTCAGATTATCTTAAACACAAGGACTGAAGGACCATTTTTTATGGCTTAAGGAATTCAAACAAATATGTCTGCCTTTTACATGCCTACTCCAGTCCCAACCTCTCTAAGTATTTTTCTCTGCAATTTAACTACATCAAATTCTTTCTAATGAAGTTTTCTATGTGATACTGACAACAGTTACAAATATAAACCCAGCAATATTCTTCTAAGGTTGATTTATAACATAACAAGATTACAACATAAATAAAACTGGTTATTGTCAGGTTAAAAAGTGATCTTTAAGATACCAAAAATCAGATTTCCAACATTTCAAGAATCTATCAGAAGTTGGTTGATGCCCAGCCATGAAAGATAAAGGTGACAACTAAAATGCATCATTAAGGGGAAAGTGATTATTTGAAAGCTTGAGTTTGGCACAATTTCTAATTTTCATTTTTTTCCAGTTGCAACAAGCAGCCTGTAATGTGGATCTTCATGTACGATGTATGACTGAATCCACAATCAAATTACTCTCAGTGTGATACTAATACAACCCTTTAAAAAAGTGACAGGTCTATACAAACAAAGTAGAAGAAATAAAGATCCTGTCCCCTTTTAGAAAGTAATTGATCATCATTTGATCAGACAAGATGCATGATCCCAGAAGGCAATTAGTGAGAGCAGAGAAAACGTTAAACAACATTTAATTAAAAAAGAAGTGTAAGGCATGTAGGAAAGAAAAAAGTATTAGAAGTCTATGCCAGAGGTGGTCATTACCTGGAAGTGTGTGCTGCTCAAGCAACAAGAGATTTTGCGGAAAAGGGGCACCATACATCTTTGGAATTCTGCTGGCTGAGTGATTTCTAGGATTTCCTCTAGCTCAGTTAGGAACATGACTTCCTTTGAACTATTAGTGATAGGCCAGTATTTCAATAACCCACTTATTACAGTGTCTGCAAGTTTGCAGTCTTTTTCCACAAACTGTGTGATGCAGTAAGACAACTGCTGATGATACATAACTAAGCATTTAGGTTTATGAAGTGGAATTAAAGCACGGACAAGAAACAATTTGTGCTCCTCCTTAAGAGGCAAAGCAAACCCATTAATTATACTGCCCAATACCTCTAGAAGCTCAGCAATCCCATTAAACTTTTCTGTTTCAAAGATAAAACGGAAGAAGATATTGTTGATGGATTTTCTAATAAATGGGCGATGAACCATAAACTTTCCATAGATCCGATGTAGGATAGTTTTCAGATATTCCCTCTCCCTTGGATCCTCAGAATCAAAGAGATCTAGCATTCTGAGAACAAAAGAATGATCAATGTATCTTTTTGCAAGCTTTGCATCCGTTTCTGGAGATGCGACAAACCTAAGAAGTAATTCATACACAATCTGCAAGTGAGACCATGCTGGGTCCATCAGTGGTTCCTCATCTTCCAGGTCAAAGGCTCCTAAAACCTTGGTCTCACGGGGCTGTGGATTAAGTGATCTGAACAAGTTTACAGACACCATTTTGAGAACTTCTTGCATGACATTTTCAGTGAACTTGCCATTTACATCGGTAACATATTCCACCAGCTCAAGCAGTGACCGTCTTTTGATTTCCTTTTCCTTTATATTCTTTGTAGAGTCAGTGAAGTCAAACACCACACAACACAAATTCAGTTTTCTAATAAACAAGTTTTGCTTTTCAGAATTTGGAACATCCCTAAATCCAGGCAATGCTTCATAAGGAGTAATTACCGCATTACCATTCACTTTTGGGTTTTCAACTGAAGGAACTTTATTTCCATGTCCATAGGCTGCACTAGAAGGAACAGCAGGACCCGGAAGAGATAAACTGTTTGAGCTTAATGGTACACTACGTACAAGATCACTGGCTCTTGAACCAGTTGTATTTAGGTAAGACGTTGATGAACTCCCGAATTCACGATCAGCTGACTTTGAGGACTTCCGCGGAAGCTTACCGAGTATCTGTTTGATCATCCTTTCAAATCCAAGTAAGAGGAGAAGCCGTTAGATCAAACTCAGCTATTCAATATTGTTTTGTACAAACCCCAGTGTAACAAGAACACAATATCCCTACTATCACAATTAGAAAAGCTGAACCCATAAGCATAATTAAAATCCATTTCAAGTCAACAGATAAACCGAACTAGCTGTACAAATTGAAATGCGAAGAGCAAACATCCGTTCCCAAAAAATGATTACACAAGACCCAGCAGCATTAACCAAAGCATCAAGGCAGAACCACTTGTTCTGAAAGATCATCCTCACAGAGTTTGGAGAATCCCCTTTTGGCCTAGGGGCAATTAAGCACCAGAATTTCCACCCTTTGACCCGAAATCAGAAGCCCATAACCAGAAAATCAACCGGTAAAGTCAGGACTGGAAGTTACACTCACCTCTGCGTGTTCTTGCCCTTCAAACCTAAGATTAGAAGTTAAGTGACCATGACAACACGAAGATCGGCAAGTGATCCACAACGCTAAGGTAGTATTTCGTCATTAACGTGGTATGGGACACAACCGTTTGAACAGAGTAAAATAGCAGATGGTGAACTTGCTGAATAAGAATCAAAGGAAGAAAATGTAGAAGATAGAAAAACCCCTGGTGAGAATTGAGAAAGACGATTCTTTTGATTCCTGTCGAAGCAAAGACCTGGAGACCGGGAGGAAAGTGTCAGGAAAAAAATATCATCCAAAATACAAAAAGGTTCCTCTTTTTCCAGCTATATATATTTTATTTATTTTTAAGTTGAAGGGGGTGGGTGTGGCAAGAATCAAGATACAAGAGTGAGAGAGAGGAGAAAAAAAAAAAAGCAACATATTACCGATTTTAACGAATTTTATAAAGCCTCCCACTTACTTAATTTGGTCCATTTTCATTAGGTATCTAGTGTCTAGTGTGTCTTTACTTTTTATATTTATCAAAATTAAGAATTGTGTAAAAGTATCAGCGTTTGGACAGGGTGTAGATTTGATTTGAAATGGAAATCCAAAACGCGTTGCCAGTGTTCTCCTTCCTTATTTTCATCGATTTCGACCTTTCAACGCTAAATTATGTAAGAAATTTCATAGTAAACTTCCTAGTTCATAAGGATAAAGCATAGGGGTATGTCAGCATATCCTTGCGTCCTTTTTTCCCTACAGTAAAACACATATTAAAAAGCCCATTGTTTTGTCTCAAATGACGTCTTTGACTTTAGTTCCCAAATTCTCAAAGGGATTGTGAGCGTAATTGACGATAACGCTTATGACACCATTTTTTTTTGTATAAAAGAAATTACTCCAATGGCTTTAAAATATTCATATTGACGACACCTCTTCTAATTTTATAACTGATTACCAATTCACCAGCAACTTCAAAAGCCCAAGTAGAGAGCTTATGGCTTAAGGAAACAACCTTTCAAGCTTCTCCTTGTTTTAATGTTTAGACCCATAAAATAAAAGATGTAATGAGTAATAAAGTGATACAAATAATGTTTCTCCCGCCAATATGGACTGTCTGGATACAAAGTCGTTCGTTCTTTTTCTACAACAGTCCTTTTTCAACGGCAGAGCGAACCATTCAGGATGCTTCCCAGAATTTCCAGAAGTTCAGCAATCACACTATGCTTCAATGTTTCAAAAATAAAACGATAAAAGTTGAGAAATAATATTTAGCATTTGATTTTATGGAACGTTGTAAATTCAAAAGAAAATTCTATCATTTGTAAAATAAATATCTTAATTTTAAATAATTATAACTTTCAATTTGTGAAAAAGCTTTACAATTTATTATATATCAATAAAAAGTTTTTACTAAACCTAGTGTCATCCCAATCGGTAAGCCCGTTGAGGCTATTTTTGAGTTCAAAATTCTTTGTTTAAACATGTTTGTTTGTTTTAGTTTCTCCAATTTATTCGCATTTCCCACAATTTTATTATTTTTCTTAATTAATTAAGGATAATCAGGATCAAACCTAAGTTTTTTAAACCCCGCCTCCAAAAAAAACAAAAGAATTTGATTTGACGAAGCAACCTCTTAGATGATTTAAGAACTAACAATTTTTCATACTAATAATTTTGACGACATTAGTTAAATAACTTTTTAAATTTGATTTTTCAACTTGTAGTAATTTTTTTCTTCTACACCAGTTCATTGTGTCGGAAAATCTTTTTAGAATCCTCAAAGTCAAAACAATCCAGCAGCTTCAGCTTCCATATGAAGGACTGGTCAAGGTATTTCTTGCCAACTTTGCGAACAGCTCATGTTATCCCACAAATCTAAGAAAGAGCTCAAGCACAATTTGAAAGTGAGGCCAAGCAGGACCTTCTATCGTGAAATTTATTAAATTTAGGCCACAGAAGCTTGAATAACTTAAGAATGTCAACACTATCCTCATAAGGATGACTTGGAGAAAAAGAATGCTCGGGAATATGCAATGTTCGGTTTTATTTTAATTATTATTCATAGCTTCACTTATTTTGTTTAAAGAAATGAAGATATAATTTTATGCACGTGACGAACGAGTGCAAGCTACTACAGTTTGCTTCTTAGAGCTTTTAGGATACATGGAAATCAACACTAAATTAATTAGAATTAGCTTAGCTCCTCTGTAGCCTCTGATTTTTTGCTTCGGTTCCTTCAATTTTACTATATTTATGATTTTTTCCTATTTTCTTATATTTAAGCGGATGAATCTAGAAACATTGATTGGTTTGATTAAATGACATGTCCGTTGATTCGATCAACGTCTTGGGTTTAGAGATTCATTCTTCATGCCAATAATATTCAGTTTCCATCTTTATTTCCATTATTTTTATAAACACTTGAATTGAATGCTTACCGTAATGACTTCTATTATAGTAGTATATGAAGGCATTACCCGTAACTAGAGGTTATAAGGGTTATTTACAAATAGACTTGACATAGATCTGAGTTTTATAGTGAGAGATGCATAATTGAATAATTGAGATATATCAAAATAGTGACTTATTTGAGGGTCAAGATTAATGTATTGCAGTCGTCTTATGATGCTATGTTATATATATGAAATATTAAACTTAATACATTCTATAACTAGATAGATTGATTTAAAATATGAGATTGAGCTTCAGTCCAAAATTGTCCTCGTCTAACAATTATGGTGTTTTAGTGTCAATATTCACGACATTTAATTTGTCTTAATCCAATGTAATTCATCATAACAATGCTTTAGGGTGAAAATATATAATTTATATAAATAATAACTAATTCATTGACACATTTAGTTTTGTGGTATGTTTGGTGGGAGGAATGAGAGAGGAAACAAAGAATGAATACTATCTTTTCTTTGCTTGGCTTATGTATAAAAAGAAAGAAAATGGAAGGAACAAGAAGAAAATAAAATCTATAAGCCCATACAAGAGCAATATGTGGAATTAGCATTGGGTTATTGATAGGGCAAAAGAAAAGAAAAGTTTTGTATAATGTTTATTTTATCTTTATAATCATTATTCAATTACTACTTAATATTATTTAATAATTATTATTTAATCATTCAAAGTAAAGACATTAAAGTTATTTTTTTATAAAATTACTTTTTTTATTTCTATTTTTGTATTTAATTTGTTGTTTACCAAACAAACTTAAAAGAGGAAGAAAAGAGAGAATAAATTGGTGAAGAATTGCTGTGGGCACTACACCACCTAACGTATTGATTTCTTTGTATTGTTTGCACTAATTTTCCCCATTTTTCAATTTAAGTCAGTTACCAATGCAATAAAAAAAATCATATGAGAATTCTTATAATTTAATCGTAAATAAATAATAAAATTAAAAAAAGATAAATGAAATGTATATTTATATTAATATAGTATATACATGGTAAATATATTTAATCAAATCGAAAATAATAAAGCAATTTGACATTTTATATACTTGTATTTTCTTTCCTTTTCTTTCATGAAACCAAATAATGTCTTGTTTGGCACATAAATTAGTTTTTAATGGAATTAGAATATGAATAAAGATGTGAATAGAATGAAATAAATTATGTTTGAGATAATATAAAAATGAATGTAAATATTATTATATTTGCATGTTTAATTGTATAAAAATAGTGTAAAAATGGGAAGGAATGATGACAAAATGACAAAAACACCCCTACTTAAAAAAGGTAATAAATCACTAATTATTTTTAGTTCTTAGCTTTGTAAAAAGCTAAAGAAAGATAAACAATGGGTGAAATTGCTTCCAGTTCATTCATATCCTCACTTCGCAACAACTCAATGACCAAGTCCAAAATGGGTGCCTTCATTGTTGAAGGCAAGGATGGCACATCCATCATGACAGTTGACTAGAAAGTTGAGCCCACAGTAACACCTAAGCAAAGAATGAAAGCCAATCTCAAAACTCGTTGCTAATGGAAGATCATGTTCAATTTCTGCCCTTTTGGCTTCTCTTCCTATCTTATTCGATGCAATTTCCTACATTCGATTCAACATTGCTTTATGTCTATATAAACTACGCCATCGTTGTGCTCTTAATCCTCTTCCTCAGCCTCCTTTGGCACCTAATCTCCTACATCGTCTTCATCATCCTTATGGTTATCTGGTTGTTCTTCTATTTCCTGTGCGACGAGCCACTGATCAATTTTCGGTTGTCTAATTCATGATTGTTGTGGTCTTGATCATGATATCAATGCTAACCATCATGCTACTGTTGTTGACATACACAAATCTAAACATCTTGGTGGCTTTAAAGGAGACAAATGGTAGGGATAAGGGCAAAATGGACAAGGAATAAGTTGGGCTCAAGAAAAGCTCTCCATTCGATCATATATCAGATGTGTGAATCTTGTCTTACTCAAGTTATTATTCCTAACTACTAAACATAATGAAGATAGATTCCTTCTTCATTTCTCCTTCCATGATTGCTTTCTTTATTATACCAAACAAGATGTAATGGAAGGAAAATGTCTCTTCCTCTAAAGAATTCAAATTATGGAATTTTTTATTTATTAATAAAAAAATAATGTGATGCACTTCTCATATATTAATTGAACTTTAATTATAATCACTAATTAAGTTATTAAGGTTTATTATCTAATTTTATGCATTTTTAAGCAAGGATATGATGAATGCCAATGAGAGAAAAAAATGAAAGAAAGACCAAGTCTATGCATATATAAAGGCCTAAGTTTTCTTGTACATGGTGCTTAAACCTAATTTAAAGTTACAAGAAAATTAATATAGGAAAGTTCTTGCAATGAAAGAAAAAAAAAACTTCATAAAGTTATAAGGAAAACAAAAAAAAAAAAAGTTCTTATGTATCAAGGACTATAGTGAAAATAAAAAATTTTAGCAAAAGAATATAATAAAAAAAAACAAAGGAAATCAATAAGGTTGCGTTGCATTTGAAAAAAAAAAAGCTTTAAAGAATGGTATGACATTGAGATCTAGATTTTTGTCTAAAGATTACTCTGCCATACTAGTTTTCTCTTTTTTTCTACTTATACTTTTTTTTGGGTTATGGGTTTGTTCTCTATTGATTTTAGGATTTTAATTTTGATTATGCGTAGTTAACCCCTTACATTTGGGGTTTAGATAAATTTGCTTATGAATTATATTTAATTTAAGAATAATCATGTAATGAATTCTTTTTCTAATTAATATATTATTTAGATTGTCTTATCTTTATAGTATGTTAGCCACTTATTGTGAAATTAGATCTATAATAAAATAATTGAAAAGTGAATTACTATAGAAGATTACCTAAATAGTATACTTAAGTTTAGATTTTATGGAGATACTAATATTATCTGAGTGAATTGTAACCTACATATACGTCAAATTGCTACATAGAAGGGTACACTGAAATCCATAGAACTCAAAAGATATATGTTAGAGATTATGATCACAAAAGTAAATGTAAGATTAACATAGATACACATGTTCTATCTTAAAAGGGAATTATATATGTATTAGTTGTTTCTCATAATAAAAATAAATTGCATAAGTTGTTTTTATTCATTTATCAGAATTTAACATTGAAATTCAAACTCTAGAGTCTTTTATATATTAGTAATTCAGCTATTTATTCATGACTTACAATTTATTTTCTTAGTTATTCATTATTTTAATTTAATTTAGTGAACTTTTTTTAAATAATCAGAGTAATTTAAAGAATTGATACTTGATCAACATTCCTTGTAAGGTTGAGATTCTACTTATTCTTATACTATTTCGTGACTCATATACTAATAGATATTTGACAACAATAAATAAATAAAATTACTAAAGAAAATACTCCCTCCGGTCTCATATATAAGAAACAAATAACTAATTCATGAGTATTAAGAAAGTTAGTTAAAAGCAATTAATCTTTTTAATTTTGTCTCAAATAAAAATTATTTTCCAAAAATACTCCTATTTAATATGTGCACTTTTTCCTTGAAATTAATGACCACTACTACTCATAATTTGAATGACTTATTTAATGAATGGTATAATTGGAACACTGTAATTAATATGGTAGTTTGTTTCTTATATATAAGACCAAATTAAATCTCAAAAAAGTTTCTTATATATGAGACCAGAGGGAGTACAATTTATCTAGAAATGTGGCCCTAGACAAACATTATCAACTTTAACTCAAATGCCACACAATAGTTCAACTATTACACAACATTTTATATCAAAATTGGTAGTTCTTACTTAAGTGCTCTAGGGCCACCTGCACATGATCTCTTACCATTGGACAATTTAAAAACAATGTTAAGATTATGTTTGATAAAGTAAAAGGAATTTTAAAGGAATGAAAAAGAGAATAAAAGTATAAATGAAATAGAATCCTATGAACTAAAATCATATTTGGTATGATATTAAAAGAAATAAAAATATTTTTTTTATTTTGATGTTTGATATGACATGAAAAGAAAGAAATAAAATGTGAGCGAATAACTAAAATACCTTGGAGCCAAAGAAGCATTAAAAAAACTAATTTTTGTTAATTACCATAAAACATAAAGGAAAAATTACAATTAAAAATTTTAAGTTGAAGATATTTATTTTAAAAGACCTAAGGATAACAAATTCTAACAATGTAAGAAAATTATCATTCAAGATTTCAAGTTAAAAATATTTGTTATTAGATTCTTTAAAATAATTTAAAATTTTAAAATCATTCAATATAAAATATTAATATCATTTAAGGCAAAATAATATTTCTCTTTTTTCTTTCCACTTTCTATTCCAAAGAGCAACTTTCCTCCCAAATTATGAAAGAATGAAGAATGGCATAAAATAGTAACTTTGGAATCCTTCCATGCTTCTATCTCACATCTTACCAAACATCATTTTCTCACATTCCATCTTCTTCTCCCTTTTCTCTTATTATCTTTCTTGTATACCAAACATAGCTTAAACGTAAAATGTAAAAATAATAATAAAATAAGAATAAATTACACATACCTTCATTGATTCTTATTGAAATTATACAGACTTTTCTTTTAATTTTAAAATATACTCTTTTTTTTTAAACAAAAAATTACCTTACAATTTAATCTAATTTTATTTTTATTTTTATTAAAATACTTCCATTAATCTATATATATATTTTAAAACAAAAAAAGGTTTAATAAAACATATTTTGATTAAAAAATTTAAAACTAGATTAAAATACAAAGATATTTTTATCTAAAAAATAATTATATATATTTTTAAAATAAAAATTGTGTAATTTTATCAAAATTTAAAAAATTACGTAATTTAATAATAAAATAATTGAAAGCAAAACGTGTAAAAGGAGAGATTAGGAGCAAACCTAATCATAGGTTAAAAAACTTATTTGGTCTGATAGGCCTAACTTAAAAAAATGAATGAGAATTTAGTAAAAAAAAACTTAATTTTAAAATGAGTTAGACTCGAACTTTTTTAACCCAACTTTGCTTCACCCTATATTGTACGTCACTCTCATTCACTCATCCACTAATCATACACTTCACTTTTATCTTACCGTAACGTTGAGAAGTTTGTCCTGCTGTGTGTGTCCCTTCTGCCGTCACTATTTTGCCATTCATGCCTCACTGGTTACCACCGTCAATGACATTGAGCAGCAAGTGGCGCCACTAGCCACCAATGATGAAGCTCATCCTCCTCATTGTTGAAAGGAGCATCATTTTCGGATTTCAAACTGCTTCATTCATCTTCTTCAATCCTAGATTTTAGCTGCTTCGCCAAGCATCATCTTCATTCAGTTCTGAACCAAAGCCACATCGATTCCTTTGCTCGCCTCACCTCCTCTTCCCCAAAGGTACCTCTCAGTTGGTAAGTAATATGTATTTGTTTCTCCAACTTCTAGCTTGGTTTTTGCTTGCGGAGAAAACTCGTGAGAGTGAATCTGTGAGAAAGGAAATATCTTTATCCTTGTTTTCAATTCATTTAGATTCATTAGGTTTTGATTTGAAGTTCAATAATGAATGGGAATGGACAAACAACATGAGGTTGAAACCATCTACAGCCATACATCTAAGATATTTCAGACCTCTTTTTTTTTTTTCAAATGGAGCTCTAAATTGCAATTGCAAACCACATTAGTTGTATTTCAAACCACAGAGATGAATATTAGAGTTGCTTTTTTATATCCCATCTGATCTCACCATAGAAATTTCAATTCAACTTCTTGATGATCTACTACCCCCTCTCTGCCTTTTTTTCTCTTTTAACGTTTGGTCAAAATCAGCATTCATGCAAATCAAATAAAAGATGTTAGTTAAAGGCAACTTCATTATATCCTTTGGTGACTAGTATTCCAATTATGCTGATTATGGTGGATTTTCTTGTGAGTAATTAATATACAATAAACAAAAAACACAGTGAAGTAATTAATGTTACTGTTTTGCAAGCTAGGTCAGCCCCGGTTTCTTTTTTTGGCCAACCCAAGCTGATTTTGGACCTGA
Organism: Erythrophleum ivorense; assembly: GCA_026724425.1. Taxonomy (NCBI): domain Eukaryota; kingdom Viridiplantae; phylum Streptophyta; class Magnoliopsida; order Fabales; family Fabaceae; genus Erythrophleum; species Erythrophleum ivorense. The sequence continues at coordinate 1,407,002 of JAIUCV010000147.1, read as the reverse complement.
ATTAAAACGAATAGTATAAGATTGAAGCTAAGCTCGGTCCCATTTTTCATTTTTTTAACGTTTTTTACCCGTTTTTAAATGAAGATGGCCCGTGATGACATCTAATTAGAAGAAAGCGGAAGAGTACCGCGTATGACACTGGAGATAGAGATTCCGTCTCCCGCCACATCAAGTTGCGAAGAATTTGTAAGTTTTGTTTCCTATCGCCACGTGTCCTTCTTCCCCCTGCACGTCTCTCCCAAATTAGACAATTCAGAATTCGCCGTTACGCTTTACTTTCTCTTAAAATGTTTTTTTTAATTATTCCACAAAAAATTTTATTACTCGTTAGTTGTTTTCAACCTGCTTTCTTGCCCTTTTGGCTTCTCTCTGTGTTTCCGTCGTGAACTCTCGCAGGCTTTTCTCTCTTCGGATCGAATTCCCACCAGTGAGGGAAACCCCAACCAACCCAAAAAAAAGAAGAGTTTGCGTTGCCTTCTGTTGCGTCCTCTCATCCGAATTTAAACGAATAACGGAATCCATTCTTGCTTTAGGATTCGATACCGAAAGATTTTGCTCTCGCTCTGCGATTGTGTGCCCGTCGGGGAAATTTAGGTTTTCTCTGGTTCCTTTGCCATCGTCATCATCTCGATTTGTTTTGGTTTGGTTATCTCTGCCGATACACTATTCTTTTTCTCTGTTCGGTTTTTATCCTCTTTTGATCTGTATATTGTGATCGGATTTTCTTTTTCCTTGTCTCTCTATTATTGTCAAACCCAAGGGCTTATCGGGTTGGACCAGGCAAAATAAAAGAAATTTGATTTGCTATTTTTACTTCTGTAGATAAATTGGATTCTATTGTTGTCTTCTGAGTGATTTCTAGCTATTTTATTTTTCCTCAAGTTCTTCTCAAGAAACTCAGTGAAAATTTTGGTGCGTTGTTTTAGTTTGCCATCCGAATTCGAGGGTTTTCTTGTTAGATCGTCCAGAACCTTTTCTTATTTTCTTTTTTCTCCTCCCTATATCTCTACTCATTATTCTCCTTCTCAGAAAAAAAGCAGTTTAAAAAAAATTAGGGTTTGCGGGTGTTTATATATAGATGAGATGGCCTTGAACTTCTCGCATCGACCAATCTTTGCGGCTCATCTGTCTGAGGATAATTGGTTTTCGCCGATGAGCATTGCTAATGGATACATTGTTGAGGGTATTCCAGAGAAGAATGGTGATGGATATGGTAAAGCATGGCATGAAGTTGATAATCGCTTTGATTATGGAAGGGATAGATGTGATAGGCCCAGCGCACAGGAGTCTGTCTCGAAGGACATCCTTGACCTTTTGCCTTCGGATCCCTTTGGCATGGATATAAGTACTACCTTCACGGCCATCACAGGATGGCTAGAGGATTTGGAGGAGGATTACGTTGGATACAGACGGAAGGACGTTGGGGCAAGTGATGATAATTATCAGCTATTTGCTGGATTGAATTTAATTTGGAACAATGCCATGAGGTTCCATGCGTTTCCAGGCAACCTGTGCCTTGAGAATAAACCACACTTATTAAGTGGAGTTGGTGAGTGTTTCCAAAAAGAAGTTGGAGTTGCTTCCTGCAATGATGATTTTGGATCTTCTTGTAACACGGGCGGCATGCTGAGTTTTGGCTGTAAAGATGCGGGGATTGCTTGTTGGTCCACCGACACGTACGTGGATGATGGGAACCACCCAGAAGGAGATGAACTAGCTCATCATCCCGCTTTAGGTTATGCTCTCAGTTATCTGGGTGTGCGTGACCTTCTTGTTGTTGAGAGAGTATGCAAGTCTCTGAATTCTGTAGTTCGAGGTGATCCTCTTTTGTGGAAGAGTATACACATAGACCAACCCATCAATGAGAAGATTACTGATGATCTTCTATTGCAACTAACTAAAAGGGCGCAAGGTAATCTTCAGTGCCTGAGCCTGGTGGAGTGTACAAGGATAACTGATGATGGTCTGAAGCATGTTCTTGAAAGGAATCCCAATTTAACCAAGGTGAGCAACTGAGCATGAATTAGCGTAAGATACTTTGGATTTTAAATTGGATATTAATATGTTGCAGTTCATCTACAGCATGTTTATGTGGACTTCTATGTGCTTAATTTGAATATTGTTGCAGTCATTGTTATATTCATATCTAATGTTCTACAATGTGTTTCAAGCTTCTTGAGCTGGCACTTTTTTTTAAAAGTAGAAGTCCGTTAACATTAGCCCCATGGATCATTGTATGTATAAATTGCTGCCAGGATTTTTTTTCTTCCTTCCTCTGGTTCAAAATTTAAAAAATGGTGCTATTCTGGATCGGGCATTAGGGATACGCTTTAATATTTATTATTGGCAGAGAATTGTATGGACGGATGGACCTTACCATAGGAAATGCACGAGTTTTCCCCTTAATTGTTAGACAGCATATGCTTGACTACAACTGTATATTTGCATTAAAAAAAATCTCCGGACCAAATGTTTTTGCATGCAATTTGTATTCACATTTGTACTTTGGTAGAAAATGTGGTATATTCCTTTCTGGTTGGGAGGAATGTGCACACCAGCTTTGAAGGTAAGTGTGATGAAATTCAGTTGATTATAACCCCAGCTTAGATTAGGTAACTGTTCAACTGTCTCCTTCGATGCATGCAAGCTTGTTCAATTTAGATGCATATAAGTTAAATGACTCTTATGAATGTGACAGCTCTGGGAACCTTAAAGTAGTATGGATGGTATTTGTGAAAGCTTCATCTTTCTTCTGAGTTTCTGCGGATCTGTTTGCTAACTCATGTCTTTTCTCAACTCTTATTGTATCTACTGCTCTCAGTGTTGAATACTTTAGTTTATACAAGATTCATGTATTGTTCAAAAAAAAAATTTTGACAAGCAGCTAAAATTTTTTCTGTACTTCACAGTTGAGTGTTCCTGGATGTACAAGACTCAGTATCGAGGCTATTGTGAGTATCCTTAAAGATTTCAAGTCTATGGGTGCCCGTGGAGTGAAGCACTTACGCATAGGCGGCCTTTATGGTGTTACAGAAAAGCATTTTGAAGAATTGAAGCTTTTGTTGTGCACTGACGGCCAGATGTTGGAGCGATCTCGCAAACCACATTTTTATCATAGGGGAAACTTATATTTGTCCAGTGATGATGATTGTGCTTTAGATATTGAGATGTGTCCAAGATGCCAGAATTTGAGGCTTGTATATGATTGTCCAGCAGAGGGTTGCCAAGGGGTGGGGCATGTTGCTGAGGTGTGCCGGGCATGCACTCTTTGCATAGCCCGGTGTAGTCAGTGTGGGCAGTGCATTAATGAGAACGAATATGAAGAAACATTTTGTCTGGAATTTCTTTGCTCCAGTTGTGCAGCTAGTCAAGTGCCTGCAGAGGGCGCCAAATAGGAAGGCTTCTGTTCTTCTTCATGAACAGGGTTATGACTGTTATTATAGTAGTGGCTGAAGGTAAATTACATGTGTGAGTGTGATAATTACATATTTCAGATGAGGAAGAGAACTGCGGATGATTCAGAGCTCAAGCAAAAATCTAGGAAGAACATCTGAAAGTATGCTCTTTTTAGGAACCTTGGAATTATTGTCATAGGGTTCACCCGTTAGAGAACTTCTGCTATCATGGGTTGCTCTTTTCCATCATCTCCCTCTGGGTGATTGTCTTCTTGCTGAAGAAAAATACAAAAAAGAGAATTTATAGATGTAACTCTTTAGAAGGGGAAAAATATTTTAGAGAGATGGCTCGGAAACACATTATTTACGGCAGTCCTTATCAAGAATAAAGTTGTATGAAGACATAAGAAATGTTGGGTGGTGTTCGAGTCATGTGACATTCTTTTTGTCTTTCTTGGACTCAAAAGTTGAATGCATTCAGAGTAGGGGAGTTTTCATATCGGGGAGAAAGCGGAATTGGTTTCATTTTTTATGTTTCTGCACGTATGGAGAAGCACTATTGTATTAGTAACCTGGAGGGGATCGGATCATTGTACCGTGGTTGTTGGTCGCCTCTTGCATTGTTGTAATGAGCATTGTTTCTGTTTATGTTGCAGTCTGGGGTACCGTGGCTGCAAATGGAGGGTTTCTGGCTGCTATCATGATTAGCTGTTTTGACAATTGGCTCATACTCTATTTTGGTGTATGTGTTATGTTTATTCTCTTCTGCCTTATATACAGAGGGGGAAAAAACTTAATAATAAAGGGATGTTAAATGATACCTTTTAGTTTGTGCCTGTAAGCTTGTGCGTCTTCCAACGTGTGTCAAGTGAAATAAAATAAATTCTAGAATCTGTTATGTGTATTTGCGGCAGAATATCATTGATTAGAATGTGTCACTATTACTCTTTTCATATTTACCCTATATGTACCTAGGTTATATTGGCCTTGCTTCGCCAGATTTCTGTGATTAGAATGCGTTACTCATGTACTTCTTCTCCTTCTGGTCTCATATATAAAAAATAATTAATTAATTCATGAGTATTAAGAAAATTAATTAAAAATAATTAATTTTATCTTAAATAAAAATTATTTTTTAAAAATATTCTTATTTAATATGTGTATTTTTTTAAAAATTAATGGCTATCATTACCCATAATTTGAATAATTTATTTAATGAAGAGTATAATTGGATTACTGTAATTAATATAATAATTTATTTTTTATATATAAAATTAAATCAAACCTTAAAAAAACCTTTTATGTGAGAACAGAGGGAGTACTTGTTTCGTATAATCCCATTATTTTCTGTGCCTACTTTATGTTGGCCTTGTTTCGGCCCGTTGATAGAATGGGATGGTGTGAACTATGGAATGGTCGGGCTATCGTCTAACCCTTTGGATCAGACATGTACTAAAAATATGATTTTCTTGCATCAGGGATTATTTTGGATTTTGAACTTCGAAGTTTTTGTCATATATTATTTGCGAAATGGAGTCAAAATAATAAAATATCTTTGGATAAGAATCCTGCCGTAAGTAACTCAAGCATGGTGATCATAGTCTCTCCAAATTAGATAGAAATAGAGTCACTGGATTTTTTTTTTTGGCCTGAAGAACAAAGGATGTTGTATATAATTAATATGGCGACTTGTTCTTGACGTAAAACATTGACTCTATAAGTACGTTTGGCTGCTTGTTGACATGATGCTAAACTGCATTTTCTCGGAGTGCATCCACGAACCGAGCAAGTTTTCAAGCATAGATGATGCTATTGTCATCGATGGTTTCAGCGATTGCCTACGCAGACTTCTGTGCTATGGCAGCCTACGTTTGCCACCTTTAACAAATGTATGCATAATACATTGCTTTACTGGCCAAGTGTGTAGCGTCCTACTAAAATTTTTGTTCGTTACCTTCAAGCGATACAACACGAACTTGGTTGAAGAAAAAGTTAACTTAAAACTTATCAAAACTTGCTTTTAAAGCAAGTGGCTTCCTTCTGCCAAAGGAAATGGAAAAATTAGTCTACAGCAGAAATGAAAAGGTGCACTAGCTCTGCGTCATTCTTAAACCATTCTTTACGTTTTGGTTCCCATAGCTCTATGTTCCTGGACTAGGGCAAAGCATATATGATTCTGGCGTAAGGCAGTGAACGATCCATTCTTTGACACCAATGACCAGTTAGAAAAAAACAACGACCAAAAGATCAAAAAGCATCTATCTTTGTATTTAACAAAACCAGGTTAAAACCAATCCTAGTATGATATTGATGTTGGTTCAACGATTGTATCAAGTAACTGTACATATAGGAATAAGATTATGCTAATCAAGTAATGAACTTAAGTTTATTTGATTGAACAAGGTAGTTTGAGATAGGACAAGTTGAATAACATAACATTCTGGGCAAAAGCTAGTAACTTGTAAAAAAAGATTTAGATCTTCTCAACCTTTTAGGAAATTGACTATATCAAATTTAGAAAGAAATACACATATCATGCATGAACCTCACAATATGTGGGGCTCCCCTACAGTATATATTTATTTCTTTCGAAGATTCATACTGTTAATTTCCTTATAAATTGAGAGGATCTAAATTCTGTTAAATGTTCATGATTTCTGAGATTTCTTGCCGAGATCTTTCATCCATTTGAAGCTGAGGATGCTCTTCATCTTGCCAGACCCACTCTTGCTCTTCTTCTTGTCTTCTTTGTCTGAGGGTGGAGGATCAGGGTTGTTATCCCATTGATCAGCCCAGGACAATCCCCCTGAATCCATTTCTGTGCATTCCTTTGGATTACTCATATTTTAGATCACCATTATTTCATACCTGTCCTTTACTTATTTTAACTCTTTTCTTAGCCTTTCAATCGAACCCATTATTTTTAGTAAGGAGATAGCCAAATTGAACGATCTGATTTCTCAACACTCCATTCCTCTGAACACCCTATATCCTTATCCTTAATTTGAGGTATTTCTATTTACCATTTTGGAATTCTTTGGTTTGACCCCAATAATACCCCTTTTGACCAGGTCTTCTTGCCACAAAGACTTATTTGGATACCATCACAACTTAATCACTCAACAAAGCTCGAGAATTCGACAAACCATAAAATGGATGGACGATGCTGTATGGGGATTTTGTAACCCTTTACTATTATCATCACTCTTTTTTATGAACCATAATCTTTCTAGCTTTCAATATTACACTCGCTTTCTTTATATTTTATTTGCACCTCTTCCTGTTACATGTCCATTATGATACATGAACAGCCCATTATCATCAGTTCAGTGTCACAGCTTAGTATTCCAATACAAGAAGTGTATTTCTAAAACGTATTTTAATTTTTAGATGACTGAAACTACTGATTTATGTAAGATTTAACTAAACAATAGGAGCTCCAGTCATGTTTTTAAATATATAAATCTATCCTGAGCTTCAAGAAGAGATAAAATAAGTGACAAACTTTAGTGGAAGGATCTTTTAAAAGTTTTTAATTGTAAATTTTTGTAGAGTTTGAAAAGAAAATAACATAGAGTGAAAGTGTATATAATTCTCTTTCTTTCTTTTTTCCACTCTCTTTTTCTCTGTTTCTTTTCTTTTCAAATTTTATGATATAAAATTTTAGAAAATCTAGACTCCAACCTTTGAGGAAGAAAATGTCATAAAATTAACTATTTCACAACTTTATTACCATACATGTCGCTAATTATGAACAATTTGTTAAATTAAGAAATCTTTGGGTTGACTTTAAAAATTCTTACTTATTCAACTGCTTATTATTAATACTGTTGATTTAATATATTTACTTGTAAGCTTTTGACATCTATATAAGTAATTTTTAAAGAAAAAATTCCTAAATATACTTAATTTATTATAAATTAATTAATTAAGTCAATAAGAAATAAATATGTAAGTATGTTAAATATATTTTTAATAAATTTATAAATAACTTAATATTAGTATATGCTAAATTTATCTAAAAATCCCTCCCTTTTAAATTGAATTAAAGGAGAGTCTAAAAGAGCCGCAGGGAATCATAATTGTCATTGCTTGACTCAAGTCTTGAGAGTTTTGCGTTAGAGACTCAATTGATTTGGCCAGTCCTCTTCTAGTTTTTTTTTTCTTTCTTTTTTTTTTGGTGTTTTGAAATTGGAATTGTTGCTTTATGTTTTTCATTTTTTTTTGGGAAGACGTTGGGCAAAGGCCCAAAAACAAATTATTGTTTCTCTTTTTGTTACTTTTTTGCATATAGAATTGTCAACTATAAAAATAGAAAAAAGAAATAAAAATTAATTTTGTATTCCTACTAAAAAATAATAAAAAATAAATACTATTAAATAATAATAACAAAATAAAATAATATTACATAAATTAAATAATTTCACTTTTTATACTTCCCATTTTCATTCCTATTTCATTTAACTAATAAAATGTCTTAACACTTGATAAATTTGAGAGACTTTAGCTTAATTATTTATTATATAATTTTTTCACGAGTTAAATATAATAATTTACTATCTTTTGCAATATAAAATTAATTTATGGAACTGACAAATCTACTTTTAAAATGATGTATCTTAAAACTTTTTCAAGAAAACTAGGATGAATTATATATATATATATATATATATAAAGAAATAATTAATTGGTTAAATTATTCTTTTTTATCTTTATAGTTAATTCAATTTTTATAATTTTAAATATATTTAGTTTAATTCTTATCATTAGACTTATGTCAATGTTAGTAAATTGTAACTACCTATCAAATATATATGGTTGAGGCTAAAATATCCAAGTCTCTTAACATGTATGTGTGAATTAGCTTCACTCTATTTATAGCAATTTTTTTTACCGATATAAGATATATATTCAAAATATTAAAATGAAACATTTCATTAACAAAATTTAGTGACACATTTATAAAAGTTAAACTCTTTAAGGCCTAATTAAGAAGTTTTACACTATAAAAATTAAGTTAAAAACCAAGGGACATTCTCTAAAAAGAACATTAAGTGACATTATAGAGACTAAAAAGAGTAATGTTATGATTTTTTTTTTAATTTTCCATTTCATTCTTGATAATTTACCCAAGGAATAGGTTTGAATTACTGATGCGAAGGGACGCTGGCGAAAATCGACCGGAAAATCTGAATGGAAAGGTGAACACATGGGGGTACTAGTCCACTTCAACTCATCCTCTCTTTCTTCTCAAATTATCCACACGAGCAGGCTTTCACTTCACGCTCTCTCTCTCTCTCTCTCTCTCTCTGCAAAAACCCTTAATCTTACTGCTGAGACCTGAGATAGATAGACTATAGATCGAAATTACGGTACCCAATCCAGTCCCTTACATACCTTTCGCTTTTAGTTCCATTGCTTCTCGAACTCTCTGTTCGTCTCCATTTCATTTATGTTTGAATGCACTGAGCATAGCAATAGCATCCCATTCGATTCGACTCTCATATCATGTATTTATCAGAAAAGCCCCGCCCTATCGATTTCTACAAAGAAGAAGGGAGTCGAGACATGATAATCGAGGTTGTCTCCAATGGCGAACTCCCACCACCTCATCAGCAACCCCCTCAACATCAAATGATTCTTGGCGAGAGTAGCGGTGAGGACCACGAAGTTGAAATTAAGGCTCCCAAGAAGCGGGCTGAGACTTGGGTTCAAGACGAGACACGGAGTTTGATTGCCCTTCGCCGTGAGATGGATGGGCTCTTTAATACATCCAAGTCCAACAAGCATTTGTGGGAACAGATATCAGCAAAGATGAGAGAGAAGGGATTCGATCGGTCGCCGACTATGTGCACTGACAAATGGAGAAATCTGTTGAAAGAATTTAAGAAGGCTAAGCACCAAGATAGGGGAAGTGGGTCCGCTAAGATGTCCTATTATAAAGAGATTGAGGAGATTTTGAGGGAGAGGAATAAGAGTATGCAGTACAAGAGCCCTACACCTCCTAAGGTTGATTCTTATATGCAATTTGCCGATAAAGGTATTCAGTGTTTCCATTCATTGCTTTTGTGTTTTGCCTGATTTTCTGTTGCCTTTAAGATTGGAGAAATAATTGTCACCTCCAGAAATTTGAAGAAATGATTGCTACTTGAGTTTCTCACAAAGGATTTAAAGGAGTAGTGTTTGATTTTGGTGGCTAAGGTGTATTTTTTGACGTGTTTAACCCAATGTTTACATAATTAGATGCTTTGTTTTGCCCAAAATAGTTTGCATTTTTTTCTTCAACTTAATAGTTAATGTATACGAAGCTGAGAGTATTGCTTGGGTCTCCTTTGTCATGAAATGATACTTGTGCGGGCTTATGTATGGCATAATACAACGATGCACAGGTTTAACTTTGTAGTAACTACCAGATAGCGTACAGTTTCTGAATACCGCCAAATTTGCCATTTGGTGGTAAAAGAAGGGTTACTTCATTATGTACTGTCAAAGAACTTATCTTGGGAGTATTTTTGCTTCCCGTTTAACAGAATGGGTATACTACGACAAAGCATTGCCACTGCCCTAGTATAACTTAGCTATAGTTGAAACTGTCAAATCGGCTACATTCTGAGCCCCAACAAATTTTGTTGGAAAAGAAGGGCATCTTAATCATATGATTTATTGAGTTCTACCTTCGGAATATCAGCCTTGTCTAGCGTAGCTCAGCTAAGTTTCAGCTGAAATTGTAAGAAGTGACTAACTCAAAAGGTTTGCAGCTAGTGCTCTTCATACTTTCTTTTTTTGTCAAAGTGTTATTGCTTTTCTAGCTTATTCTTTATATTCTTCCAAATGTACATGTTTATGATGAAAATTATATGATAAGGAGAGTTTTATGGCTATATAATTGGATTTGTCCTTTGTATTGGCAATGTTATGGTTATATGCAATCTGCAGAACACTTCATTTTTGCAATTTATGAGAAGAACACTCTCTTTTCTTGCGGTAGAGGAGTTAGTCCTTTGTTGTTATCATAGTAAATGTATATGATATATCCCTTTAATTGTAATGCCATATCAATAGAAATATACTATCTACTGTTCTTTATCTTTATTTCTTCATTAATTTGTGTGCTCATACCTTTTGTACGAATATCAACATGCATTAAATAGACTTTTAGCCTTCACCCCTCTTATTGCTTTATGAAACAGAGAATTGAAGGAGTGAAGAAGATGCCTTTTGTGTCATTAGAATTAAGTTATCCTTATTTGAATTTACCATTGCTTGTTCTAGACCTTTGAATATTCCATTGGTGATTATGGGCTGACAAACTGCTTTTAGTTAGATGCCTGGTATAACTTTAGAATGTTGCCTTGGAAGTCACATTTACATTTTTGTTGATATACAACCCTTCAGTGGCAGGCTCTGCCTACTTTCGTTTGATCTTTAATTTCATCAGTGTTATTTAGTTTCTGTGCATATGATTTATGACATAGGATGTTCTAAATCCCAACAATTTAAAGCTTCTGAGGTGATTTTCTTCTTGTCCTGGCTAACTGTTATACTCAAGTAAAGCATTGGTAACTTATACAAGGATCTTGTTCCAAAGTTGTTACATTCCTATGTCAGTCAGGTCAAAAGTTCACTACTCTGTTTAGGAACAGTTGTTTGACTGCTTATGTGGCTGTACAGGTATTGAGGATACCAGCATCTCTTTTGGCCCAGTTGAAGGTATGTTAATAGAATTCGAGTGTCAGATTCCTACTTTCTACTGTATAACCTCTTTACTTGTTTCCTTGGGTTTTTCATATTTGATCATGTAGGGTTTATTTTAATGTGGGATTTTGTTTCAGTTCCTAGTTAATTGTACTTTCAAGTATAAGTAGAAGAAACTGTACACAACATCGAGGTCAAGTGAGACACACACATGGAAATTTTAACTATTGTAAGAAATACTTATGCATTGATCGAAACTTAACTGCTACTATAACGTTTTAGCAGGATGAATAATGGAATTTTACATTGTTTTTACTTCATATGGTATCTGGCAATGTTCTTATTGCTTATTGCTAAGATGTCCTATTAGAAATCCTTGAGCAATTTTTCTCTATATGGTTTTTCATTTTTCTTTCTGAGATCCATACAGGTTTTTATTTGATTTTATGTAGATAAAAGCATTTGAACGTTGAAAATTTTTACTAATCCATATATGCAATTTCCCGTGGATTATCTGATACCACTACAAATTATCATTCATTAGTTTGCCACTTAAATTAAAATTCCTGTTCAATTCAGCTTTTAATGTTTTATTATTAATACCAATCACTTTTTTTTTGGGGGGAGGGGGGCAGGTTTTGGAAAACTATTATTTTTTTACCAACTAAAGAGAGAGAAGGTGCTTATTGAAAAATTTTGAATTAAATATGTTTCTGAAATCATTGAGAACTTTACCCCATTCATTTTCTTCCATAGTACATAATAGCAGTTTGCCCTTCATATTTTTCATAATACTCACAAACCCAACTTTCAGCAACTGGCAGACCAACACTCAATCTTGAGAGACGTTTGGATCATGATGGACATCCTCTTGCCATCACTGCAGCTGATGCTGTTGCGGCAAGTGGAGTTCCTCCTTGGAATTGGAGAGAAACTCCTGGAAATGGTAAGCTATGCTAAGATTCCCAGTTTGACATGTGCTCAATCACCAATGAGAGAAGAGAAAAGGACAAAAGACAGAAAAAGATGAGTTTTGTGTGGTAACAAGTGACTTGTTATAGCATGTTTCGATTACTCATATTTCTGGTTATATCCATTTCATTTCTTTGTAAGTGCACTGTACTTGTAGCGGCATATTGAAGCAAGTTTTGTAGAGCCTGAGACATTGGACCCTTTTTGTTTGAAGAAAATTTCAGTTTACTTTCTTCCCCCTTTTTCTTTGCTTTATTATTTTCTACTTCTACTTCTTTATTTTTGCAGGTGGGGAAGGCCAGTCATGTTGTGGGAGGGTTATATCAGTCAAATGGGGTGATTATACAAGAAGAATAGGTATTGACGGCACTTCAGAAGCTATCAAGGAGGCAATAAGGGCTGCCTTTAGGTTGAGAACTAGACGTGCATTTTGGTTGGAGGATGAAGACCAGATAATCAGAAGTCTTGACCGTGACATGCCTTTAGGAAATTACACTCTTCACCTAGATGAAGGTATTTTGGGCTCAGTTTATTCTTCTAGCAACTGATTTATTTGTGCAAATTTTTTTCCTTTTTAAGCAAGGTGTTTGTTGGGCATAATCATACATGCATAAATGCATGTGCTAATGAGTGCATTCTTGTGTTACGTGTTACCCAACATGCATTGATGTCAGACCTTCTTTAATAATTATTACATAAGCGCCTTTAGGAAGTATAGGAGTTTAGGTCTCCATTGTCTGAGACTCTAACTCAGCAACTTCACCTGTCTCCTCTTTAATGAGTAACCATTTTAATATAAATGGTTGAAACAATCTCCCCTGGACCGCCCCTATGGCTTTGAAGTTGCTTGTTAATTTCCCACTGCTCCATCATTGAACTGAAGGATTTTATGTGGCTGGTCCATACTCAAAGCTTCAAAGAGAAAGGGCAAGATTGGCCTTTAGAAGCCTGTTTGAGGGTTGGATAAGATCTAGATGGGAATTATCAGAGGAATATACAGTGGCCAGAAAATATTAGGATGCTGAGTGGTGATATAAATGGTTAAATATTTCTTCCCTTTTCTTTTATAATGAAACTGTATGCTTGCAGTAACTTCGGTAACTATGATCGCAGGAATGGCTATTAAATTATGTCTCTATGATGAATCTGACCCTATCCCTGTGCATACTGAAGATAAGATCTTTTACACTGAAGATGATTTCCACGATTTTCTGACACGCCGGGCTTGGACGGGTCTAAGGGAATTTGATGGCTATAGAAACATTGAGAATATAGATGATCTTCGACCTGGTGCCATATACCGTGGTGTGAGTTGAGGGCAGGTTCACAGTATGATCAATCTTCAGTTATTTGCTTAAAATGCCTAGAGAACTGTGGAGATAGACTATATATTTGGCACACTCGCGGCACTAACCTGGAGCTGTATTTGCCTAGTTTTTATAATGCTGTGTAGATCCTGTGATAGGAAAATGGACTAAGCCCCGTGCCCAAATTCTTCCACTCCAGCCTTGACATGTCTGTAGATATGCATTTGCAATGACGACATATTACTGACAATATCTATATAGGGTCATTTTTACCACTTATTTATATTTACTCTTATGGTGCATCCGGACACCTTTTTTTTTTTAAAACGTTGTCTAAGTCGGGAGCCTTCTGGACCCTTATATCCTTGTTGGCTTTTATCAGATGGAACTTTTGAAATTATGACACACCAGGACTTCTTGGTATATCCGGCGAACCACGTAACTCCTATTGCAACAGAAGGGACGCCAGCTGTATAAGCAGTTTCTGTTTAACACCAGCAGACTGGTCACCTGTTGAGTTTGTTAAGTTGTTCAAAGGCAGGGGCTTCAGGTTAGGGTTGTAAATGCGCTTGGCAACTCAAAACAGTTTATGGTGGAATTGTGCCTGGTGTACCACTTGGTTCGCCTTAATTTAACTGTGGCATTGAGATCTTATTCTGGAATCAGTTAAACTGAGTGCATGATACAGGGGGGCATCAGTCATTGCAACGAAGATGTCAACCGGTATGAAGTTTTATTGTTATTCGTCAGTTGATAATTTGGACTCCTGTTCATATTTAAGAACTGTCTTCGCTGATGACATCTTCGCTCCATGATTTTTTTACATCGCTCCATGTAAAGATTTAATCATACCTGCGTGTATTAGGCCAAGAGCCCAAAATTGTCTATTTCTCTTGATGAGTACACGAGTTACCACATTATCCGTTTGTTATCTGACTCTGGAATTCAGATTCTTTGTTGCACAGCAATTATGGTCATTTGGTTTTTTTTTCAGCTGTCTATTTTTTTATTCCTCTTTTTGGGAAAGCAGGATAAAGACAGATTCTCAAATTCTACCAGACAAACATCAATTTTAATTTAAAAATATCTTGTTTTCTGTTTGATAAAAATTAAAAAGATTATTTTTATTTTATATTTTAATTTTTTTTACATGAAAATATAAACGGTTGGAATTGAAAAAGAAAATAATAATAATCCAAGGGCTGGGGATGCTGCGCAAATTTGCGCAATAAGCGATCTGTCGGCTTTATTCAGAGGCATTACACCAATGACTTGGAATGATACAAATTTGCGCAATAAGAGATCTGTTGGCTTTATTCAGAGGCATTAAACCGATGACCTGGAATGATCTAATTTAATGAGACTCGGAGCAATTATAACTTCGAATGAAAAAGTAAACATCTCACTTGGAATGATTTTCATAATTCAAATTTAATGAGACTCAGATGATCGAGCAACCATAACTTTGAATGAGAAAGTGAAATATCCTAACTTGAATGATCTTTGTAATCCAAATTTCACGAGACTCATTTGATCGAGCAACCATAACTTCGAATGAGAAAGTGAAATATCTTCATATTCCTTAATTCTTTCTGCCACAAGAAGTTGGATAGAAGTCAAGTGTGGTTCTACTTCACAACCTGGTTGGCATCCACTCCGAACAATATGTGAATTAAAGATTCACAATCACCACTTCACTCGAGGCCTCAAGAGAACACACAAAATGAACAAAAGAAGACCTTGAAAGGTAACGGGCTTCCTGTTCATCCTATGCGTTGTTCTTGTACGACACAAGAGTGTCAACCTTGAGAATTTACATAAAAGGCTGACTTGGTGATTCTTATGGAGAGGTAATCTCTTACTCTTGTATAATATTTGATATATTTTTATAACTATTACTCAACAATATCTCATTATTTTTTATTATTTATTTTAAATAGAGGTACAAAGATTATTTTTATCATCAAAATTACTTTTTTAATTCCCTCTACGATCACATCCTTTCTCCATTTTGCATACTAAACAAACTTTAGTATTAAGGTTAACCTGATATTGAAGAATGTGATGTATTAACTATTAAAATTGCAATTTAGGATTCTGTTGACTCAAGGTTGTTTGAATCCATAACTTTAATAATAACAAAAGTTAAAATTTATTCAAGTAAAAGTCCATTCTCTGTTACCCTGTTCTCATTTTTTTTATTATCTAAAAACAAAATTATTAGTGTATAAGATTTTGTTATGAAAAGCTCAATTTCTCTGAAGGTTGAATTCTCCACATTAAATCATCTCAAAGTTTATATATATATATATATATATACACACATGATAATAAAAAAAAATATTTTACATAGAAAGATCAAACCGTCAAAAAACCTTGAGCTCTAAAAATTCAAGTTTTGTATATTGTCCCAAATTAAATAAAAAGCATAAATCAAGGATTATGCAAATTACTTATGAAAGATGACTAAGAAGGGATACTTAGACTGCGAATTATTTAGAATATCCTTTCTCCATAGCCTCACCGTCTGTTCCAATGCTGAAATTCCACCTTTCAAGAACTTCATTCGTGGCCTTGCTCATTATACCGAGGCATTCTGAATAGTATTGAACTCTCTACAACTTTGATTTTTTCTAAATTAATTTAATTCTTAAAAAAAAACTCTTGGCAACTTCTTAGCTTTAAGCAATTTTGGAGTCGGATATGCGAAAAATTAGATATGAAAAAGAAAAAGAAAAGAAAAAAGATGATTTTAAAAATAAAAAACAATTTTTAAGATCTTTATTTTTAATGATTAGATAATAATTAATAGATAATATTAAATAATAATTAAACAATAATTATAAAAGTAAAATTGATATTTTATCAAATTTTTTCTCACCTTCTGCCTTTTTCTCCTATCACTAAACAGGGCCTAAGTAGTCAGGTTCTAGCAGTTCAATCATCAGCAATGGTCAGTTAAGTTAGAATTGACATCATTAAGAAGTTAAAGAAGAGGAATATGTTAATATATTCAACACAATTACAATACTTCACCAATTTGTAAATGAATCAAAAGTTTCCAATTTTTTTAAGACCTGATAATCCATTCAAGAAGAGTAAGTCCTAAACTGTGAATTCATTTAATTTCTTTCAATCAACAATGGAGAGCATATCAGAAAGCTGATCGTTTAGATTTGCAATAAAAGATTTGACAGCCTCATCTTGATGAGTAGCGTGGGGAGTTTGAGATATAAAGTAATGATATTAATAGCAACTCAAACAAAATGACTTATTTCTTAAAGTGTAAAAATGAGGAAATTCAAAAAGTTTATGTATCATTTGTAAGTGACTCAAAATTCAATAGAGAATTTCATTTTGCATCTTTTCCTTAAATGAAAGAGTGGTGATATTATGAATTTGAGTATACTGTGAATCCTAATTATCACATCATAGTAATTATATTTATACTATTATATATGTGTTTGAAACCTCTCTTTCGTCTTCCAAACTAATATAACAAAATAAAAATAGTATTTTTAAAATTTATATAAAAATAAATTATTTGTTTGCTTTCAGGTCCAAAGAAAAAGTGCTTCAATTTATCTCAAAATCATTCTATATATCATTTTATGACTATTGGTATTTAATCCAACAAATAAAAGTAGTAGTAGTGATAATAATAATAGCAATAATAATAATAAATAATAATAATAAAGTTGATTTAATTCCCATACCAAAACAAATGAGTTCTACTCAAAGAAAAAAAAAATATATATAAATATATAGTTATTTATTTATTTTTTATTTATTTATTTTTAATTAAGATATAACAAGTATATAATTTTTTAATAATAATATAATAAATATTTGATTTTTATGATTAGATTTTTTTTAAAGAAATTTGTACACATGTGATAATTTTAATGGAGAACTAAATAGTACAAATATAAAAAAATTGTAACTAAACCTAGTTCTTTATTCATTGAATGAATGGTGAGTATTGATAAGAATGAATTAAAGAAAAAGAAAACTACTTAAACTAATTTGAATTGATTTTTTTTTTGGTCCACTTAATATGGATTGTATTGTAAGAATAATTTTTTTTTTAAGAAAGAAAATGTTGTACTTATCATATAGTGTTGGTACACACAGCAATGGAAATTAAAACAACATATTTGGACTTTATTCAGTTGTTATATATATGACACACAAGAATTACTTGCAAGCAATTCTCTTGGGTGTAAAAAAATTTCCGTTAGCGCAAAGGCTAGTTTCCTTTTTTGATATATCTGCTTCGTTTTTTTTTTCCCTTCCGATAACTAGCAGGCCAAAGGCCCAAAAAGAAAAACACGCTGCCCATTTTTTATTCTTAGTTTATCTTCATTTAGAATAAAAATTTGTGTTTTATGAAAAAAGCTGAAGAGTTTATAAATAGAAATTGTTTGCATATGTTTTAAATTGAATATAGGAAATGCAGAATTGTGAATACAAAAAAATATATAGGTAGTATATCACTATGATTCGAAATATAAAGAAAATGTCTTTGCTTCCCCCTTATTGATTAATGCTATATTTAAGAGTTTACAAGGGAATAGAATAAAATGAAATAAAATGATAAGAAGTGGAATGAGAAGTTATACGCTATGTCATCGTCTAAAAGCTTAATCAGGGAATAGATTCAGTTATTAATTGAATGAAATGGCTTGCAATTTATTTTTTCAATATTATCCTTATATTTAAAATGTGATACTAACACATTTTAGTTAAAGATGATATAATTGTAATTATGTCTTCCTACAATTCCATTCCATCCTAAAGACCTAATTTGGAAGAACAGAAGATTTTTTATTTTAGATGATAAGGAAGAGTCTGGGAGTAATTCATTTGCCATTTCATTTCACCCTAAAAAAAATCTCCCAAATAAAGGTTTATCTCATATTAGCCATTTCATTTTTTGCTATTTCATCACGTACTATCCATTCAAATATATCCTAAAGTTTTTCAAATAGAGAATATACATAATAACTGAATATAAGGAAAAATAGTAATGAGGAATAACAAACAAAATTATTTACTTTAAATGACCTTTTATTTCAAAATTATTTTAAATGATCTAAAGACTTAATATTTAAAGTGTTCGAATAAAAATACCTTTAATAACATTGGTGACTAGGGCAACAGACATTTCATTCTCTACGTTTCTCTTAATCTCTAGTTTAGATCCTCTCATGTATACGAAACCCACTCACTTAATTACTCTCTCTCCCACAATACCTCCTCATGTATAGAAGATGATCCAAAATTCTCAATATTTGAAAAGTGCCATAGTTCTTTGCAAATAAATCCTCTTGTCTTTGTTCTTTGCAAATAAATCCTCTTGCCTTTGTTCTTTGCGAACAAATCCTCTCCCATGCATTGTATATAAGACATCCTCTTATGTACCTATCTAAAATTACGCCATCAAATTTTATCCTATGGATAAGAATATGAGAGGAAAAAAAAATTATATGTAATTTTTTATACTCTTATTATCAAGTTCCCAAGTTAAAACATGACAAATTTTTTAATTAAAATTAAAAATTGTATAATTTTTATAAATAACTATATGATTCTTTAATAAAATTATATTTTTATTAAAAGTTTAATAATAAGGATATAAGTAATTGTACTTAAATTTAGTCCTAATAATATATTAAAAAAAGTATTCATATCATTACACATAAAATTTTAAATCTTTAAATCCTTTAAGATAATTTTTAAAATATAAAATTTTATAAAATAAATAATTTAATTTTATAATCATCAATTGTAATTTTTCTTCGAATATAAATCTTACGTCTTCTTTGGTACGTCATAGTCTACTCTTACAAAATTTGTCAATAAATTTTTTTATTAAATTAATAGTGCCAAGGTAAGGTGGAGGAGGTTGGATGGTGATATGAGTATGTCTGTGATTTTGCCTTCTCGGATGTCCAAAAGTTAGCTATTCCTAATTATTTGAATTAAATGTTCATTTTTTTAATAATTATATATATGTATATATATTATATTTGTAATATTGTTAGAGAATTATTTAAGCTTAACTTATTTAATAAATGACTAATTAAATTTGATTATGAGTTTTAACTTAATTAAATTTATAAATCTATTTGAAGTAAATAGGTTTGAACATGAAATAAAAATCAGTTTATAAACGAAATAATTCTAAGTGCAGCCAAAATCAGTTTAAGAAACTGAATTCTTTTAAATTTGAATAATCAAAATAATTACAAGTGCATGTATATAACAGTTGAAATGTCATAGTGATAGCGACAGGACTCTAACGCATTCTCTTATGGGGCTTGTGCTTCTCATTAATCTTGATTATTTGTATATATGATTGATCATCAACCCGACTTTTCGTCTATTTAGCTTTAGTATTTTCGGAAATATCAACTATTTTTGCTCAACCTCATTTTCAGTGAAGCTTCCCTTAGCTCCCCAAAGTTGAACGCATGGAATGTAACTCGGAAGATTAATGCTTATCCAGTACATAGATCAATCTTTTCTGCATGCATGCATGTATTCGACAAAAACGACAGGGTACGTAGCATCAAAGTATAAAATAGAATTGTTCATTGACCCAACATCAATTAAATAACAAATAATTTGGGCATTAAATATTTAATATTAGAATAAATTAATGATTTAATTTCTGAATGTTCACTCTTAGTTCAATTTAGTTCTCCAAAAATAAAGTTTTTCAATTTAGTCTTTAAAATATTATCTTTTTTTAATTTAGTCATTTAAAGATAAAATTTTTAAATTTAATCGTTTAAACAATGTCTTCCAACAAAAATGGTATTAATTGTGTGGACTCTCTGAAAAAAATAATTTGGAGGATTAAATTGAGAAACTTTTTCTTCAAATGATTAAATTTAAAAAAATAATATTTCAAATACTAAATTAAAAGATTTTATTTGGAAGACCAAATTTTGAAAAATTATCATTTAAAAAAAATTAAATCATTAATTTACTATATAACGAGTGAAATGAAAATATAGGAGATGATAAAAAATATTCTAAAATTAAGAATGTGAAGTGTCAAAGACCAATATTAGTTATTACCTTGAATTAAGAGGTACGTCATGGAAATAATAGGAACGAATTTGAATTATCGAGTTAGGAGATTCCATGAACAGATGGAATTGGAAGAGAGAACCTCAATTGAATTGATTGAATGGCTCACACAAGAAAATGAAAGCAATGAAGGGAAGGCTTGAACAAGGAAACAAGTGGTCCTCTCTTTCTCGTTCTCTCTGTATCGAAATTCCAAAGACTGCCATGCTTTTCGGCAATAACATGAAGGCATATATTCCCATATTGTTGACACTATAAGTGATTATTGGCCCGTTGGATTCTAGAGGCCCGCTTAACTTGGATTAATCCAATTAAGTTGGGTACGGCTCAAAATATAAATAGACAGAACTTTAAACAAAATTATATCAGGTCGAGTTGAGCCATTGACAAAGATATATTCTGTCAAATTCGCCCTAATAGTTATTTTTTTTAATTATTAATATTTAGTCAGCTTATATATATTTTTTCTTATTTCATCTTATTCTCTTTGCATATTGCGGCTTTCATTATCTACCTAAACTCTTTCTACTTCTTAATTGTTTTCATTATTGATGTGCATACTTACTGATATTTTTTTTGTTGAATAATAAAAATACACATATTTACCTAAAGTTAATTATATTAGTATAATTTATATTTTGTTTGATAATACCAAACGATTTTTTAAGTATTAATAAAAACATAAGGGTTCTAAAAGCCCATTATTTTGAAGTATATACCTATAAATCTGTAAAAAAAATATTTTTATATTACAAATATTAGTTTATAAAAAAAATAGCTCAGGCAATTCTAACCCGCCTTAATCCAACATAAAATCAGTCTTGCTCGGGCTGGATCAGGCCAGGCCACGAGTATAAAAACAAATTCGATATCTTAATTGGGCTAAGTATTGAGTATACTAAATATCCAACTTGACTCTATCCATGAACAGCCTTAGTCGACACTATGACCTCATTCCTCTTCTCATTCTTCCTTCACTTTAATGCCATTACTTTCTTCTTCTTTTTTCCTTTTTAAGTTAGAGTAAATTAGGATCAATTTTTTTGAAGTTTGGTTATATTACTCATCATATCATTTTTGTTTCAAAATTATTTTTTCATTTGACCTTTTATATATTATAGTCATCTCCAAATGAATTTTTTTGTAAAGTTAACATTTTACAAAAATAAGACTATAACTTTATTTTTAATGTTGGCAAAAATATTTAAATTAATGTTAAATTTTATCATGGTACTATAATTTAAATCTCAATATAATAGTAAATATAATTAAATAATTTTATTTTTGAAATGAGCTTATAATATGTTGAAAAAATTAATTTTATCAATAAGAAATAAATTAGTAAAAAATTTAGTGTAATTTTTTTCTGGAAAAATATATAAAATTAATTTCTTTTAAAGATAATATAGTCTACTCGTTTAATTTTTCTGGATACGCTAATCTATTGAGTCTATTTTAGTTTTGGAATCTAACACTATTTTTCCTTCCTATGACTTTAGAGCTGCTAATTTGACAAATGAATGATATATACATATCTTTGTTTTCTGGTATATGATTTGAATATAATCATCTCTGCCAATCACACCGTTATCTTATATGACAACATCCTCAAATTTTGGCCACAAAAAAAAAAGGAAAGAGAATTATGGGTGATGAAGAAATTTAGTGTGGTTTTCACCTTTTTGGAATAAAAAATAACACAAAACGAAGAAGCTTCTAATGATTTTTTAAAGGCGTTGTCACTCGCTAGTGAGATAAAGTTTGGATTCCTTTATTGTAGGGTGAATTTCTTTATTTTAAGACATCAACGTAAGTAAAAAAATAGAAAGAGAATAAAAATGCAAATGAAATGAATTAGACATCATTCTCATATCCATATTTAAAAAATAATAAAAAATAAATATTATTAAATAATAATAAAGATACAATAGACACTATAAAAAAAAATTTTTTCTTTTTTTCTCTTTCTATTGTGTAATCAAATGAGCCATTAGTCCTATAAGACCGCCGATATACTGCATCATATCTTGTTTCCTTTCTAATGATTTCCTTGTGACTCTTTTTTCTTAATGTAATAAAACATCAAATTATAAATTTTTGTTATGAAATGCTCAATTTCTTTGAGGCTCCATTTGATTCATAGAGATGTGAATGTAATCTCTTTACATAACTTGTGAGATATCCATTATACTCTTATATTTATTATTCAATCTATCAAATTACCTTTTTAAAAATAAAGATAAAATAATCATTTTTTATTTTACTTACTTCCACTAAATCACATTTTATATTTCTTCCACTATTACATTTTTCAACTAAACAGAATATAAAAAGTTGAATTCTCTACGAGTAATTCATTTCAAAGTTTATATATATATATATATATATATATATATATATATATATAATGAATTATTTTACACGAAACCATTAAAAGATAAGAAAAAAAAACTTCAGGTCTAAAAAATTCAAGTTTTGATTTGTCCCAAATTAAATAGAAAGCATAAATCAAGGATTACGCAAATTAATTATGAAAGATGACTAAGAAGGGATACTTAGACTGCGAATTATTTAGAATACCCTTTCTCAACAACATCACTGTCGGTTCCAATGCTGAAATTCCACCTTTCAAGCACTGCCTTGGTGGCCTTGCTTATTATAACAAGGCATTCTTAATAGTATTCAACTCTCTACAACATCTTTGATTAAAATATAATAATAATTTAATTTTAAAAAAAAAACTCTTTGCAACTTCCCAGCTTCAAGCCATTCTAAGTAGTATTCAAAGTTCTAGCAGTTCAATCATCAGCAATGGACAAAAATATCAAAAGTACTTCCTTTCAGTTAGGTTGGAATTGACATCATTAAGAAGTTAAAGAATATGTTAATATATTCAACACGATTACAATACTTCACCAATTTTTATATAAATGAATCAAAAGTTTCCGATTTTTTTAAGACCTAATAATTCATTCAAGAAGAATAGGTCCTAAACTGTGAATTCATTTAATTTCTTTCAACCAACAAAGGAGAGCACACCAAAAAGGTGAGCATTTAGATTTGCAATAAAAGATTTGACAGCCTCATCTTGATGAGTAGCGTGGGGAGTTTGAGATATAAAGTAACGACATTAATAGTAACACAACAAAATGAATTATTTCTTAAAGTGTAAAAATGAGAAAATAAAAAAGTTTTTGTATCATTTGTAAGTAACTCAAAATTCAATAGAGAATTTCATTTTGCATTTTGAATTTCATTTTGCATCTTTTCCTTAAAAGAAATAGTAGTGATATTATGAATTTGAGTATACTGTGAATCTTAATTATAGCACAATAATAATTATGTCTATAGTATTATCTATGTGTTTGAAACCTTTGGTCTCTTTGATCTTCCAAACTAATATAACAAAACAAAAACAGTATTTTAAAATTTTATATAAATATAATTTTTTTTTTCAAATCTAAAGAAAAAATTCTACAATTTATCTCAAAATGCATTTTATATTTCATTTTATGGCTATTAGTATTTAATCCAGTAGATAAAAGTAGTAATAATAATAGTAGTAGTAGCAGCAATAATAATAATAATAATAATAATAATAATAATAACAAAGTTGATTTGGTTTCCATACCAAAACAAATGGGTTCCACTCAAAGAAAAAATGTATATGTAGCTAGTTTTATTTATATTATTTATTTTTTAATTAAGATATAACAAGTGTATATTTTTTTAATAATAATATGATAAATTTTTTACTTTTATGAGTAGATTTTTTTAAAGAAATTTGTACACATGTTATAATTTTAATGGATAATTAAATAGTAAAAATATATTAAAAAAAACTAAATCTAGTTCTTTATTCATTGAATGAATTGTGAGTACCGATAAAAAGGAATTAAAGAAAAAGAAAACTGCTTAAATTAATTTGAATTGATTTTTTTTATTTGGTCCCACTTAATATGGATTATATTGTAAGAATATTTTTTTTTAAGAAAGAAAATGTTGTACTTATCATATAGTGTTTGTATACTCAACAATGGAAATTAAATCAATATATTTGCACTTTATTCAGTTGTTGTATATATATGACACACAAGAATTACTTGCAAGCAATTCTCTTGGGTGATAAAAAATTCCCGTTAGCACAAAGGCTAGTTTCCTTTTTTGATATATCTACCTCGCATTCTATTTTTTCAGGCCAAAGGCCCAAAAAGAAAACACGCTGCCCCATTTTTATTCTTAGTTTAACGTCATTTAGAATTAAAATTTTTGTTTTATGAAAAAAGCTAAAGAGTTTATAAATAGAAATTGTTTGCATATATTTTAAATTGAATATAGGAATGCAGGATTGTGAATACAAAAAAAAAATATATAGGTAGTATATCACTATGATTTGAAATATAAAGAAAATATCTTTGCATCCCAACTATTGATCAATGCTATGTTTAAGAGTTTACATGGGAATGGAATAAAATGAAATGAAATGATAAGAAGTGGAATGACAAGTTATATGCTATTTCATTGTTTAAAAATTTAATGAGGGAATAGATTGAGTCATTAATAGAATGAAGTGACTTGTAAATTATTTTTTAATATTATCCTTATAATTAAAATATGATACTAACAAGTTTTTGTTAAAGATGATATAATTGTAATTATGCCATTGTTAATTCCATTCCATCCTAAACACCTAATTGGGAAGAACAAAAAAAATTTGATCTTAAATGATAAAAAAGAGTTTTGGAGTAATTCATTTGCCATTTCATTTCATCCTTAAAAAAATCTCTCAAATAAAGGTTTATCTCATATTAGCCATTTCATCTCTTACTATCCATCCAAATATGTCCTAAAGTTTTTCAAATAGAGAATATACATAATAATTGAATAAAAGGAAAATTAATAGTGAGGAATAAGAAACAAAATTATTTGCTCTAAATGACCTTTTATTTCAAAATTATTTTAAATGATCCAAAGACTTAATATTTGAAATGTTGGAACAAAAATACCTTTAATAATATTGGTAACTAGGGCAATAGACATTTCATTCTCTTTGTTTCTCTCAATCTCTAATTTAGATCCTTTCATATATAGGAAACCCCCCTCACTCAATCACTTTCCCTCCCCCAATACCTCCTCATGTATAGAAGATGATCTAAAATCGTCAAAAGTGCCTCAATTCTTTGCAAACAAATCCTTTTGCCTTTGTTCTTTGTGAACAAATCCTCTTCCATATATAGGATGTCATCTTATGCACCCATGTAAAATTACACCATCAAATTTTATCCTTGGGATAAGAATATGGGAAAAAAAATTATTTGCAGTCTTTTATATTCTTATTGTCAAGTTCTTAAGTTAAAACATGATAGGTATATATTTTTTTAATTAAAAATAAAAATTGTACAATTTTTGTAAATAAATATATGATTCTTTAATAAAATTATATTTTTATTATATTTTTATTGAGAACTTAATAGTAAGGATATAAGTAGTTGTACTTAAATTTAGTCCTAAGAATATATTAAAAAATATTTATATCATTATACTCAAAATTTTAAATCTTTAAATCCTTTAAGATAATTTTAAAATATAAAATTTTATAAAATAAATAATTTAATTTTATAATTATCAATTGTAATTTTCCTTTGAATATAAATCTTGCATCTTCTTTGGTACGTCGGAGTCTACTCTAACAAAATTTGTCAATAAATTTTTTTATTAAATTAATAATGCCAAGATAAGGTGGAAGAGGTTGGATGGTGATATGAGTATGTCAGTGATTTTGCCTTCTCCGATGTCCAAAAGTTAGCTAATCCTAATTATTTGAATTAAATGTTCATTTTTTAATAATTTAATATATATATATGTATATATATTATATTTATAATATTGTTAGAGAATTATTTAAGCTTAACTTATTTAATAAATGACTAATTAAATTTGATTATGAGTTTTAACTTAATTAAATTTATAGATCTATTTGAAGTAAATAGGTTTGAACGTGAAATAAAAATCAGTTTATAAACGAAATAATTCTAAGTGCAGCCAAAATCAGTTTAAGAAACTACATTCTTTTAAATTTGAATAATTAGAATAATTACAAGTGCATGTATATAACAGTTGAAATGTCATAGTGATAGCGACAGGACTCTAACGCATTCTCTTATGGGGCATGTGCTTCTCATTAATCTTGATTATTTGTATATATGATTGATCATCAACCCGACTTTTCGGAAATATCAACTATTTTTGCTCAACCTCATTTTCGGTGAAGCTTCCCCATAGCTCGCCAAAGTTGAACGCATGGAATGTAACTTCGGAAGATTAATGCTTATCCAGTATATATATCAATCTTTTCTCCTTGCATGCATGCATGCATGTATTCCACAAAAAAGACAGGGTACGTAGCATCAAAATACAAAATAAATTGTACCCAACATCAATTAAATAACAAATAATTTGGGCATTAAATATTTAATATTAGTGAAATTAATGATTTAATTTCTGAATGTTCACTCTTGCTTCAATTTAATTCTCCAAAAATAAAGTTTTTCAATTTAGTCTTTGAAATATTATCTTCTTTTAATTTAGTCATTTAAAGATAAATTTTTTTAATTTAATCTTTTAAACATGTTCTTCCAATAAAAATGGTATTAATTCTGTGGACTCTCTAAAAAAATCATTTTAATGGAAAACAATGTCTAAAGGATTAAATTGAGAGACCTTTTCTTCAAATCATTAAATTAAGAGAAAAAATATGATTTTAAAGGCTAAATTAAAATATTTTATTTGGAAGACCAAATTTTAAAAAAATTATCTTCTTTTAAATAAATCATTAATTTACTATAAAACGAGTGAAAAGAAAATGTAGGAGATGATAAAAAATATTCCAAAAATGAGAATGTCAAGTGCCAAAGACCATTATTACCTAGAATAGAGAGGTACACCATGGAAATAATAGGAAGGAATTTGAATTATCGAGTTTAGGCGAATCCATAAACAGATGGTATTGGAAGAGAGAGCCTGAATTGAATTGATTGAATAGCTCACACAAGAAAATGAAAGCAACGAAGGGAAGGCTCGAACAAGGAAACAAGTGGTCCTCTCTTTGTCTTTCTCTCTATATCGAAATTCCAAAGACCGCCATGCTTCCTGGCAATAACATGAAGGCATATATCCCCATTGGGTCGACACTATAACCTCATTCCTCTCCTCATTCTTTCTTCACTTTAACGCCATTACTTCCTTCTTCTTTTTTTCCTTTTTAAGTTAGAGTAAATTAGGATCAATTTTTTGGAAGTTTGGTTATATTACTCATCATATCGTTTTTGTTTCAAAATTAATATTTCATCTGACCTTTTATATATTACAGCCATCTCCACATGAATTTTTTTGTAAAGTTAACATTTTACAAAAATAAGACTATAGCTCTACTTTTAATGATGCCAAAAACATTTAAATTAATGTTAATTTTATCATGATACTATAATTTAAATCTCAGTATAATGGTAAAGATAATTAAATAATTTTATTTTTGAAATGAGCTTATAATATGTTGAAAAAATTAATTTTATCAACAAAAAATAAATTAGTAAAAAATTTAGTGTAATTTTTTTTGGAAAAATATATAAAATTAATTTCTTTTAAAGATAATATAGTTTACTAGTTTAATTTTTCTGGATATGCGAATCTATTGAGTCTATTTTAGTTTTGGAATCTGACACTATTTTTCCTTCCGATGACTTTAGAGCTGCTAATTTGACAAATGAATGATATATACATATCTTTGTTTTCTGGCATGTGATTTGAATATAATCATCTCTGCCAATCACACCGTTATCTTATATGACAATATCCTCAAATTTTGGCTACCAAAAAAAAAAAGGAAAGAGAATTATGGGTGATGAAGAAATTTAGTTTGGTCTTCACCTTTTTGGAATAAAAAAATAACGAAAAACGAAGAAGCTTCTAATGATTTTTGAAATGCGTCGTCACTCGCTAGTAAGATAGAGTTTGGATCCATTTATTGTACGGCAAATTTCTTTATTTCAAGACATCAACGTAAGTAAAAAAAATAGAAAGAGAATAAAAATACAAATGAAATGAATTAGACATCATTCTCATATCCATATTTAAAAAATAAAAAAAATAAATATCATTAAATAATAATAAAAATATAATAGACATTATAAAAAAAAATTGTTTTTTCTCTTTTTATTGTGTAATCAAATG
Source organism: Erythrophleum ivorense (assembly GCA_026724425.1). Lineage (NCBI taxonomy): Eukaryota > Viridiplantae > Streptophyta > Magnoliopsida > Fabales > Fabaceae > Erythrophleum > Erythrophleum ivorense. The sequence goes on along the minus strand of JAIUCV010000147.1, from coordinate 1,378,303 downwards.
AGCCATTAGTCCTATAAGACCCGCTGATTTATTGCATCATATCTTGTTTCCTCTCTAATGATTTCTTTGTCACTCTTTTTTCTTAATGTACTAAAACATCAAATTATAAAATTTTGTTATGAAAAGCTCAATTTCTCTAAAAGTTGAATTCTGTACGAGTAATTCATCTCAATATATATATATATATATATGATGAATTATTTTACACGAAATCATCAAAAGATAAGGGAAAGAAAAACTTAAGCTCTAAAAAATTCAAGTTTTGTTTTGTCCCAAATTAAATAAAAAGCATAAATCAAGGATTACGCAAATCACTTATGAAAGATGACTCAGAAGGGACACTTAGACTGCGAATTATTTCGAATACCCTTTCTCAACAACGTCACTGTCGGTTCCAATGCTGAAATTCCACCTTTCAAGCACTTCATTGGTGGCCTTGCTCATTATAACAAGGCATTCTTAATAGTATACAACTCTCTACAACATCTTTGATTAAAATATACTAATAACTTAATTTAAGAAAAAACTCTTTGCAACTTCCCAGATTCAAGCCATTCTAAATAGTATTCAAAGTTCTAGCAGTTCAATCATCAGCAATGGACAAAAATATCAAAAGTACTTCCTTTCAGTTAAGTTGGAATTGACATCATTAAGAAGTTAAAGAAGAGGAATATGTTAATATATTCAACACGATTACAATATTTCACCAATTTTTATATAAATGAATCAAAAGTTTCCAATTTTTTTAAGACCTGATAATTCATTCAAGAAGAATAAGTCCTACACTGTTAATTCATTTAATTTCTTTCAACCAACAAAGGAGAGCATACCAAAAATCTGAGCATTTAGATTTGCAATAAAAGATTTGACAGCCTCGTCTTGATGAGTAGCGTGGGGAGTTTGAGATATAAAGTAATGACATTAATAGTAACACAAACAAAATGACTTATTTCTTAAAGTGTAAAAATGAGATAATTTAAAAAGTTTATGTATCATTTGTAAGTAACTCAACATTCAATAGAGAATTTCATTTTGCATCTTTTCCTTAAAAGAAAGAGTGGTGATATTATAAATTTGAGTATATTGTGAATCTTAATTATAACACAATAATAATTATATCTATAGTATTATATATGTGTTTGAAACCTTTGGTCTCTTTGGTCTTCCAAACTAATATAACAAAACAAACATAGTATTTTAAAAATGTATATAAATATAAATTATTTTTTTGCTTTCAAATCCAAAGAAAAAATTCTTCAATTTATCTCAAAATGCATTCTATATATCATTTTATGGCTATTAGTATTTAATCCAAATAAAAGTAGTAATAATAATAGTAGAAGTAGCAACAGCAATGATAATAATAATAATAACAAAGTTGATTTGGTTTCCATACTAAAACAAATGAGTTCTACTCAAAGAAAAAATTTATATGTAGTTATTTATATTTATATTATTTATTTTTTAATTAAGATATAATAAGTGTATAATTTTTTTTAATAATAATATGATAAATTTTTTATTTTTATGATTAGATTTTTTTTAAAGAAATTTGTACACATGTTATAATTTTAATGGAGAACTAAATAGTAAAAATATTAAAAAAAATTGTAACTAAATCTAGTTCTTTATTCATTGAATGAATTGTGAGTACTGATAAGAAGGAATTAAAGAAAAAGAAATCTGCTTAAACTAATTTGAATTGATTTTTTTATTTGGGCCCACTTAATATGGATTGTATTGTAAAAAAAAAATTCAAGAAAGAAAATGTTGTACTTATCATATAGTGTTTGTACACTCAATAATGGAAATTAAATCAAGATATTCGGACTTTATTCAGTTGTTGTATATATATAACACACAAGAATTACTTGCAAGCAATTCTCTTGGGTGATAAAAAATTTCCATTAGTGCAAAGGCTAGTTTCCTTTTTTGATATATCTGCTTCGCATCCCTTTCTTTTTTCAGGCCAAAGGGCCAAAAAGAAAAACACGCTGCTCATTTTTTATTCTTAGTTTAACATCATTTAGAATTAAAATTTTTGTTTTATGAAAAAAGCTAACGAGTTTATAAATAGAAATTGTTTGCATATATTTTAAATTGAATATAGGAATGTAAAATTGTGAATACAAAAAAATATATAGGTAGTATATCACTATGATTTGAAATATAAAGAAAATCCCTTTGCGTGCCAACTATTGATCAATGCAATGTTTAAGAGTTTACAAGGGAATGGAATAAAATGAAATGAAATGATAAGAAGTGGAATGACAAGTTATATGCTATTTCATTGTTTACAAATTTAATGAGGCAATAGATTGAGTCATTAATAAATGAAATGACTTGTAAATTATTTTTTCAATATTATCCTTATAATTAAATTAAAATGTGATACTAACAAGTTTTTGTTAAAGATGATATAATTGTAATTATGCCATCTATTAATTCCATTCCATCCTAAACACCTAATTGGGAAAAACAAAAAAAAAATTGATTTTAGATGGTAAAGAAGAGTCTTGGAGTAATTCATTTGCCATTTCATTTCATCCTTAAAAAAATCTCTCAAATAAAGGTTTATCTCATATTAGCCATTTCATTTCTTGCTATTTCATCTCTTACTATCCATCCAAATATATCCTAAGGCTTTTTAAATAGAGAATATACATAATAATTGAATAAAAGGAAAATTAGTAGTGAGGAATAAGAAACAAAATTATTTGCTCTAAATGACCTTTTATTTCAAAATTATTTTAAATGATCCAAGGACTTAATATTTGAAATGTTGGAACAAAAATACTTTTAATAATATTGGTAACGAGGGCAACAGACATTTCATTCACTTCGTTTCTCTCAATCTCTAATTTAGATCGTTTCTTATATACGAAACTCCCCTCACTCAATCACTTTCTCTCCCCCAATAGCTCCTCATGTATAGAAGAAGATCTAAAATCCTCAAAAAGTGCCTCAATTCTTTGCAAACAAATCCTCTCCCATGCATAGGATGTCATCTTATGCCCCCATCTAAAATTACACCATCAAATTTTATCCTTGGGCTAAGAATATGGGGAAAAAGAATTATATGTATTTCTTTATAATTTTATTGTCAAATTCTTAAGTTAAAACATGACAAGTATATTTTTTTTAATTAAAAATAAAAATTGTACATTTTTTTATAAATAAATATATGATTCTTTAATGAAACTATATATTTATTGTATTTTTATTTAGAACATACTAGTAAGGATATAAGCAATTGCACTTAAATTTAGTCATAAGAATATATTAAAAAAATATTTATATCATTAGACTTAAAATTTTAAATCTTTTAAGATACTTTTAAAATATAAAATTTTATAAAATAAATAAGTTAATTTTATAATTATCAATTGTAATTTTCCTTCGAATATAAATCTTACATCTTCTTTGGTACGTCAAAGTCTACTCTTACAAAATTTATCAATCAATTTTTTTATTAAATTAATAGTGCAAAGGTGAGGTGGAGGAAGCTCGATGGTGATATGAGTATGTCTGTGATTTTGTTTTCTTCGATGTCCAAAAGTCAGCTATTCCTAATTATTTGAAATTTTTTTAATAATTTAATAGAGAGAGAGAGAGAGAGATATATATATATATATATATATATGTATAATATTGTTAGAGAATTATTTAAGCTTAACTTATTTAATAAATGACTAATTAAATTTGGTTATGAGTTTTAGCTTAATTAAATTTATAGATCTACTTGAAGTAAACAGGTTTGAACATGAAATAAAAACCAGTTTATAAACGAAATAATTCTAAGCGCAGCCAAAATCAGTTTAAGAAACTAAATTCTTATAAATTTGAAAAGACTTCAAATTTCAAAGTTGAATAATCAAAATAATTACAAGTGCATGTATATAACCGTTGAAATGTCATGTTGATAGTGACAGGGCTTTAACGCATTCTCTTATGGGGCTTGTGCTTATCATTATCTTGATTATTTGTATATCTGATCGATCATCAACCACGCTATTCGTCTATTTAGCTTTAGTTTTTTTCTGAAATATCAACCATTTTTGCTCAACCTCATTTTCGGTGAAGCTTCCCCATAGCTCAATCTTTTCTCCATGCATGCGTGCATGTATTCCACAAAAAGGACAGGGTACGTAGCATCAAAGTATAAAATAGAATTGTTCATTGACCCAACATCAATTAAATAAAAATAATTTGGGCATTAAATATTTAATATTAGAGAAATTAATGATTTAATTTCTGAATGTTCACTCTTGCTTCAATTTAATTCTCCAAAAATAAAGTTTTTTAATTTAGTCTTTGAAATATTATCTTCTTTTAATTTAGTCATTTAAAGATAAATTTTTTTAATTTAATCTTTTAAACATGTTCTTCCAATAAAAATGGTATTAATTCTGTGGACTCTCTAAAAAAATCATTTTAATTGAAAAAAAAGTCTAAAGGATTAAATTGAGAGACCCTTTCTTCAAACCATTAAATTAAGAAAAAAAATAGTTTAAAGGTTAAATTAAAAGATTTTATTTGGAAGACCAGATTTTAAAAAATTATCATTTTAAAAAAATTAAATCATTAATTTACTCTATAACGAGTGAAAAGAAAATGCAGGAGATGATCAAGAATATTCCAAAAATGAGAATGTCAAGTGTCAAAGACCATTCTTACCTTGAATAGAGAGGTGCACCATGGAAATAATAGGAAGAAATTTGAATTATCAACTTTAGGAGATTCCGTGAACAGATGGAATTGGAAGAGAGAGTCTGAATTGAATTGATTGAATAGCTCACACAAGAAAATGAAAGCAACGAAGGGAAGGCTCGAACAAGGAAACGAGTGGTCCTCTCTTCGTCTTTCTCTCTGTATCGAAATTCCAAAGACCGCCATGCTTCCCGGCAATAACATGAAAGCATATATTCCCATTGTGTCGACACTATGACCTCACTCCTTTCTTCATTCTTTCTTCACTTTAACGCCATTACTTCCTTTTTTTTTTTTTTCCTTTTTAAGTTAGAGTAAATTAGGATCAATTCTTTTGAAGTTTGGTTATGTTACTCATCATATCGTTTTTGTTTCAAAATTAATATTTCATCTGACCTTTTATATATTACAGTCCTCTCCAATTGAATTTTTTTGTTAAGTTAACATTTTACGAAATATAAGACTATAACTTTATTTTAATGATAGCAAAAATGTTTAAATTAATGTTAAATTTTATCATGATACTATAATTTAAATCTCATTATAATAGTAAAGATAATTAAATAATTTTATTTTTGGAATGAGCTTTATAATATGTAAAAAAAATTAATTTTATCAACAAGAAATAAATTAGTGAAAAATTTATTGTAGTTTTTTTCTGAAAAATATATAAAATATAATTTAATTAATTTCTTTTAAAGATAATATAGCCTACTCGTTTAATTTTTCTGAATATGCGAATCTATTGAGTCTATTTTAGTTTTGGAATCTGACATATTTTTCCTCCCCATGACTTTAGAGCTGCTAATTTGACAAATGAATGATATATACATATCTTTGTTTTCTGGTATATGATTTTAATATAATCATCTCTGCCAACCACACCATTATCTTACATGACAATATCCTCAAATTTTGGCTACCAAAAAGAAAAAAAGAAAAGAGAATTATGGGTGATGATGAAATCCAGTTTGGTTTTCATCTTTTTGGAATAAAAATAACAAAAAATGAAGAAGCTTCTAATGATTTTTGTGATGCGTCATCACTCGCTAGTGAGAAAGAGTTCGGATCCCCTTATTGTAGGGCGAATATCTTTATTTTCTTCTCATGGTTGAGCATCTAAAAAAACAAAACAAAAAAATAAAAATTTGTGAATGACTAGATCCTCATGTTGAAACCCCTTAGAAATACAAAGTCCAATGGAATAATGGCGGTAACTAGCTAAATAAACTAAACTTTTACCAAAGTCACTTAGTCAGTGCATCACAAAACTCAAAAGCAAAAAATATATATTATTTTCTAATTGACGCTCTGATCTAAGTGGAATTTTCTTCACTGGTCTCTAGCAATCTCTTTTTTTTCTGACAGGTTATCTAGTATATAAAATTGTTAAGTATAAAAATAGAAAGAGAATGAGAATATAAATGAAATAAATAAAAAATCACTTTTATATTTGTACTTAAAAAATAACAAAAATAAAATAAATAAATGTTATTAAAAATGATAATAAAAGTATAATAATTATTACAAAAAAGAGTATTTTTCTTTCTCTCGTTTTCTCTTTCTATTGTGTAATCAAATGAGCCATTAATCCTACAAGACCCAGTGGTATACTAAACCATATCTAGTTCCCTCTCTAATGATTTCCTTGTCACTCTTTTTTCTTAATGTACTAAGACATCAAATTACAAGATTTTGTTATAAAAAGCTTGATTTCTCTAAAATCTGAATTCTCCACGAGTAATTCATCTCAAAGTTTATTATATATATATATATATGTATATGATATAATAAATTATTTTACACGAAATGATCAAACGATAAAAAAAAAAAACCCTTGAGCTCTAAAAAATTCAAGTTTTCTTTTGTCCCAAGTAAAATAAAAAGCATAAATCAAGGATTATGGAAATTACTTATGAAAGATGACTGAGAACTGAGAAGGGATCCTTAGACTGCGAATTATTTAGAATACCCTTTCTCAACAACCTCACTGTCAGTTCCAATGCTGAAGTTCCACCTTTCAAGTACTTGATTGGTGGCCTTGCTCATAATAATAAGCACAACTCTCTACAGGTTCTTTCATTAAAATAAAATATAAAAAAAACCTCTTCGCAGCTTCTCAGCTTCAAGCCATTCTTAATAGTATTCGAAGTTCAAGCAGTTCGATCATCAGCAATGGACAAAAATATGAGTAAATTGGTTAACACCAAATCAATGTCCTCCTTTTGAAGATGAATAAAAAGTTTCATTTTGAGCGAAGATCTTATGTTTTTAAAAATATTTATTTTTTAGTATGACACAATTAATTATTAAATATATATTTATTTTACTCAAAATAATAACTTATCTAATAATTAATAGTTTTTAAAAAATTAATTTATTTTTTATGTTATTAATTGTATCATTATTCGCAAATATGTGTTTCTAAGAACATAAGAGTATCACTCTTATAATTTTGCCAAAGATATATAAGTCAAGGGGCATTTTTTCTAGACTTAAATGTTAGATAGACTTAATGTACTTGTCTAACAGTTTGGTTCTTGCAACATCAAGAATGCATATCTTAAAAAAAAAATCAAAATCAAAATCTTATCAAATTCTTAAACTTTCTTGATGTTTATAAAAAAGTATATAATTTTTTTTCCTACTAAATATAGATATTTTAGAAGGTAGGTTATTGGAATTTAGATTTGTCTCCGCAGAAACTTGGATCATTCGGAGGTGGAATTTTGTGTACCAGTATGTGAGTATTGACTAGCAAAAGCACATCTTGTTCCTACGAACAAAGAAATTGAGATCACACAAAATACTCGAGATCACGTGCCTTTTTTTTTCCTCCTTTCTTACAATAATTATATTTTTGAATAATTTGTACATTAATTAAAATTAATTTTTTATGATAATTTTAAAAGCCTACTTTCTATATTAATTTCGTGCATTTAAAAAAACTAAATTATTTTGTATTTGAGAAGACTTCAAATTTTAAATCTGAATGGTTAAAATAATTACAAGTGCACGTATATAACAATTGGAATGTCATAGTGATAGTGACAAGGCTTTAACGCATCCTCTTATGAGGCTTGTGCTTATCATTAAGCTTATTGTTTGTATATATGATTGATCATCAACCACGCTTTTCGTCTATTTGGCTTTTAGTATTTATGGAAATATCAACTATTTTTGCTCAACCTCATCTTCAGTGAAGCTTCTCCTTAGCTCACCAAAGTTGAACACATGGAATTTTAACTTTGGAAGACTAATGCTTATCTACTTTATATATGAATCTTTTCAGCATGCATGCATGTATTCCACAGTACGTGCCATCAAAATGTAAAATGGAATTGTCCATTGACGTAACATCAACTAAATAACAAATAATTTGGGCATTAAGTATTTAACATTAGAGTAAATGAATGATTTAGTTTTGTAAGACCATTCTTGTTTCAATTTAGTTCTTTAAAAGTAAAAATTTCTCAATTTAATCTTTTAAACACTTTCTTCCAGTAAAAATGGTCTCTTCAAAAAAATAGTAATTGTGTAGACTCTCTAAAAAACATCATTTTAAGTGGAACAAAAAAATTTAAAGGATGAAAGTAAGAGACTTTTTTAATAATTAAATTAAAAAAGTGATCTTTTAAAGACTAAATTAAAAGATTTTATTTGGAAAACCAAAATTAAAAGAATTATTTTTAAAAAAATAAAATCATTAATTTACTATATAACGAGTGAAAATAAAATGTAGAAGATGATAAAGAATATTCTGAAAATGAGGATGTCAAGTGTCAAAGACTATTATTATCTTGAATAGAGGTACACCATGGAAATAATGGTAACGAATTTGAGTTATCGAGTTTAGGTGATTTCATAAATAGATGGAATTGAAAGAGAGAGCCTGAATTGAATTGATTGAATAGCTCCCGCAAGAAAATGAAAGCGACGAAGGGAAGGCTCGAACAAGCAGACAAGTGGTCCCGTCTTTCTCTTTCTCTCTGTATCGAAATTCCAAACAACACAAAGGTCACCACCACGCTTCTCGGCAATAACATGAAGGCATATATTCCCATTGTGTCGACACTGTGACCTCATTCCTTCCCTCATTCTTTCTTCACTTTAACGCCATGACTACCTTCCTTTTTTTTTTTATTTGTTTAGTTAGAGTAAATTAGGATCAATTCTTTTGAAGTTTGGTTATATTACTCATCATATCATTTTTGTTTCAAAATTTATATTTCATCTGACCTTTTATATATTGCAGTCCTCTCCAATTTAATTTTTTTGTAAAGTTAACTTTTTACAAAAAGGAAAAATATTTAAATTAATATTAAATTTTATCATGAAACTATAATTTAATTTTTAATATAATAGCAAAGATAATTAAATAATTTTATTTTTGAAATTTGTTTTTAATATGTAAAAAAATAATTTTATTAACAGAAAATAAATTAATAAAAAATTGATTGTATATATTTTTTGAACAAATATAATTTTTTTTAAAAGATAATATAATTTACTCGTTTAATTTTTTGGATATGCGACTCTATTGAGTCTATTTTAGTTGTGGAATTTTTTTCTCCCGATGACTTTGGAGCTACTGATTTGACAAATGAATGATATATGTCATTGTTTCCTGGTATAAGATTTGGAAATAATCATCTCTGCCAACCACACCGTTATCCCATATGACAACATCCTCAAATTTTGGCTCCCAAAAAAAAAATAGAAAAAAAGAAAGAAAATTATGGGTGATGATGAAATTTAGTTTTGTTTTCACCTTTTTGGAATAGAAAAATAACGAAAAACGAAGAAGCTTCCAGTGATTTGTGAGTTGAGTCGTAACTCTTTACTAAGATAGATTTGGGATCCTCTCATCTTACGACGCGAATATAATAGCTATTTCCTCTCACAATGAAACAGCTTAGCATCTAAAAAAAACAAACAAACACTTACTTTAAAAACCCAAAGGGATACAAAGGCCAGTGGGGTAAGGACGATGATTAGCTAAATAAATTATTATTGTTATTTTACCAAAGTCACTTAATCAGGACATCACCATATTCAAAAGCAATATATCTATATATATGTTATTTTCCAACTGGCACTCTGAACAAGGATGACGCCATTGCGTCAAAATTCACGTACCTTAATTCATGCAATGGGAGCTAATATCGTTTTTGAATAAATTACTCTATTGGTGTCAAATACGTTGCACTTACCATAATAGTTGAAATAAAAGTCGTAGAGGACCCAAGAGAGAAACCTATTTATTGTTCTAAAAAAATTATCTCTTAATAGTATTTTAGAAATTTCAAAATATGAAATGGAGGTTACAGATTTTCCCTCCAAGGGGTCACCACTGTTCCAAACGAGGTTTGATTTTTCTCTTGTGGCAAAGAATGAGATTTCTGACGTGTCAAGCAAGGAGAAGATGGAATCTTTTAATAGGAGGGGGGAAAACTAAGATTCCAAAGGACATGATTTAGGTAAATTAATTATGCTAAGCATTTGTTATTAATCCTTTTAACAAGAATATAATATGCAAAATTATAAAAGAATTCACCACATAACACCAATTATCAAAGATGCTTATTTATTTTAATTTTCAAATATTTACAAATTACATATATAAATTTATTATATATGAGCCTTACAATTCCAATATTATATTATACATAAAATATAAGACTTGATTCAAATAAAACTATGGTAATATCATTATTTCTAAAAATGTGTCATCTTGTATTGGCGATTAAGGAAAACAGTTTTATTTAATTATTGATATTTTTACTATTAATTTTTTTAATTAAAATATGATGAATATATAATTTTTTTAATTAAATTATATTTTTATTACATTCTAATTAAAAGTTTAATAATAAAATTATAAATAACTTTATCATAACTAAAGACTTCACTTCTTTCCCCGTACACATTTTAAGTAAAAGCACCTGTACTGCAAGGAAATTTTAGGGCCGTTGGGTATGTCGGAAAGAAGAGGGAAAAAGAAAAGAAAAATTGGAAAGGGAAAGAAAGAAGAAAAAAAAAATTAAAAATTAAAAATTTTATAATTATTATTTAATATTTTTTAATAATGATTATTTAATTATTAAAAGTAAAAATATTATAGATATTTTTTATTTATAAAATTATTTTTTATTTTTATCTTTAATTTTTGGTGTAATCCGTTTGGTACAGTATTTTGAACAGTAATAAATGGAAAAAAAAATGTAGGAAAAGAGGTGGGGGGGGATTAGGGATGGGACACACAAGATTAGCGTGAGGAAGGAAGTGGTGGACACATGGGTAAGTAGAGGCGGCACACGTCCTTTCAGAAACAGCCAAGTGGAGGAGTACGGGTAATGTGACAGCCACATGCTCTGGGCCTCATATTCAGACTCCACATCATCAATAATCCACCTACGTTCGTTTTTTCTTTTGTCATTTCTCTACTTCCAAACAAGGCACACACACGCCATTGCTGCCCCACATCTTGGTAATAGTTAGTGGTGGGCCTCACCAAAAATTTGGTGGGCCCCACTGCATAACAAGATAATACATATATAAAAAAATAATTACATCAGACACAGTTTAAAATCAGCAAGTCAAAATTTACCCTTATATATATATATATATATTAATGATTCTACACAATTGCAATAAATTAGAGCAAAGATTTTCTAATCATTGTTAAATATCAAGAGAGACAATCATTTTCAGATAAAAAATATTAGTTATAATTTAACTAAGTTATAATAATTTATTCAAGTTTCTATATATCTAACCCTCATCCGAAAGGTTGGTTATGGTCTTATAAATAAGAGATGAGTTTTTTTTAAGTAAATATTTGCACAAAAATAAAAATATAAAGAGTGATTTGGTGTACTATTATTTTATATTTTTTTTTAGCATTTTGATGATATAATACTAATGTATAAAATATGCTTTTATAATTAATTTAAAGCTGCCGTAAAATAGGTGCAATTAATAACATGCTTATTAAATATATCTTAAATCAACACAAACACTATTGTTGTGCCAACAAAAAGAATGAAATTTATTATATTTAATACAAAACAAATAACATTAAAATGAAAGTTTTGAGGAATATATTTTTTTAATAAGTCACATTTTGAATAAAAAATAATTTTGTTGTTAAACTTACATTGATAACAATGAATTTAGTTGTAAATTTTTCAATTTAAAAAATTTGTACTAGTTAAAAATTAAAAAAAAAGTGTAATTTTATCATTTCTAAAAATAAACGAATAAAAAGGTGAGAATAATTAGCGTTAAAAAACCGAATACCACATGGGGGTGGAGTGACAATGCAACATGGGATTGATAAGATAAGATCATCCTTAATTGTACCAACAAAGATAAGATAGTTTCCAAAGAGTTCAAAGAATCACCAAAGAAAAACAAAGTTTAGGTGAAGTGGGTTAGGCACTGACATTTGGCACAATTAGATAGTCAAGTAAGCCAATAATTCAGTCTCATTGTTAGATGAATCAAATTAGTGAATGTATAATTAAATTGATCTGAAAAAATAATAAATTTCTTATAATTTAAGTGATTTGATTTAAAAAAAATCAGTATGTAATGAATTTATTGTTTTTAAAATTAATTCATATACTTATTAATTTTCAGAAACCAAAAAAAAAATGAAGACACAATTGTTAATTTAGTATAAGATGATAAAACAACTTTAATTTTCAGGCTCTTATATAAGGGGATTTCTGTTTTCCAAGATAAGGATAAAATAAAGGATTTCGTTTACAGGTTAGCAAGCACTACCGGCATACACGCTGGCTATATATAGTACTGCCAGCTCGTGAACTTGTCCTTTAGACTGTTGAATTATCATTATTTGTGGAAAACTAAAACATAGACCAACTCCATATTAGTTTTGTTCTATTTTTCAGATTTGGTAACAAGTTAATAATGTCATTTTAAGAGTTATGTAACCCGTACTATTATTATTTAAGAGAGAGACACCAAAAAAAAAATGAAAATGTGTAAAAAATTTATTTTTCTTTTATTCACTTTATATTTTCTCACAATTTTTTTTTTCAAGTTTATATCATGCTTCTATTTGTTAAATCCATATCCATTTACTAAGATAAGCCAAAAACCAAAAACGTTTGTCAATTTGGCTAGTCATGATTCGTACAGTGAAAAGAATATGGAAATTGATCTTAATTGTCATAAATCCAGTAAAGTCAACCACAAATTTGGGAAATTATAGGTCGTTTTTTTTTCAAAAGAAAAATAGTATAAGACGGATTTAAGAAATCAATAAAAATTTATTAAAATAAATGTGGCAGACAGATATGCTTGATTAGTTGTTGAATTTATATGAGATTGAATGATTGCAAATAATATAAGTAAGGTTTTTTTTTTATAAGCTACTTCCTTTAATTTAAATTCCGCTTTCTCAAATCAAAATTTTATTTTATAATTCAGTGATAAATTATTATATTAAATATTTTAAGATATATATAATAATAAATAACTCAACTTTTTTAAAAAAAATGCTGACAGCATTGTTTTGTTTCGCCGTACTCAAAACGAGATCTATGTAATCAAATGGACACATGCATTTCGGCAAATTTTTTTATTAAAAATTTACAGCTCGAGTTCATGGAAGAGATAGAAAGCAGAACAAGACAATGGAAATGATGGATAGGAGGAAAAAAGAAAAAAAACATATGACTGCTAAGATTCTGATCCCTTCTACCACCCTATATTTAATTATGGGTCCTTGACTATTGTTAACATATAAATATATAAAATAATTAAATTTATATGAAATTTTATATATTTTTATTATCAAATTTTTTATTCAAAATATAAAAATATATGATTTTATAATAAAATTATAATAAGTATGTAGTTTAATTAAAAAAATTATATAATTATTTGTAAAAAATTATACATTTATTTATTATTATAAATTATATATTTATCATCTTTTAATTAAAAAATTCGGTAATAAGAATATAAAGAATTATAAATAAATGTTTCTCTGCATAAAAAAACATAATACATAAATGATTTTTTAACTAGTTAGAGAGCAAATTCCCTTTAAGATCGAAATGGATATTCATCGCGGGGAACTCAGTTTGAATAAATAGTAAATTAAGTGTATAAGTCTACTTACTTTGTGATTATATTTTTTTAAAAAAAATCAGTAAACTAAAAGGATTCAAATCTAATAATTTAAACTTTTTAAAATAAAGATTATATTGTAATAAGGATAAAATAAACAGATTTTTTTTCAATTTAGGGGCATTTAATTTGCATTTCATCATTATCTCCTTCAAAATCTTAAAATCTCCACAAAGATGTTAATTACACAAAATCAATAAATTGAAGAGTTAATTATAGGAGGATTCTGCGAAATTTAGCCATTGACTAATATTTAATGGAAAGATCTCGTATATGGAGGCCAAAACGAATGGATTGGACCAGGACAGAGATTCTGGAGATATTGAGGATTGCCTCTTTGAACATTATATAAGCAAGCATCCAATGCACATTGTCACACCCGCCGCTCACTACAGTCTTCACCTTTCTTCCTTCCTTCCTCCATTAATCCTCCTCATCCATAAAGCCACGTGCTTTCTTCATACTTGCACATGTTAATTCGCTTCTTAATCAACCAACCCCAGCACCAGTGCCATTTTGTTTTTATTCTCGTTGTTGTTATATTCATATGCTGATTCTCTGCCTTTTTGCCTTACCTCTATTGGGCGTTCCTGCTTTTTTCATTGATGAAGAAGAAGGCATTGTTTTAACTACTGATTTCATCCATGGCTGTTGTTATTGATACTCCATTGGGAATACTCAATGCTGCATTCTTCATCGCAATATTGATATGGGTTTTGGAGGACAGTTTGAGAGAAAGCAAACGTAACGGTGTTGTATATATGAAATATGTACCGAAACGATTTGCTGTCTTCTCCACAATCACACTTGCCTTCCATGCTATTCTTTCAGTTCTAAACCTTGCTTTTGCCTTTCATGAATATAAGAGTCAAAAAATCGTATCCTACTACTCTGTTTCCTCGGCTCTAACCTGGGTTTTAGCAGCCATAGTTTCCATATACTCAATGAAGAGAATACTCAAGGAAAACAAGACGTGGCCTCCTGTTTTAATTCTCTGGTGGTTCTTCGCCACTATATTGGATTTACTCTTCGTTTCTCTGAAACTCATCAAGAATCTCAAATCCTTGGATTTATCCTTTTTTCTGTCAGAGGATAACGTAGTTGATTTCGTTTCCTTTCCTCTGTTGGTACTCCTGTGTTTTAATGCTCTGCCTGCTATATGGGCAAGGAAATGCAATGAATCCGAACAAGTCTTACTTCAAAAGGAGGTAGAAGAAGAAGATGAGGAAGCATTCGCAAATGCTGGGATATGGAGTAAACTCACTTTTCAGTGGCTGAACCCTATTTTTAGCAGGGGTCAGATTCAAAAACTTGAAGTTTCTCATATCCCTTCAGTTCCTCAACCTGAAACAGCAGAAAGTGCTTCTTCGGTGCTGGAAGAATCACTTCGAAAACAAAAACTTGAAACGGGTTCCTTGACAAAAGCTATTGCCCATTCTATCTGGAAATCCTTGACCTTAAATGCAGTTTTCGCAGGTAAATTTCATTCCAGGAGGAAATATAATTTTTTTTGTCCCTGAAATATACGTGTCTTTTAATTCTGAATCTTAAAAAAGTACAATTTAATTCTAAAAATTTTTTTACTAGTCCATATAAGTAGGATAAAAACAAATAAGATACACATGCCAGTCAACAAATAAAATACGCTTGCATTTTTAAAGATAAAAAGTTGTACTTTCCCATCGTTCTAGTCTCATTACTACGGTTTCTCTGCATCAATAGTCGATTGTTTACTATTTTATTTATCTTATTTATTTATTTGGGACAGGAGGAAACACAGTCGCCACTTATATGGGTCCTTTGTTGATCACAAACTTAGTGAATTTTTTCTCGGGAAATTATGATGATTCAAGCATCCACTATGGGCTAATTCTTGCGTTCATTTTGTTCTTGGCGAAGACTGTGGAATCACTAACTCAAAGACAATGGTACTTCGGTGCTCAACGAATAGGCATTCAAGTGCGTGCGGCTCTGACGGGGCTGATATATAGCAGGTCATTGTCAATCAAGTGTGGTGGACCAACAAATGGTAAAATCATAAACTTGATCAATGTGGATGTTGAAAGAATTGGAGATTTCTGCTGGTACCTTCATGGAGTATGGTTGCTTCCAGTTCAGGTCGTTTTGGCCTTGGTCATTTTATACAGGAATTTAGGCGTCACGCCCTCCATTGCTGCACTTGCTGTCACTATTTTGGTCATGGTGTGCAATACTCCTATGGCTAATATGCAAGAAAGTCTTCACTCCAAGATCATGGAGGCTAAGGATTCAAGAATTAAAGCGACTTCAGAGACTTTAAAGAACATGAGAATTTTGAAATTGCATTCATGGGAGTCCACATTCCTGAAGAAACTCCTTCAGCTTAGAGAAACTGAGAGGAGCTGGCTTCAGAAATACCTATATACAAGCTCAGCAGTGACATTTCTATTTTGGACATCACCAACTCTTGTTTCTGCGGTCACTTTTGGAGTCTGTATAATGATGAAAACAGAATTAACAGCAGCCACAGTCCTCTCAGCTTTAGCAACTTTTCGTATCTTACAAGAACCAATCTACAACTTACCTGAGCTTATTTCCATGATAGCTCAAACAAAAGTGTCCATTGATCGAATCCAAGAGTTCATCAAAGAAGAGGATCAAAAGCAATTCATGATTAAGCATACTTTGAAATCTTCTGATATTGCCATTGAAATTAAAACAGGTGAATATTCATGGGAAGCAGATGATCAATATTACAAGAAACCAACTATTCAAATTACAAAGAAGTTGAAAATAGAGAAAGGTCAAAAGGTTGCAATTTGTGGGTCAGTGGGATCTGGCAAATCAAGCCTACTATGCTGTATGCTTGGTGAGATTCCAAGGATTTCAGGGGCAGGAATCAAAATCTATGGAAATAGAAGTTATGTGCCCCAAAGTCCTTGGATTCAATCTGGGACTGTAAAAGAAAATATACTGTTTGGCAGGCAAATGAACAAGAACTTGTACGAGAATGTCCTGGAATGCTGTGCTTTGCACCAGGATATCAACCAGTGGGCAGATGGAGATTTGACCATCGTAGGGGAGAGAGGCATAAACTTAAGTGGAGGCCAGAAACAGAGAATTCAACTGGCAAGGGCTGTTTACAATGATTCAGATATTTATTTCCTAGATGATCCTTTCAGTGCTGTTGATGCTCATACTGGAACTCATTTGTTTAAGGTAAGTAGTACTTATAACTATGAAGCTTCTGTTTTTATCTTTATTTTCTTCACACGCGCACACACACACACACACATATCTCAATGGATTGACCGAGATGTGGAACGTTGTGCAGAAATGTCTAATGCAACTTTTATCCGAGAAAACGGTTGTTTATGCTACCCATCAACTGGAATTTTTGGAAGCTGCAGATCTTATCTTGGTAAGCTACAGAACACTTGTCTTTCCCTGAAGAAATTATTGCAAGTTTCCGACCTCTCACCATCAATATACTTTTTGGTAGGTAATGAAAGATGGGAAAATAGTTGGGTCAGGAAAGTATAAAGATCTGATAGCTTGTCACACTTGTGAACTTTTTGAACAAATGGCTGCTCATAAAGAAATAATAAAGCAAATTAGACCATGCCACGAAGATAAATCCTTATACAAGAGCTGTAGACCGTGTCAGATAAACCAAATTGAAGTTGCTGAAGTAAATCTCAATAAGAACCTTGAAGAGGACAGGAAGCATTTGGAGAGAACCAAGGAAGAGAAAGCAGAGACGGGTCGAGTTGATTGGAGTGTTTACTCAAGCTTTGTCACATTTGCTTATAAAGGCGCATTTGTTCCCATTATTCTCCTGTGCCAAATTCTCTTTCAAGGAATGCAAATGGGAAGCAATTATTGGATTGCTTGGGCTGCAGAACAAAGGGACAGTGTCAGTAAAGGGCAGCTTATAGGGACTTTTGTCCTGCTATCCGGTGGCAGCTCCATCTTCATACTGGGAAGGGCTGTTTTAATGGCAACAATTGCTGTAGAGACAGCTAATCGTCTTTATCATGAAATGATTACATCAGTTTTCAGGGCTCCTATTTCATTTTTTGATACCACCCCTTCAAGCGGAATCTTGAATAGGGTCAGATTCCACTAATATTCTCAAGTTGGTAAATATTTGCTTTCTTTTGATGTATATGAGTTCTCACATTTTTTAACATTGATCTTTCGTATTACAGTGTTCCACGGATCAAAGTACAGTAGACACAGATATACCATACAGATTAGCTGGACTTGTATTTGCACTTATCCAGTTATTGAGTATCATCATCCTAATGTCCCAGGTTGCTTGGCAAGTCATTCTTCTCTTTTTTGTTGTGCTCGCAATCTCCACCTGGTATCAGGTAAAACTGTAAAAGCTATCAATCTTTGATTATAAACCCCAAGTAGATCAAGACGAAGCCACCTCAATAGTCATGTTTTCTATTGATGAAGGAAATATGTATCCTTGCAGGCTTACTACATCACTACTGCCAGAGAATTGGCCAGGATGGTAGGGATTAGGAAGGTTCCAATCTTGCATCACTTTACAGAATCAATTGCTGGGGCGGCCACAATCCGTTGTTTCAATCAAGAGCAAAGATTTTTTAGTAAAGTTATGGCTCTAATTGATGATTATTCTCGTGTGGCATTTCACAATTATGCCACCATGGAATGGTTGTCTGTTCGAATAAACTTTCTCTTTAACCTGGTCTTCTTTTTTGTTCTCATCATCTTGGTTACTCTGCCAAGGTCTGCCATTGATCCCAGTAAGCTCCTCCTTCCCCTTCATCTATGTAGCAGTTTCATGTATGTGAAACGTCAGTTATCAGAATAAACTCTTCGGAAGGACAACAACATGTATTTTATGTTTAATCTTGGGCTACATTCGTTGTGTGTCTTTATTACAGAGAAAAACAATTTGAAGATTATGTACTCGATTAAAATTTGATCTTTCTAGTTGTGACTGTTATGGTATCATTCCCATAGATGTGGCAACTTTTCCACACAAATCTCTGAAATTTGCAATTGTCTTTATAATCCCTACTAAGAAACAACTACTTTTGTTACACTAAAGACTATATTTTACTATGATGTTGTTTCAATATAAATCTTGATTTTCTCATTTCAATAACTGAGTGCTCTGTCTGATTTTCAGGCTTGGCAGGTTTGATAGCTACTTATGGTTTGAACTTGAGTGTTCTTCAGGCTTGGGTGATATGGAACCTTTGCAATGTGGAGAACAAAATGATATCAGTTGAGAGAATACTGCAGTTCACTAATATACCAAGTGAAGCGCCAATGATAATTCAAGATTGTAGGCCACAGCAGGAGTGGCCAAGGGAGGGGAAAATTGAACTTCATAACCTTCATATGCAGTATGATCCTGCAGCTCCTATGGTTCTCAAAGGTGTCACTTGCACCTTTCCAGGACAAAAGAAAATTGGAGTTGTAGGAAGGACAGGGAGTGGAAAATCCACTCTAGTGCAAGCTCTCTTTCGGGTGGTGGAACCTTCAGTAGGATGGATACTTATTGATAGCGTAGATATTTGCAAGATTGGCCTAAAGGATTTAAGATCTAGGCTTGGTATAATTCCTCAAGATCCTACCTTGTTTCAAGGTACTGTAAGGAACAACTTGGATCCTCTAGAACAACATTCAGATCAAGAACTTTGGGAGGTTAGCATCAGAAGAACTCTTTCTTAAAAATGCCAATATTTATCGATCTCCTTACTAAAATAGACTTGACTGTCCAGGTTCTCGGTAAGTGCCATCTTGCTGAAATAGTGAGGAAGGATCCAAGGCTTCTTGACGCATCGGGTATAAATATAAGCATGTGTATCAATATATATAACATATAACTATATCCAATTATCAGTTTAAAGGTTAATTGAATTTGAATAATGTTGCAGTGGCTGAGAATGGAGAGAATTGGAGTGTTGGACAAAGGCAGCTCGTTTGCCTTGCCAGGCTGCTCTTGAAGAAAAGAAAAATTTTGGTTCTAGATGAAGCAACTGCATCCATTGACACGGCAACTGATAATTTAATTCAAAAGACTATTAGGGAAGAGACAAGTGAATGCACGGTCATTACAGTGGCGCATAGGATTCCTACAGTTATTGATAATGACTTTGTATTGGTCCTCGATGAAGGTATTTGAAGATTCATTGTGTGCTTCATTGTGTCCAAGCATAACATTAGTGAAAAACATGTATCTCCCAACGCTGACACACCATATTGTCCCATTAGTGCTAATATTCTGATATATGCAGGGAACATTGCAGAGTTTGATCACCCAGCTCAGTTGCTACAGAACAATTCTTCATCATTCTCAAAGCTGGTATCAGAATTTTTGAGGAGATCATCCGAAAGTAATTGCCAAAAGGATACAGCATGAGGACAGCCGGAAGAAGTTTTGAAGAAGTCACAAACCAAAACTTACCGTACATAGTGAAATGGTAGCTTGCTAAGCATCTTTAGTTCTGGCAACAGACAGCAGCTCAAGATAACTTGATTCATGACATTAGTGAACTTAGGATGAATACGTCAATATAGACTAGGGATCCTGACCTTGATACTACAATCCTGACGGATTCTAACTAATTCAAACTTGCAGTTAATAACACTCTCTATAGTTCTCTACACTGATTTCACTTGGAGTTGTTGATAAATCTCAACGAAAAATCCAGTCTTGCCTGATATTTTTGAACCAAGCTTCAGCACACCCTCTTCTGCTGTTTTATGTCGGTTCTTTTCAACAGCCAATCTCATATATCTATTCGCTGCAATAAGGAGTTTGGTTTTGATGTCTATCCAAGCACATAACTGAGTGATTAACCACTCGCTGGTGTTCTCATTTATTTATCTTTGATCTTCATAATTAACCACAACTTGGAGGAATAGTATAATCTAGTATACATTACAAAGTGCCTTTTCACCGCAAAAGCTCCAGCTTGCATGGAACTGAACACCAAAATCCCTTGTAGCTGAAGAAAAAGAAATAAGGGGTAAAAGAAAAAGGGGAAACAAGGTTGTCAACTAATGTTTAGAACAGAGGAAAGAATGAGACAATTTAACACCGGTGACATTCTTAACATAGATGGGTAAACAACGGCTTCCACATTTTATTGTTCAGCATATTTGAAAACAAAAAAAACTTCGAAGTCAAAGACTGATTGAAAAATATAATCATTTGTAGATACATTTTAATCGAGTATTACTTATGACACATTGTTCATGAGTGTCATTAACGTGTTCTTATATGCTAGTGAAATTCAATATTACATGTTCTAAGTATGAATTAAAGCGAAAAAACTGTAAACGTCTTTTTTTAAAAAAAAAATCCTTAGAAAATAATAATAATGTAAACGTCATTTTAGTCCATAACACATGCAAATGTCTAAAACAAACATCAAAGAAAGTTGATGAAAGACATTTGCTAATGTAAAGAAAAAAAATTTATTATTCAACAAATCGGTTCACCCACCAGGATGCAAATTGCAATACACAATCCTGATCTATTTCATCCTTAGAAAATAATAATAATAATTCGGCGGTCCTATTCCTTAATTCATAAAATCCAAAAGCCGAAAACTAGTCTCCGGGATCAATTTTGTAAGCCAGAAAGAATTTTTTGGCAAGTGTTTCAGTTCGGATCAGAGAAGAACTTGTTGACGGATGGCATGATCTGAGGGCTCCTGCTGCGGACAAACTTCCTCAGGCTATGTTCTGAATATTTCTCACCCTCCGCGAAGTTCTCGAGCACTCCTGCGGTTCTGTTTTCTTTGGTTACCCTGAAATCAAAATCAAATTCACTTCTTTTAGAGGGCAAACATCTCTACATTTGCTCCTAAATTTTCTTCTTCTTCTTCTTCTTTTTTTTTTCCCTTTGTTTTCGTTGATATTCTGCCTACATAGTATTGCAATGCTTCCTTCAACCATTTTGATAAATGGAGGAGTTTCCATTAAACCCCGATATCACTAGCCTCTATTTTCTTTTTAATTTAGTATAGACCCATGTCTCTATATTCCATACCCGGAAATGGAGCAGAAACAAGATTCTATACAAAATCTGGGAACAGATCCAAGATGTATTACACAAATTTTCAAGGATACAGTGATACGTAGCTTCTACGCTATGTCGTAGCTGATTATAGAGTAATAAAAAAAAACTATTGAACCTAAATTATTAATAAGTCCCAAGCAGTCGAAAACATGAGACTATGAGAGATAAATACCTGACTTCAGGATTGATGCAGATGTTCCTAACAAGTTGCATACCGCAGATCCCAACAGCCACACCTACTGCAGCAAAAAGCGGCCACACCTATTCACATGACAAGAAACAGGATGCATTTAGATGCATATAAAATCTCAGAAAGGATCTGTAAATACTAGATGCACAAGCAGCGTAATAGAACAGAAGATCTGTCTACTATCAGTTTATTTTTTGCACCAGCATGTAAGTCCTATGAATACGAGAATACAATAAATCATATCAATCATTATTAGCCGTCTGTTTTGTGAGCAATCAGATATAATTTTTCGAGTAAACAACAAAAAGGCAAAATTACAGAACATTCTTAGTTTAGCATTTGAAATAAAACATCTATTCTCAACAAAGATGGAAACCAAGCCCAGAGTGTTCATAATAGATCCATGGAATTGCAATAGCAATCACTTCACATGTGTTGGTATTTCTATCACTTTATGGAAAAATAAGATTATAAGAGCGGAAAAAGAGAAAAAATATTGGAGAGAAAGAAATACCTCAGGCCTTATCCATCTAGAGCCGCCCATGGATGAGATAACAGAGGAACGCCCAAAGGAAAAACTTGAGAAGGGAAGGAGGAGGAAGCAAACTGAAAAAACAAATGGAGTTGGTATATAAATATGAATGCAAATATGCGACGCCTATATTATGGGGTCAATGCAAAAAAAAAAATCCGAGGCAACAGAAAAAGGTTGTGTATACCGAAAGTTCAAAAGGTGTGTGCGGCTTCCTATTTTATTGGCCCGTTTGTGTCCAAAATAATATAAAAATTAATTGGGACCCTGCTTTTGGAATATTCTCCGAATTTTCATATGCCAAAGTTTATTTTTAATTCACTGTTTGCGTAGAGCACATGGGGGAATAACCCAACTTTGACCAACCTGTCCCAACTATGACCAGCCTGTAGTCCACTGTCATTAACAATGAAATATAACTAGGAAGGCAGAACATAGTTTCAAGCGTTTCAAAAGTTTGACTTTTTTGTTTAAGAAATAAAATAGAGCACCAAACTCCATACGGGTACCAGCGGTGGTTTCTTTTTTAAAAAATTGTAGTTGAAAATGTTGAATTGAAGATTTTTTCATTTTTTAGTTAAAATTATTATTTAAAAATTTAAGTTAAATTCTTTTTATTTTAAAATTTTTTAGAATAATTTTAAATTTTAAAATATTTCAATATAAATATTTTTAACTATAGTTTTTCTTTGTTAATATTAAAGGTGATCGGAAATAACACGTAAAGTCTCAAATGTAATTTTACCTAATTGTAAAAGTAATTAGATACAGTCTTTATTATCATTGTAATTATTATTCTTTTTAAATTAAAAAAAATTTATTCTACATGTTTTTCTTATTTGATATTGAGATCAAAACTTATAGTTTTGATTGTCTTTGTCCAGCATTCCATAGTCATCCTTATATATATATATATATATATATATATATATATATATATATATGAGATGTTGTACAATTTGTGATTTCTAAATAAATATTATAGCATGTTTAAATATTAAATCATATCTCAAAGGGATATCAAAAATAAAAATTCTTTAAGTATCACTTGCCAGTAATTCAAAACATTATTTATCTATATTTTGAAATGTCGCTTATTAATATTTTAAAGAAGAGAAATATGCTAGATTTTATTTATATATGAATACTTTAATTTATAAACTTCAGTGTTTTTCATTAAAACGCTCTTCAACTCAAAACTTTTATAAATTAGTAATATGTTAGATGTGTGAAAGTTTTTTATAAATTAGTTGTAAGTTAAACATGTAAAAGTTTTTTATAAATTAATAATAAGTTAGACATGTGAAAATTGTATTTTGACTTCATATAAAATGATGCACTGTTTCTAACTGAAATGCATGCTGAGTGGGCCATTCATTTTGTTTTTTTGGGGCCAATTTATATATATTTTGGAATAAATATAATAAAAATGAATAAGAAACCTCTTTGGGGGCACATGTAGACACGTGGGGCCTGGTTTTGGTCTTAACGAATTGAGAAAAAGATTGAATTCCAAGGATGCCCATTTGGATGACGCCTCCCCTGGCTGCTTCAGGCATTGTTTATGTAAAATGTAATTTTTGGTAGCGTGACATTTGGTTCATCAAGATGAATGTATTTTCTTTAAATAATTTATATAATATTTATTATATTTTTATTTTATTTATTATATAATCTTTTTAATTAATAAATTATTTTTTAAAAAATAAAAATATAAAGATCATTTCTTATTTCACTTATCTATATTTATATTTTCTTTTCTTTTATATTGTTTAATTAAACGCAGCTTAAGCTGCAATGTTATTTTTTCTTTTATTATTTTTTTAAGTTGTCAACAAAATATATAGTTACTTTTAAAAATTATAAATGCAATAATATAATTATAAAAAATTAATTATTTAATCTTTATAACTTGCCTTCATTTTTAATTTGGTCCTATAATTTTTTTTTTCAAAATCATCCATATAATTTTAAACTATTTCAAAATTAATCTTTATAATTTGTTAGAAGTTAAAAAGCTAGGGCATGTTACGTTGCCATGGACTAACAATGTCAGATTTCATCCAACATGGCCAACAAATGCTGAGGTGTCCTCCACGTAAGCACGATGAGGTGGTTGAGATGCCACATAATCCAAGTTAAACGTATCTTCCGTTATTGCTCATCCCTATTCACGTCGTTTGTCACTATTGGCTGAGACGCAAGGGGCTAGCTACTGCATCGTTGAAACGCAATAGAGGAAAGCTCTCTCTTGTAGTGTTAAAACGCAAGGTCTGTGCAGTGTGTACAGATTTTAGATGCAACCCGAGGTATGTGCACTTGCAGGTGATTGTTTAACCCTCAGGTATTTGTTGAAAGTTGATCTGTTCACGCAGATCTGAATTATTTTGTGATTCTTATGTTGAAAGTTGAAAAAATGGAAGCCGAAGTATGGAGCCCACATGTTGGTAATTTTCTTTTTAAGGGATTGTTCAAGCTTCTGTACATCAAAGTTAAAGAAGGAAAGACCACTTCCTTTGCAGATATCATTGGTTATAATAGTCAATTTAGATGGAATCGTTGGACTATTTAAATACAAATAGTATTGCAATAGTTGAACCTAATATGATTAATGCAAATAATAAAAAGATGTCTATAGCTAGAGACAGTGTGCAACAAGAGTCAAGTATAAATGATAGCATTATCAGCATCCAGTTTGATGATAGTAAGAATAAAATTAATGACTATTTTAACCAACATAATATATATCATTTAGGAAGTGGGTGAACGCAGATATTCAAATCAGTCACTCAGATCTAACAAGGTTAAATGAAGCACCACGAACCTTTATTTCAAACCAGGAGAACTTGCTAGCAATTTTTATCTCAGACCAACATGTCACATTTCCAATAGTCTATATTGTTGATCCAAGGTTGCATGTCTAAGACTTTAATAATAATAAAACTCAAAGATTATCTGTGTAAGAGCCTATTTAACGCTCTAGCCCATTTTATGGATTTCACGTTATTTAAATATTGTAGTCCCTTGTGTATCTAGTGTTTCAGTCCAAGATGTATCTGACTTAATATTCTAGTCTAGCTATACTAATTAACTAAACGACAAATTTATTAATACACATGTGACAAGGAGTGTAATAGCTTTCGTGCAACATGAAATAATATGAGTTTATAATAGAAATCCATTACTGATAGTGGTTGTCTCTAATTTTCATATAAAGATAAAATATTTTTTTAACTCATGTATCGAGCTTCGTAAGAGTACTTATGATGAGTTGATATGATGGGTTGCATAAGAGGAGCTCCATTGCTTATAGTAGCTACAAAATGAAAGTATTTGAATGTTAACAACATAATAAGACTATTACTACTAAAAAAATGTTGAATAATCATATTTATTTCTAACAATTAAGAGATGTTAAAAGCTTGTATATACGCAACAATTTAAGTGAAAATGTAGAGTAGAATATTGAAAAGAAATCAATAAAAAAGTGTTGTAAATTCTTCTAAAATTATTACTTAATGTCTAATCAATTTGCTTGTAAGAAGTAAATTTTTAGTATAGAAAGAATCTTGAAAGAGAGTTAAATTTGTTTTTTATATGAAATTTTGAGTGATTTAGTTGAGAATCAGCTATATAAAACCTTGTTGTAAGTTTAAGGTGAGTTTGGAAACTTGTATTGATAGTGAGCACAAAGGAAAAACTATCATTTCTATAAGTTTACTGGTTATAATGAGAAAAATCTCTTAAAGTTTGAGGGGACTAGATGTAGGCAAAAAGGAATGAACTAAGATAAATCTGCACGTGATTTTCTTGCCATTTACTTCTATTTATAATTTGCTGAGCTTGCTTCTTTTACTTTTAAAGGATCTTCACTTTAGTTGTTTAGATTATTTATGTGCTACCCTTACTTGCTCCACTCTCACATTTCATTTGTTGCACAATATTACTATTTACGTCTTTTATTTTTAGTGAAATTGTTACTTTATTTTACATAAAAATATTTATCTACTTGCCTCACCTTTAGCTTTATTAACCTTTTGTAGGATACTATTTGTGTGCTCCACTTTCTAAGCATTTAAATTTTGGAGGTCACTTGATCCTTCACTTTTATAAGTATGAGAAATTTTTTTGCATATCACATCTATTTATCTCCTCTAGGTATAATTATCAATTGTTGTCAGAGTCTAGTTTCACTTGATTTTATGCTTAATAGCCTAAAGAAGAGGTTCATTATTCTTGTTATAGAAAATAGCTACTAACATGCTTGAAGAAGCTTATTTATATGAAGGTTTTTCAATTGTCAAACCACCTTATTTCATAAGGAAGCACTTCTCATATTAAAAAGAAAGAATAAAGATATATATATATATATATATATAAAATCCATTGAGCATCTCGTGTGGGAAGTCATTGAAGAAGGACCTAAGATGCCCAAAAAGGTGGACCTAATAACGGAAAGTATTATTGATAAACCTAGAAGCAAATGGATTGAAGATGACATCAAACCGATTCAATGCAATCATAGAGCTTAAAATATTTAGACTAGAATATGATAAATTTCAAGTTGTGAGACAACGAAGGAGATGTGAGAAAAACTAATTATCACGTATGAAGGAACATTTAAAGTCAAAGAAAGTAATTTCAATATACTCATATACAAATACAAACTCTTGCATATGAAAGAGGGTGAAGATGTTGAAAAAATATATAACTGATTTGCTAAACTAGTTTGAGATTTAAAAGCTCTGGATCATAAGTATATTAATCATGAGCTTAATTGAAAAAACCTTAAAGTCTTCCACAGAAATGGCAATCTAAGGTGAACTTTATCAAGAGTAGAAATCTACAAGCTCTCTCATACGATGAACTTCAAGGAATATTCATTGCATATGAGAAGATTCATTTAAAAAAAATGAGTTAGAGCATAGAAGGAAGTTGATGGTATTAAAAGTTGTTGTAATTGAAGAATCTCTTGTTGAAGAAGATGAGGGTGAGTTAGATGGACAAGACATAGCCTTTTTTTTTTAAGAGGCTAGATAAATATGCAAAGAAAAAGAAAAATCTCTAGAATACTAAGGGAAGTTAGTCTAAAAGCAATCAGAAAATGGTAAAACTAGTGAAGACCACCATCACTTGCTATAAGTGTGGAAATAATGGCTACATCATATTAGAGTGTCCATACTTAAGGAAAAAACTTGCTAAACCACATGGAAAGAAGAAAGCCATAATAGCCTGAAGTGATGGTGATGAGGAAGAGGAAAAACTCGAGCAAGAAATGGTCAACATGTGCTTCATGGCCCTCGAAGAAAAAAAAAGGTGGCAAATGAAAACTCTCTATCTTATGTTGAACAAAATGAAGTTTTTAATGAATTACTTATTGATTTTAAAAATATGTTTGCTAAATATGAAAAGCAATTATAAATAAATTCCAAACTAGAAGAAAATGCTTAAAGGATTTAAATCTAACTTAGAATCAACTTTAAAAGAAAATAAATCTTTAAAGCAATAAGTTTTAGTTTTAACAAAAAAATTTGGCAAATTTTGTAAAAGGAGAAGAAAATTTGAAAATGCTTTAAGGAAAATAAAAATATATGTCTAACACATCTAGAATAAAATATAATGAAAAAGAAAATGTCAAAATACATAGAAATTTCTTTGTTAAGACAATTTCTTTCACCTCTTGTCTATATTACAATAAAAATAGACATACATATTACAAATGTAAACACAAAATGGGAAAGCTTGTTTGGGTACCAAAAGGAATTGTTGTGTCTAACATTAATAAAAAAGGACCTAAAAAGATTTCAATACCTAAGAAACGTTGAAATGTTTTCATGTTTGCATAAAAGGAAGGATATCAAAACAATAATAGTTTTTAGGCAGTGACTATTCTAAATACATAACTGGAGATCCATCTTAGTTTTTATCCTTCATGAAAAAAGATGGAGGATTTGTCATGTTTAATAATAGAGGAAAGGGTAAGATCATAGGTATAGGTATAGGTAAAGTAGAATTTACTGAAAATTATTATTTGGATAATATTTATTTTATTGTTAGAATAAAGCATAATTTACTTAGTATTAATTAACTTTGTAACAAAGGATACAAGGTAGTTTTTTATCCTATGCATTACACTATTTATAATAAGGATAAAGTTTTATTTGCAAGTCAAAGATTTGAAAACATATATATTTTAAGTTTAAATTATCTTAATTCAAAGAATGTAACTTGTCTTTCTTTTATATATAATGATCCTTGGATGTGAGATCAAAAGCTTGGCCATACAAGCCTACATATTATATCCAAACGATCTACGTTGGATCTTGTAAGATATCTCCCAAAGTTGGATTATAAAAATGATTATCTTTGTGATGCATGTCTAATGAGAAAGTAAGCAAGATCCTCTTCCAAAGCAAAGGAATTTTTCTCCTCCACTCACCTATTTCAATTATTACATATGAATTTCTTTGGCTCTTCACAAACTTGAAACTTAAGTAGAAAACTATGCTTTTGTAATTATTAATGGCTTTTCTAGATTCACATGGGTTTACTTTCTTTCTCACAAGGATGAGGCATTTAAAAATTTTATTATTTTTTGCAAAAAAGTTCAGAGAGAAAAAGGATATTTAATTTCAAGTATTTAAAGCGATCATGATGGGAAATTTGAAAATAAATTATTTAAAAATTTCTATGATAAACAAGGTTTTAGCTATAACTTCTTTGCATTAAGAAGAATTGAATTATTAAAGAAAAAATTGCACCCTACAAGATATAACCAAAACCATGCTAATAAGAAATGATCTTCCCAAATATTTTTGAGCTAAAGTTGTAAATATTATTCGTTATATTTTAAATTGTTAACTAATAAGACCAATTCTTAAAAAGATTCAGCATAAACTTTGGAAAGGTAGAAAACTCAATATTAGTTACTTTCATGTATTTGGATATAAATGTTTCATTTATAACAATGAAAAAGATAACTTAAGAAAGTTTGATGTTAAGAGTAATAAAAAAATTTTTTAGGATACCCAATAACTAGTAAAACATATAGGGTTTATAATAAAAAAATAATGATAGTTGAAGAATTTATGCATATTATTTTTTATGAAACTAATCTCTTTTTAGGAAGAGTAGTATATATAAATGAAAATGAACATATTACAGGAAGAAATTAATTAAGTTAGCAACCAAATCTTGGTCCAACAAATAAGGTAAACAAAGGAGGTAGAGAAAACTATCAAAGTCCACTTAAAATTATAGGCAAAAGTTGGAGTGAACTTCATCCTCTAACTAATAAAGAGATTCAAAAGTGGAGCAAAGAGTAGAATTCAAAAAAGGTTACTCATCAACACCTTAAAGAAAAGCAATAGCAGGCTAATAAATCAGAGGTGGTGATACATCAATAGGCAAACAAAGGCCAAATTTGTTGGAATTTGCATTAAGAAACATCAAGCTTCTAAGAAAGTGGAGACACTTGCCTACTATCCATCCTAGCATATTATTGGAGATCCAAACGAAGGGATACGTACCAAATCATCCTTTAGATTCAATAGAAATAAACTCATATTGTTGTCTTAAATTAAGCCCAAATTTGTAAAAGAAGTATTTGGAAATGAAAATAAGATAATTGCCATAGAAGGAGAACTACATTAATTTGAGAGAAATAAGGTGCAGAGCTTGGTGGAGCAACTTAAAGGAGCATATGCTATTGGAACCAAATGGGTATTTCGAAACAAGTTGGACAAACAAGGTAATATAATTAGAAATAAGGTTAAATTAGTCACCGAAGGTTACACTTAATAAGGTATAGACTTTGATAAAACCTATGCTCTTATTACTCGACTAGAGTCTATTAGAATATTACTTGCATATACTTTCTACATGAATTATAAATTATATCAAATGGATGTTAGAAATACATTTTTGTATAGGTATATAATTGAAGAGATGTATGTTAAGTAACTTTCTAGCTTTAAATATGAAAAATTGTCCAACTATGTATACAAGTTTTCAAAAGCTTTTTATGATTTAAAATAAACTCACAAAACTTGATATGAAAGGTTGAGCACCTTTCTTTTAAAAAAATGGGTTTTCAAGACAAAAATTTGATACTACCCTTTTCATTAGAAAAAATAATAATGAATCTTTACTTGTACAAATTTATGTAAATGATATTATATTTGGAAATACTAATGACTCTCTCTGCAAGGAATTTGTTGATCTAATACAAGGAGAATTTGAAATGAGTATGATGGAGGAGATGAACTTCTTTTTAAGATTACAAATAAAACAAATGAAAGAATGAAATTTCATTAATCAAGTAAAGTATACTAAATGGGTTCCAGAACTCTAAACCAATAAGGACTCCAATGTGTTCCTTCTCCATTTTGGACAAAAATGAGAATGTGTAAACATTTTGATTAAAAAAATACTAAGGTATGATTGGCTATTTATTAATAAGATTCCAAGCCAATCCAAAAAAGTTATACTTTACTACTATTAAAAGAATATTTAGATATATTGTGGGGACACAAAACTATAATTTTGGTATCTTAAAACTATTACTTTCAATCTAGATAGACAAGTTGATGCAAACTTTGTTAGAGACAAATTGGATAGAAAAAGTACTAGTGGTTTTTGTCAATTTTTTAAAAAATTATTAAGGTTTTGGTACAATAAGAAGCAAAGTTCTATGGCTCTTTCTACTACTAAAGCTGAATATATGGCAATTAGGAGTTGTTGCATCTCAAAGACTTTTCATTTAGCTTTATATATTCTATGATAACACAAGTGCCATCTATTTTACTAAAAATCCTGTACACCATTTTTGGATGAAGCATATTGAGGTAAAACATCTTATCAAAGATCATGTGCAAAGAGGAAATGTGGAGGTAATTTATATTTAAACCAAGAACCAACTTGCTAATATATTTACAAAACCTTTGCCTAAAAATAGATTGTGCACTTTAGAAATGAACTTGGCATGATTCATAAAAAATGATACTTGTTTGTGACTTTTCAAAATGGAGTGCACTGTCGTCTCTACGCTTTTGCTATGCTATTTTTTGTCTCTTCCACCTTATCTCAATGATTTGTTTTAACATGTGTTATTATTGATTTATTATTTATTTTGTGCAATCACGTGTTTTTCATTTATTGGCTTTATTCTTTTCTTTTATTGATTGCTCATCCCTACGACGACAAATGTTAAGTGTTTAGTCTTTAGGAAAATGAATTCTTTTCGAATTATTCACCATGTGTACTGAAGAGTCTGTTATAGTATTAACGTGTTCTCAAAAAAGGTGTGTTTAATGGTAAATTCATTATTATGGGAAACAAAAGCCCGTTTTATAAATAGCTCTTTTCTAAAAACCACTCAATGGCAAAAATGAAGCATCATTTCAAAAACCTACTTTCTCTCTCACAAATACTATTTTGCCTTAACCTTGGTACAATTGATGAAATAATACATAAATCACTCCTTATTTTATCTTTGGAGATCTTAGAGGCAAAAAAAAAATCATTCCACTTGAAGGCATAATAGACGTTGAAGAAGAATCTAAAAAGAGAGAATGCGCATTGCAACAGATTCGGTTAAAGAGGTTAAAGAGACAAATAAAGCAAGAAATGAAGAAATTAACAACTTCTAGTCAATAATCAAAGATAAAAATGGTCTTTAAGGAAGACCCAAATAGGGAAGAGATTGAAGAAATCCAAAAGCAACCAAAAAGGTCAAAGGGGATCTCTATTAAAAAAACTTTAAACAAGAAATTAACTGTATCAGAGGAAAAATAGGAAAAGAAAGTCAATGAAATAAAACTCTATATTGAAGGCTACTCTTATTTATTGTTGAAGTTTTGCTTTCAAGAACACCTAGATAGATACTTAGCATATTTACAATACAGACTGAATGCCACCGGTAGGTGTGTGGACTTTGTTAAGTTAACCCACTTGAATTATCTACTAGAATTAGATTTTAAGACCATGGGTAAGACTCTGTTAATAACCATAAAGGAACTAGTATATGATGACTTGGTTGATGAATTTTATTGCAATCTGGTCATGGTCAAAGAAAGGAAAGCCTTGAGTTCCTTTGTCAATGGAAAGCTGATTACAGTAGGTATAAACACTTTGGAGAAAATATTTAGGGTAAATTTTCATAAAAACCCCCTAATATTATTTTGTTAGGTATTCATGGCCTGTTTGGGTGCAGACAAAATATGTCGATGCCTTTGAAATGGTTATGGAATGCAAAGATTTAATTACTAGCAAGAAAATTAATGCTTAAGCTTTTTCCTTTTTGTATCGAGTTACGACACACATAATAGGAATAACAATGTTCCTTCGAATTCGAACTCTGGGTATGCTATATTGAAGGGATGTTTTCTAGGTTTTATAACCTAATAGTGTAATAGAGTATTGATGTTTTCTTTTAGATACTAAAATACATGGAGCAAGTAACTAGAAGTTCCTCACAAATGATGAGTTTACTCGTATCTTTAAAGGGTAGGGAGCAAGCTTTGAAGAATACACTTCTTGAGTGGTTTTAATAACTTATGATGGAGCCATTTTGCACTACATGAAGTATACTCTCATCGGAACTGAATGAATCCAAAACTATGATGTTGGAGAGTACAAAGTAGATCCTGAAACTTTTTAGCTTAAGTACAATAAAACCTTTAATATTCAACAAACTCCTCTACCTCCTGCCATTGAGCCAAAGAAGAAGGTCGTCAAACCTTCCTCCATCAAAAGCAAGAAGAAAACTATGGCAACCAAAGTGAAGAAGCCCTTAATTGTTGTAAGGGAAGTTGTTGCTCCATTGATTAAAAAAGCTCTTAATCCTGCACTACTTGAACTTTCAGGAAACCTTTCTCTAGTGCATCCTCCACCTTCTTCCTTTGGCCAAACACATCCTTGACCTTCCTTAATTAGCCAAACTCTTCCTCCACCTTCTTCATTGAGCCAAACTCGTCTTCCACCTCTACCTCCATCTTATAAGAAAAGAAAAACACTTGAATCCACTCTATCCTCCACTTTTGATATGATCTACCTCCTCTACCAAACTTGTCTCTTTTATCCCCCAAAAAAGAAATTCCTAACTTTCTTCATCCATCTCTTTCATCTTCACTAGCTCTTCTATCCCTCTCACTTGTTTCCATTCCTGACTTATTATTCTCTTCTATAAGTATATCACCCTTCACTCTTTTACCTCTTGCTTCTCCTCCTCCGTTTACACCTATTCTTCAACAATCATTCTCTCTGCAAAATCTAACAAAAACTCCTCTACTTATCTC
This sequence comes from Erythrophleum ivorense, assembly GCA_026724425.1. Taxonomy (NCBI): domain Eukaryota; kingdom Viridiplantae; phylum Streptophyta; class Magnoliopsida; order Fabales; family Fabaceae; genus Erythrophleum; species Erythrophleum ivorense. The sequence continues at coordinate 1,344,353 of JAIUCV010000147.1, read as the reverse complement.
ATCTCGTCCTTTTGACTCTCTTCCACCTCATTCTCCTTTTACGCTTTAACCTTTTGAAGTTCTTCCTTAAACTTCTCCTCCTCTTCCTCTTTTTGATCCTTCACTTTTTTTAGCTTCACCTCCTCAACCTATTGAAACATATCTTTCTCCTTTATCTTCTACTCCTATTGCTCATCCCCCATCACCTCCTTCACTTGTAACTCACCCCTCCTCTCCTCTATCTCTTGTCCTTCCTTTAACCTTTCGTTCACCTCCATTTACATTTCATCAATCTCTACCTACGTCTCCTTCTCGTCTTTACCTTCTATTTCTCTATCCACTTCTCATCCTTCACCTTTTGTTCTCCCCCTACTTCTTATCCTTCACCTCTCGTTTCTCCATCCACCTCCTGTACCTTAATCGATTCTACTCCTCCACCTTTTGCGGCTATTCATCACTCTCTACCTCCACCTGCTTCTCTTCCTTTACCTCCTGAAGATCAACACCATTCTCTACTTCATTCCCCTTCACCTTCTTTCATCATTCTTTAGCTATCCAATGACAAAATACTTTAGCTTCTTCAATTTTTGAATGATCATATGCAGTCCTTACATAGTGATTTTGACTTTATAGCAACCAATGTTAGTATAATCTATCATATGATTAATAGTCAAGGGCTCATTCGACAACAACTAAACTTTATTGTTGCCAAGCTACTTGATACCAAACAAGCCTTTTAGAGTGACAAAAATGAGTTCTTATAACGCCTCTAAGAAATCAACTCTACATTTATATGTCTCACTGATTAAATATCTTAAGCATTTTGCCCAATTAATTAGTAACTTAGAGATGCTCTATAATTTTGAGAACACTTTTATAAGTTTATGACAATTGACAGTCATGGCCTTGAATTCTTTCTACTAATTTTTTTATGAATATCAACCTATGAATTTGCTATTGATTTGCCTTGCTATGATTAAACTTTGATTAATTGCTTTGCTCTTTCTATTTTTCTTCTTTTTGCTATTGAAAAAAAAGGAGAATGAATATGCAAAATGGTTGAATTATTTGTCAAATTCTATGCTTAATAATTGTGTTTGTGCTCTGTTATGCATGATTATATTGAATCTTATTATTTTGCTGTCGTGCATAGATTTAAGGGAAGCATAAAATGAACTTTTACATAAGCTTTAACCTTCTGATAGTAGTTTTGTTATTATCGAAAGGAAAATATTGTTAGCCCAAGCTTGCAGATTCAATACTTTGATGATAACAAAACCCAAAAATTATTTATGTAAAAAGCCCATTTAACACTCTGGCCCATTTTGTGAATTTCCCATTATTTAAAGATTATGGCCTATTATGTATCTCATGTTTCAATCATTGATGTATTTGATTTAATACTCTAGTCCAGTTGTGTTAATTAACTAGATGATAGATTTATTAATATATAGATAACAAAAGGTGTAATGGCTTTTGTGCAACATAAAACAATATGAGTTTATAACAAAAATGTTTTTTGTTGTGGTTGTCTTTGATTTTCATGTAAAATAAATTTTTTTTAATCAATGTATTGAGCTTTGTAAGAGCATTTATGATGAGTTGACTAGATGAATTGCATGAGAAAAGTTCAATTGCTTATAATAGTTACAAAGGTGAAAATATTTGAACATTAACAACATAACAAAAAGGCTTTTGCCAAAACAAATATGGAATAATTAGATTTATCTCTAACCGTTAGAAAATGTTGAAAGCCTATATATACATGAGAATTTGAGTGCAAATGTATAGTAGAATATTGAACAAAAATTAATAAGAAAGTGATGTGAATTTTTGTAAAATTATTGCTTAGTATTTAGTCAATCTACTTATTAGAAGCAACTCTTGAGTATATAAAAAAATCTCAAAAGAGAGTTGAATTTGTTCTTTGTATAAAATTTTGAATGATTTAATTGAGGGTTAACTATATAAAACCTTGCTGTAAGTTTAAAAACTTATGTTGGTGGTGAACATGAAGAAAAAATCATTGTTTCTGTAAGTTTGTTGATTATGATAGGAAAAATCCCTTAAAATTTAAGGGGATTAGACGTAGGCCAAAAAGGTTGAATTAAGATAAATCTATTCTTCATTTTCTTACTTTTTACTTCTATTTATAGTTTGCTGAGCTTGCTTTCTTCACTTTTGGAGGATCTTCATTTCAGTTGTTTAGTTTATCTGTGCACTACCTTTACTCACTCCACTCTTGCATTTCAATCTGTTGCACCATATTACTATTTATGTCTTTCATTTTTAGTAAAGTTTGTTACTTTATGTTATATATAAATATCTATTTGCTTACCTTACCTTTAGCTCAATTGGCCTTTTGTTAGATACTTTCTATGTGCTTCACTTTTTGTGCATTTAAACTTTGGAGGTCACTTGCTCTTCTACTTCTATAAATGTGAAAAATTTTCATTTTATTTTATTTTCTACAAATCACACTTATTTGCCTCCTTTAAGTGTGATTATTATATAAATGTCATACTACATTTATGTAGCTAGCAATATCTACAAATCTCAGACACGCATTAAATTGTGTTCAATATGTTGGACTAATATCTACATTTTATTGATGTCATTATTTTTTATGGGTGGGATAATTATTTTTTGACTTTGCCATTAAAGCTAACCTTATGGTCCCATTTTGTAAATGACAATGTTGGTCCCATTGAAATTTAGAATTCAGCATTATGGTCCTAAGTATTAGTGCTTTATTGGTATGCAAAATTATGATTACTTGTGCTATAGATTTTTTTAATTTCGTTTTGCAGAACATTGCTGCAAAATTTTGGTGTAGAATTATGCTATTTAATGTAGAAGCAAAACTTTCCAATGCAAAAAGTTGTTGTACAATGTAAAATTTTAGGTGTAGAACTTTTCTATTTGAACATGATTGTAATGATTATACAGAGCTTTCCAACACATATTAATATAATACCAATATCATTACAACAAGATACCATTGTCCTAGTTTAAAATTACAAAACCACTATAGCCATGGTCAAACTTACAATACACACTGCTTACAACTACAAATTTTAGACAATTGATGCATTTCCTATAGGCTGGGGTACAATAAAGGATTATCAATAGGTAAAGGAATTGGCATTGGATCTCTTCCATAACATATACAACATAATCAATGTTGCCATCTATGAAATGATTAGGGCAACAATTAGGAGTTTGATCGTGTGCTTATAGCTTGTAAGGCTTATAGCTTGTAAGGGCCTTTTCAGTGTAAGCTTAATAAATGAATCGTCAAATCACTCAAAATAACCACAACACCAAACTCCCTACATAAATATGTAAAAAAATATAGTATATGTCAATGATATTGGTATTAGACTCACTTTATAGTTGGGACACCTTAGAAATTTTCTTTTGAGATTTTGAGTAATTCATGTCGTGAATGTTACTAATTGGTCCATATATTTACAATAAAGCATTCCCCTTCTTTCACTTGCTTCAAAATTTCAAGTCTGTGACTCCATTAGGACTTGCACAAAGATAAAATATATTTCCAAGCAATTAATTTCTATCAATTCCCAAAATTAAAACAAACATTAGTCACCATTTCAAGCAGTTCAAATTTTCTCACAAACCTTCAGAAATTCCAACCCCAATATCTAGTTTATATGTAGTAGTGCACAAATACTCTAGAACATATCAAGAATATCAAAGCAAAAATAGATTTTTTTTCAAGAACAAAATTAGAAAGCATTCTTCATGTTAGCATCCCAAATAAGAATCTCAAAATTTGGAGTCATATAAGGAACACTTTCCTTCAAAAAAGTTGTTTGATGGAAAGTGTTTTCAAATGGGGGAAGAATCCCCAATCTACAAGGTGATTTCACTTAGGAGAGGAGTTTTTGGATGGAGAAAGAACGAGAGGGGCTTTTGAATGGAAAAAGAACCCTAAGCCATATAGATCTAAGGAGGGAAGAATATAAATAAAACCCACTGTGAGGCTGCATTTAAGTTGGATTATGTGGCATCTTAATTACCTCACTGTGCTTGGATATTTCAACATTTATTAGCCATGTTGGATCAAATCTAACACCATTAGTCCATGTCAATGTAGTGGGGGCTAGTTTTTAATTGTAGCAAATTATAGGGATTAACTTTGAAGTGATTTAAAACTATTGGATCGAATTAAAAATTAAGACAAATTATGAGGACTAAATAATTAATTTTTTTATATTTATAAATAAACCTTACATCATTTATTTATTTTTTATATAATAGTTAAAAATAAAAAAGCATAAAAAATTATTAAAAATAAACCAAGTAAAGTTATAACTCCTTTACGATATACCTTACATCATTTATAAATGCTGAGTAACAAAGGGTGAAGGCTAATGTCAAGCATCAATCTCATGTGACTTAATGCTATATCAATGGTTAAAAGACATTTCAGAACAATTTTTATATGAATTTAATGTGTCACATCATTTATACATTCAATGGTTAAAATTTATTCTGCACCCTATTTCAGAACAATTTTGCATTTTCTTAGCAAGAAGGTCTAAGACTCAAAATTACGAAACAACTATATTTTTTATAGCAAATGTGATTTCCCAAAATAATATTGAAACTACAAATTTATAAACCAAGTTTTTTAATCCAAGAATTCAACCAATAGTTTAAAAATTAAATAAAAATGTAACTTTACCTAGTAAAGAACTTATAATCCCTCAACTAATTTCCTTCTTTTAACATATCATTGTCATGTTAGAATCTTCAACAACCCTTGACCATTGTGTCTTTTGAAATGTTTTCTGTTTTATTATGCGGATGTTATTGGCTTGGTCATTGGCAAATGCATATAGTCAAACCAAAAAAAAAAACTAAATTAAGGATATTTATAATAAGATTTTTTAACAAAAATATTAAAAAATTAATAGTATAAAACTAAAATATAAAAAATATTAACTTGTCATATTTTATTAGTAAATAATAAATATCTAAAAATTTTATCGAATATCTCTTCATAGTCAAGAAAGAATTTAGTTTAAAATCTATTTTGATCATAAAAGTATATTTTATATTAAATTTAAAATTATTTGTCATTTTAAATAAATTTATAAGTTTTGAGCATATATTCCAAATAAATCACAATTCATAATCCTAGATTGAATTCAAAAAACATTTTCATCTAGTAATTTTTTCTATTTTCTATTTGATATCCAGAATAGGCTAAACTCTTTTAGTAGTGAATATTTAATTGCACTAAGAACATTGTGCATTAATTTTAATCCCAATTGTACATAAAGAGTACATCAAAATTGAATTTTTTTAAGCTTTTATGTTTTTTCCAATCAACAATTCAATTTGGATCCAATACCCATTTGAACAACAAAAAGTCTCTATCATGCTTGAATCGATGATACTTATTAGTGTCTTTTTTTTTTTTGGGTCATTAGATTCGCTTTGGTGCTGCAGTTTCAATTGAAGGAACCCTAGATTTAGAATCTCAATTATAACCTTTCTAATAAGCTAAATTGAATTCCTTTTTTATGGTGATATTTCAGCGATGGGAGAGAGATGAATTTAATAGAGATTAGAGACAACGATGAACTGTCAGATTTGATTACCTAACATATTTGTTTATTCAAAGGATAATGGAAGAGATGGGGAATTTTTTTTTTAAATAGTTATTATATTTTTATAATTATTAATTAATAATATTTATTTTTTTTATAATTATTTAAAGTAATAGTACAAATAACATGTCAATGAAATGTTAAGAGATAGAGAGAGAGAGGATGACAAAGAGAATGAAATGCTAACGAAGATGCTTGAGGTGACAAAAAATGGCCACTTACATTAAAAGAATCACGTCAAATGTCATATAAGATGCCATATCATCTTTAATAAGCGCGAACTAGTGAAATTAGTCTGTGTTATTTACTTAAAAAAAATTACCGCTTACATTAGTTACATTAGGGATCTTTTTTATTCTGCATTTTTTTATCAAATATTAATATCAGAGCTTATGGTTCGTATTTGTCCAACGTTGCATAGTCATCCTTCTATATTCCAAATGTTGTGCAATTCGCGATTTTTGTATGAATGCTACATATTGTTTAAATACTAAATCATGTCTCAATCAAATATCAGAAATAAAAATTTCTTAAGGTCACTTATAAGCAATTCAAAATATCACTTATCCATATTTTGAGACGAAAAATATGCCAAAATTTTTTCATATAAAAGTGATTTAATTTAAAAATTTTGGCATTTTCTATCAAAACACCCTTCAAATCAACACTTTTTAAATTGGTAATATGTTAGAAGTGCGAAAATTACATTTTGACCCTACACAAAATGACCCATCATTTACAAGTTATAAAGTGAAACGCACTGTTTCAATTGTTTTTGGGCATTTTATTTTGAAGGCTGATTCATTTAAAAAAAAAAAAGAAATATAATAAACGAAACACCCAATGCTTCTTTAGGATGTGTGCAGTGCAGGTACGTGGAAGCCAATTTTGAGCGAAGTTTGGTTTCCAAGGTTAACCATTTGGCGGACGCCTCCTCGTGGGTGCTACTGGCCTGGTTTGCGTATAAGTTAGGTGTGGTTTTTGTCAGGGAGCGTTGTCATCTTTGCTTTTGTTGTTTTCTCTTTTATTCTTTCTTTCAAGTTACTAACAAAAAATATATATATATATTCACTTTTATAAATCTTATATCATTTACAAATCACAAACAAGAACGCGTGACAACTGATGTCAAACATCAATATCATGTGACGTCTTGCTATATCAGTAGTTAATCACTTCACGTAATTAGCATTTGTAGAATTTAAACGTATAAATGACCGAATGACTTACCATAATTTTAACATAATGCTAAGATCTTCATGTCTGCTGACTTTTTTATATTAGAAAGCACGCAGCCTTTTATTTATTGTAATCTCTTTGTTTTTTTACCTTAAAAAACATTAGTTAATCCTCTTAAAGATGATTTGACATTATTTAATCTAGTAGTTGAACGTTCGCATGGACAAAGACATTTTCTAACAATAATTTTGCATTTTCATAGCAAGAGGCTCTAAGACTCAGAACTACGAAACGACTATATTTGTTGACAGCAAGTGTAATTTCCCAAAATAGTATTGAAACTATAAATTTATAAATCAAGTTTTTTAATCCAATAATTCAGCCGATAGTTTAAAAATTAAGTAAAATGTGACTTTTCCCAACACAGAACTAATATTGTAATCCCTCAACCAATTTCGTTCTTTCAACATGTCATTGTCATGTTAGAATCTGCTACGACCCTTGACTATTGTGCCTTTTGAAACGTTCTCTGTTTTAGTGCGAATATTATTGGCGTGGTCATAGGCAAATACATATGGTAAAAAGAAAAAAAAAACTAAATTAAAGGTATTTATTGCAAGATTTTCTAATAAAATATTTAAAAAACCTAATCGTATAAAACTAAAATAAAAAAATTATTAACGTGTCATATTTTTACTATTAAATAATAAATATCTAAAAATTTTATCCAATATCTCTTCATAGTCAAGAAAAAATTTAATTTTGCAATAACAATGAAATTCTATTTTAGTTGTAAAAGTATATTATATATTAATCTTAAAAGCATTTCTAGTTTTAAATAAATTATGTAAGTTTTAATATATTACAAATAAATCATAGAATTTGAATTCAAAATCCTAGATTTAATTCTAAAAACATTTTCGTCTAGGAATTTTTTTCTATCTTTTATTAGATAGCCAAGACGGCCAAACTATTGTTAGCAGTGAACATTCACTTGATCTAAGAACATTGTAAATTAAGGAAGTTAGTCTCCGTTATTTATATAAAAAAAAATAATGGCCACCCAAATATAAAAATACCATATAAAATGCTATATCATCTTTAACAAGAGTGAATTAATGAAGTTAGTCTATGTTATTTATATAGAATATTTTTTAAACTTTACGAATTTATTTGAAATGAATATTTTCAAATTTAATATAAAAAATTAAATATATTTTTAAGATCAAAATAAAATTTTGACGCATGTAATAAAAATATCAAAGTGGCTTCTGTTTACCGGTAGAAGAATACAATCGAGAAGCTTCTATTACATAAGCCCCCAGCCAGCATTGTTCCACAATTTCAATTCAATTTATTCTCTTCTCTTTAAACTTTCCGCTTTCTCACCGAACCCTGCTGCTCCCACAGGATTTAAACCCGGGATATTCGATTATTCCATTTCCATAATCATGACCCCCACGCGTATCCCCATCAATGTTTGCTTCCCACCTCCCATTTGTCAAAGGGTTAGGTCATAAGTGAGCTCAAATGCCAATCTAGCGCGTCATGTAACCTCCCTTAACTCTTCTATTTAAATCAGCGGTTAACGCCGGGTTTTGAATGCAATCAGCGGGTCGATGCCCCTTTCTTTTTACCCAAGAAAAACTTGGTCACGTGACTCACACCTGTCGTATTTTCTGACCACCTCCTTAAATAAACGCACCCTTTGTGCTTTCTCTCTACGCTAAATCACAGGCTTTCTCACCGCTATTCTCATCTCAACTCACACTCTCTCTACCCCCATTTTTCGTATCTATTGTTCTCATGGGTATGAACCTCTTTTTGATTTATTGATTCATTTCATTTCAATGTTTTTCTATTATAATATAAATTTAATGACTTTGTTGACTTGCTGAGCAGCATCAGACAAGAAGATCAAGATCGGAATAAATGGTAATTGATATTCTTTCGTGTTATGGTTATGTTTTTGGTGAGTTTCCTGTGCTAGATTGTTATGTTTACGCTTTTTGGAATGTAATATCTTTGTGTAGGATTTGGAAGGATTGGCCGTTTGGTGGCCAGGATCGCCCTTCTAAGGGACGATGTTGAGCTCGTTGCAGTCAACGACCCTTTCATCACCACTGACTACATGGTAGGTCTTTCTTCATTGATTCTATGATCTTATTATAGAAGGAAATTTGAACTTTGCATTTGCGTTTGGTGTTCGGGCTTTTCCTAACAATTTACCTTGTTTATTTGATTGCTCTCACAGACATACATGTTCAAGTATGACACCGTTCATGGCCAGTGGAAGCATTTTGATATCAAGTTGAAGGACTCTAAGACCCTTCTCTTTGGAAAGAAGCCCGTCACTGTTTTCGGAATCAGGTAAAATTTTTCTCGTGAAGAATACAAATTGTATTTTTGTAGTTTATGTATGAGTCACAGGGATTCGATGCTCTTTGCCATTTCCTTATTGCTTATTGATTGTGACATACTAGGAACCCTGAAGAGATTCCATGGGCTGAGGTTGGTGCTGAATATGTTGTTGAGTCTACTGGTGTCTTCACAGAGAAGGCAAAGGCTGCTGCTCACTTGAAGGTTTGCCACGATCACTGTTTCTTATTTTGAATTATTGCTTGTCGTTCTTGACTTTTGGTACTGAATGTCTCCGGTCCATGTGATTGAGTTGGCTCTGTTTTGAATTTTTAAACTTGTGCTGGCTTTGACCTATGTAATCTGCTACTACAATTTTCTGGCCCTGCCCCTTACATTAAGGACTCTTCTTACCTTGATGTTGAAAGTTATTCTGAAATTTGAAGATTAGTTTCCCTTTTCTGACATTTAAATCTCTGAAGATTATGGGGTTGATTTTGGATTTTGCTGGTGATTAGGGTGGTGCCAAAAAGGTTGTCATTTCTGCCCCAAGCAAGGATGCACCCATGTTTGTTGTTGGTGTAAACGAGAAGGAATACAAGCCAGAGCTTGACGTTGTTTCTAATGCTAGCTGCACTACCAATTGCCTTGCTCCCCTCGCCAAGGTTTTCCTTCCGAATCCTTCTGACGTCTCTGTGTTTGCATATAATTTGCAAATACAATGTAGTTTCATGCTTGTCCTGTTTTTCTTATCAATATGAATTTTGTGCAGGTTATCAACGATAGGTTTGGAATTGTCGAGGGTCTTATGACCACTGTTCACGCCATCACTGGTGAGCTATTTGGCTAAATAATATATCTGAATTGCTTTCATATGTTTTGTTTAGTTTAAGATGATATTAATCAATTGTTTGCCTTTTTTTGTCATTTAGCCACTCAGAAGACTGTTGATGGTCCATCAAACAAGGACTGGAGGGGTGGAAGAGCTGCCTCGTTCAACATAATTCCTAGCAGCACCGGAGCTGCTAAGGTACGTAGCAACGAACAAATTTATGCTTGTCAGATGCAGCTATTTTATTTGAATGCGGCAATTGATTCTCATTAGTGAATTCTAAATATGGGATACATAGGCTGTTGGAAAAGTTCTGCCCGTGCTGAATGGCAAATTGACTGGAATGTCTTTCCGAGTCCCTACCGTGGATGTTTCAGTTGTTGACCTTACTGTCAGGCTAGAGAAGAAGGCAACCTATGAGCAGATCAAAGCTGCTATTAAGTTAGTCTTTGAATTTTATAGTCTCCTTACCTTTTACTAATTGAATTGATTGTGGCATATGGCACATATAGAAATGTTTCCCTTCTAACCCTCTGTGTGGATGGCAATACCCAGGGAGGAATCAGAGGGCAGCCTGAAGGGAATTTTGGGTTACACTGAAGATGATGTTGTGTCTACTGACTTCGTTGGTGACAGCAGGTAATGTTGTTATTTGAATCATTCTTTGCTCCTCAGACCAGTAAGTGGGGTTACATTGAAGGTGATGTTCCCTTGATGCAGGTCAAGCATATTTGATGCCAAGGCTGGAATTGCTTTGAATGATAACTTTGTAAAGCTAGTTTCGTGGTATGACAACGAATGGGGTTACAGGTAACTTCCCTATTCCTTGCTGCTATTATCATCGTTCAGTCTTTGGATGAGGAAATGTATACCTTTGATCTTTCTTCAGATTTGAATAATGTGATATTCACGACATTTTTGTTTGCCCTTTTGCAGTTCCCGCGTGATCGATTTGATTGTCTACATTGCATCTGTTGCTTAAAGCCAGCCTTGGATTACCCGGCTTTAAATTTTGTCTCACTCGAGGCTGATTTTTAGTTTGAATTAATGGTGTTTTAGAATAAACATTGGGGTTGTCGTGACTCGTGAGTAAGCACAAAACAATCTATTTCCTTATGGGAAGTTATATTATAGTAGGGTCATAGGTTTTCCCTCCTCTTGCTCAAGAGAAATGGATTTGTCAACTAAAATACAAAGTAACATTTGGTGTCTGTTCATCCTTTTTTTTTTTTTTTGGGTTTAATGGTAATTATGCAGTTTCAGTTTTGTTGTTTATGCCATCGAAACGACCATGGCACTTTCATATGCCTAAGTTGTAGCATGTGCTCATGTCAGAAGGAAATAAGAGATGTTATGATTTGAGTTTTTTAGTTCAAAATTTAAACCAGTAATGGGTGCACAAGTTATATTTTTCTTCAACGGATCTTTTTAATATTTTGGGGATACAAATAGATGCGTATCACTAGTAGAGTGCACTTAATTTGACCATGCGATGTTCAGACCAAAAAAGGAGTATACGCAGACAGCTGCTTTCAATTACGTGTAACGTTTTGACTTTTTGTTTTTGTTGTTTTTAATAGAGAATGTCTGAATACGTTGATTTATGCCAATTAATACAGAAAGAATGAAAATAACTTTTTCTGGAAACTAACTTTTCTGTTTAAAGATATTGAATTTTCCTTAAGTAAAGAACATCATAGATTGAGATTATGCTCATTATCACATAATTGCCTAAGTTCAAACGCAAGGCGTACCAAGAATTAAAGAAGCTGCCGCAATGCCACGTGATGATATGGTTGCCAAATGAACTGGGTTTAACTCGAATCCGTACCTATTAGTTAATTTTTTTTAATTTTTGACTGTTGACTAGGGGTTTGAATTTTTAAAATTTTTTTATATAAATTTATTTATAAATTTCAGAGAAGAGAGAAAAGAGAAGATGGATAAAATGAAAAAAAGTAATTGTTATATATATTTTCACTTTTTTGTTTCACACATTTTTTTAAAATTGACCAAAACATATTTAGAAGTTCCTACACATTAGATTTACCTTATTACCGAGCACGGTGTTATAAGATGATCACTCATTCAGGCTTATTACCAAGCGTGTTGCAATAGGATGGTCACACATTCAGGCCCTAACACTGGTGATTTTAAAAGGAAGCCCAAGTCCACAAAAAGTCGAAAATGCTAGCTTTTCGTTTAATTTTTTTTATAATTTCATTTAATTTTTGATTTAATCTTCGAAATTTAAAAATTTATAGTTAATTTCTTATAGTTTAAATATTTCTTTATTTAATCTCTGCCATTAATCTTTTTGTCCTATTCTGTTAAATTTTGATGATATACTTAATTTTATTATTTTAATACTTTCAATATATATAAATTGTAATAATAAAAGAAATAAAAATAAATAATAAAGCAAAATTAATTTTTATATATAACATGTGATACAATTTATGTTAAATAATTTGAATGATAAATGGTGCATATTAAAAAATATCACACTAGGACGTAGTTAATTATATTAATAAAATGTAACAAGAAAAACTGATAAAAGTTTAATGATATAGATTAAATTAATTATTTTAAAACTAAAAATTTAATAATAAATTTTAAAAAATATAAAACTAAATTAAAAAACTCTGAATTATAAACACTAAAAACATAATTTAACCTAACTTCCAGGGCACGAAATATGGTGGCTTGTGTTGTCCATCCATTTTTTTAAATCCAAAAATGTACTTTGGCTGATCATGTAAGACAAAGAGTAACCTCTTTTATCATTAAATTCTTTTAAAATAGTAAAAAAAAGAATTTATTTTGAACTGATGCGTAAATTAATATAAAAATATTTTATGTACCCAAAAAAAAATTATTTAAATGCTCGCAGCCTTTCATTCCAATCTGGCAGTCACAGTTCATTCAGAATCACAAATGTTCAACTTGTGCAGCTCAACTGAAACTCAACTTGTGTAGCTCAACTGAAACCCTAAAAAATTATGGCAAAAATACTTATTTCGTTTGTGATAAATTTTAATTTTATTCTAAATATTATATTTGTGTTTAACTTTATCTTATATTTAAAAAATAAATATTCTTTTAATAATTAAAAAAAATTACATATCTGCCGAAATGCCCCACCACACTGCCTTATTTTACCACCTCATAATCACTTTCTTCGTCCTACTTCTCCTTCTTCGATGTTTCTGAAATACTCCAATAAGCAAAGTTGAAAAATTCCCCTTCCTTATTACATCAGCAAGAGTGGCTGACCCTCGCCGGATATAATGAAAGCTAATAGATTCTCCGCTGCGTTGTAATCTGAAAGAGGGGATGGGATTTTTCAGTTTTTCTGTTTGAGTTATTTCCAAAATCCTAGAAGAGGGAGGAGGAGGAAGAAGAAAATGATGAGGTGATAATGGTGGAACTGTTTTGCTTGACATTGTTATCATATAAGATGTATTTTTGTGATGTCAATAATTTTTGCTAACTGAATCAATGTTGTTAGTTGTTAGAAAAATATTTGAGCTCATAAAAAGATATAGAATTAAATTAACACACATGAAAAAAAAAGAACATATAATACAAAATTGAAACTCAGGACTTGCCAAAAATTAATTATACCAAGTGCAAAATAAGTTGAAAACTGGATGTGTTCTGGGATTCCTTCCATTTACTAAAAAAACAAAACCTCAACTTGTATTGATCCAATTAATAAAATGCCAAGTCAGTTTTTGTCTCATTCAATTGTTTTGACTCTTGGTTGGCAGAACGTGCATAGGGATGGCATATGATATTGTCCATTGATTGTTAAATTAGTGGGGAACAAACAGTGGAGAGAATCAAATCTCGTGATCCCATGATGTAGATTTTAGCAAATGAAATGCAGATTTAGAGAGATACAGTGAAGCCCTTGGTCCCAATTCTTCCTCGGCCTCTTCGCCTGGGTTCGGCCATGTGCATACAGCCAAACTTATTCCTCATAAGATCTAGCACACCACAATACAAACACAATTACGCTTATTCCTATCTCATTGTTCTGTTTCTTTACCACAGTTCCACGTTGTAGATAACGAAAATGACTTTCTTTTCATCCAGAAACAAAGCCTAAAACAAAAGGGTTGCTTTCAGTCCACAGTGACTCGGCCAGCAAAAAACTACAAAGTTGCAGCTAGTAGGAGTTAACGAGGCGAAGAGCACCATACAATCATTTAGCTTTTTTTTTTCTTGTGTTTTTAGTATTTTATAATCCTCACTAACTGTTATACAAAGATCGGGTGTTACCGACAAAATTGGCGCGCTACAGAAATTAAATGGAGTGACAACCACGTGCTATCCATAGAAGTGGAGAGATTAGTATATTAATAAGCCGCATTCTAGTAGACGGTTCACATTAAACCGAATTGTTTTCTAAAGTTGCTTACTTGCATCAACTTATTTTTTTATTGAGTAAAATATATGAATTTTTTTTTAATTTTATTAAAATTATATAGATCTCGTCTATTTTTAAAATTCACACAATTATTTTTTAAAATAAAAAATTATATTATATAAACCTCTCCTCTATTTTTAAATATATATTTTTCATTCCCTCTTTATTAATAGGCCATTTGTTTGTGTTTTTATACTTAATTTGACATAATTATTTGACCAAATTATCCCTCCTTAACCTAATGCTTATTTAGTAATTTTTTAAGAGATAATTTTGATAAAAATCTCTCTTTTTTAATGGAATCTTAAAACTCCACATAGACTTTTTTCTTAAGAACAAAAAATCAATTGTTTTAAACCTATTATAAAGTTGATTAATTTTTAAATTTATTTTTGTGACACATACATTTATTTGAACTTATTTTTGTTAAGAAAAAAATTACTTAAACTTTCCTTGCTCTTTTAAACTAGCATATACTATGCAAGAAGAGTAGTAAAACTATGTTCTTCCTTATGGCAAAAAGTTGAACCACAAGAAGAGTGCAAACCCAACGCATGTAAAGTTGAAAATGATTCCAAGCTGATTTCAATGCATGAACAACAAAAGTGGAAAGACATGCAATAACTATTGAAACAAAAGAGGGAAAAAATTGCAAGCCCCAATAGAGATACAATTTTTTTAAGATAAATTCTAACTTGTCCGAAGAGAGATTTAGAGATCACTACCTTTCATTCAACACAAGTCAAAACACAATATTTAGGTATTATTACTTTTCATTGCAAGTATCAACAAACTAATGACAAATGAGAAGAAGAAAGATTCAATCTACTCCAAACTCCTCTGAAACTTGAACTTGCGACTGGCCTTACAATCAGCAATGAACAATCACCGACTATATGTGCCGATGTCGGCTACAAATCTTCAATAATAATGCATTA
Source organism: Erythrophleum ivorense (assembly GCA_026724425.1). Lineage (NCBI taxonomy): Eukaryota > Viridiplantae > Streptophyta > Magnoliopsida > Fabales > Fabaceae > Erythrophleum > Erythrophleum ivorense. Next base: position 1,328,990 of record JAIUCV010000147.1, on the reverse strand, counting down.
GTTTTCGAGACATCCGTGAGTGTTTATTGCGTATTTCTTTGTGTTGCAAGCCTTCGCAAGATAAGAATTTTTGGTAAAGGAGATAAGGGGGTATGTTGGTAATTTACATTATTTTAACAGTATTTTAATTACAAAAGGTATATTAGAATCTTTTAAAAAATATTCTTAACCGTGTCAAATAATTGTATTAGAGTGTAGGTTTTAAAAATTGATGAGAATTTTGTGTAATTTTAATAAAATTAAAGGAAAATTTGTGTGTGTGTATATATATATATATATATATATATATTACGTAGATGACTTCATTTGACTGTTAACAGAAAAAAAAAACATATGTTTAATCAAGAAATCAGTTCCGTTATATAGTTATGTATACTTATGTATTGCTATAATTTATATGACATGCTTTTTAGTTACACCTACAAAATGGTTAAAGTCTCTTTCCGTGTTTCCTTCTTCTATCTTTCTCAAATCATAGGCCTGTATGGGCTGCCCAGCAAAAGTTATCCTCATAATGGTGAACGCAGATTTTTATGCCTTTTTCGTGTTCCAGATGAGCTTTGCAGCGCAAGCCATGCAAATTATGAAAGGGATTTGGAAGTAGTCTAACATAATGAACCAAAAATTGTGTGCCCTTAATGTTTTCTATTTTGGTCAGCTTGGAGTGTGTTATAAAAAACACGATCCATGGAATTTCCTGAAGTGAATAAATCTACATAGTGGGGTCTGCGAAATTATGATTAATGTCCTGTGGGTGGGTGCTCACGGACCAGAGAATCTCAATCTTTCTCTGCTCTCTTTTTTAACTTTTTCTCCACCATAGAATTGCTCATTTTCGTTCTTGTTATCTTGCGAGAACACAGTCTAGTTGGTTTCTTTTTCTTTGTATAGGACATTTTGGGTTTTGCTACCAACTTCTGCCGCGAGCATCACTCACCTTCCGCTTGCAACCTCGTGCTTTTGCTCTCCCTTGTTTCTTCCCTTTGATGTGAACTTTCGTTGCTTCCTATTTAACTGCTCATACTAATCTCACACCTTCATTCATACAAACCTCCACTTCATTAGCAATTTTGAGAACAAGAAGGTAAAATGCCTCCCTCGTATTTCCCACTTCGTTGGGAGAGCACAGGAGACCAATGGTGGTACGCGTCGCCGATTGACTGGGCAGCAGCGAATGGGCTCTACGATCTGGTCGCGGAGCTTCTCCACCTCGACACCAATCTGCTCATCAAGCTCACCTCCCTCCGTCGAATCCGCCGCCTCGAAACCGTTTGGGACGATGAATCCCAATTCGATGACGTCGCTAAATGTCGGTCTCACGTTGCGAGGAATCTTCTGCGCGAGTGCGAAACGGGGAGAGGGCATAACTCTCTTATTCGTGCTGGCTATGGTGGGTGGCTTCTTTATACTGCTGCATCCGCCGGAGATATGAATTTTGTTCAGGAATTGTTAGAGAGAGACCCATTTCTGGTGTTTGGAGAAGGAGAGTATGGAGTCACTGACATACTGTATGCCGCTGCTAGAAGCAAGAACTCTGAGGTCTTCAAGATTCTTCTTGATTCTGCACTTTCGCCCGGAGATTGCAGTGTTAGTGAAGCAGAATTGGACGAGAGTGGTGGGATTTTCAGGAGAGACATGATGAATAGGGCCATTCATGCTGCCGCGAGAGGAGGGAATTGGGAGATATTGAAGCAGCTTTTTGGAAGTGATTCTGACATTTTAGCTTTTAGAGATGCCCAAGGATCCACAGTTTTGCACGCAGCAGCTGGCAGAGGGCAAGTTGAGGTGAGGAAGTTTACTTAATGTGCTTGATGGCATATCGTGAGTCCTACTTGTTTTTTCATGTCATTCTTACGAGTAAAATCGTAATTATATGTGATCTATCTTAAATTCCAATTTCTTAGTAGATTTAAGAAATTCGCAGTCCTTGAAAACTTGGGATATTTTATGTACCCTGAAAGAATTTCCCCTCATTTTGCCTTTTGAGGATTAACAACTTTAATTATAAAGGGGGGATATATTGAACGATCAGAAAAATTTAAATGGCAAATAAATTGATACCTACTTAGCATGCTAACTCCACCAATTATGGTCTTGAGAGCAGAGTGAGATAAGTAAACTACAAACAGAATGAGACCCTGGGCCTTTTACCGGAAGCTTGTCGCTTGACTTAATCATATAGTGTATCAAACACTTCATTTAAGTCCACTAAGTAGCTAAAACTTGCAGAGATAATGCGTATAGATTGCTTGATTTTAATACTAATAATTTTTATTGCTTCTTCAGAAATCTTTAGTGGGGTTGTCATGAGATAATCCTATACACTGAAGTAGAAGGAAAGCATGAACAGGATATTCAACTCATCTTGTATGAATGTTGCAGTGGAATATTTATTGTAGATGCTACAGAACGTCTTGTTCTTAGTATTATTAAGCTTCACAATAAACCAGATTGCTTCAAGATGAGTTTGAGATAAGATATTGAGTACACTTCTAATATCAAACATACTTGGGTGAATTCCTTTTACATTATGCCCTGGTGCTTTATTCCAACCGGCATTTCCATGTGGCTCATATTTAAATAGAGTCCAAACAGGGTTCCAGCTATATAGGTTCTAAGTCAAAAACAGGTGACTTATTTTAAGGCTATCGCTTCTTATCTTCATATTTTATACTTTTGGGACAGTAAATGCTACAGAAGTTCAATTTGTCCGGAGTTACTAAATGTAACAAAAGCTATCACTAATTATGATCATTCTAGTGATGTAGGTGGTGAAAAATCTAGTAGATTCATCAGAGATTATCACCTCAACAGATGCACAAGGGAACACAGCCTTACATGTGGCTTCTTACAGGGGTTACGTACGTGTGGTAGAGATCCTGAGTCTTGCATCGCCCTTGTTAGCATTGTTAACCAATCACTATGGAGACACTTTTCTTCATATGGCGGTAGCTGGTTTCAGAAGCCCAGGTTTCCAAAGACTGGACAAGCACGCTGAGCTAATGAAGCAAGTGGTAAGTGGGAAGATTGTGAACACGCAGGACATTATCAATGTCAGGAACAATGAAGGAAGAACAGCTCTTCATGTAGCTGTCATTGATAACATCCAATGTGATGTAGTGGAATTGTTAATGTCTGTCCCGTCAATCAATTTGAACATTCGTGATGCTGATGGGATGACTCCTTTGGATCTTCTGAAGCAAAGACCACAGTCAGCATCTTCTGAGATTTTGATCAAGCAGTTGATTTCAGCTGGGGGGATATCTAATTGTCCTGATTATTTGGCAAGAAACGCCTTTCTTTCCCATCTGAAATTCCATGGCATTGGAAGGAGTCCTGGAACTTCTTTTAGAATACCAGATGCAGAGATATTTCTGTACACAGGAATCGAGAATGCATCACCAGATGCCGTCTATGATCAAGCAAGTGTAAAATCCAATTCTTGCTCAGGTGAAGTTAGCAATTGTGAGTCAGCCAACTCCCCATATAACAACAAGTCTGGTTCTATTAAATGTGCTACAAGGCGCTTAAAGTTTCTTCTGCGGTGGCCTAGGAAGAAAGATAGAGGAGCAGGTGCTTTAAAGCTGGAAGATGATGATGATAATTCAGTATATTCTTTCAGTTCAAGGAAAAACGCGGAAGACTTCCCAATCCCATTACGGCAAAAATACTCAAAACTCTGTTCTCTTCCAAACAACAAAAGAACACTATCTATTAGGACTTATCTCCCAAGTCCATCCACCAAAGAGAAATTCACTGCAGGCTTAATGCAAGGCGTAATTCAGGTAAAGCCACATTTGGCTCTTCCTGGTCCTCTTCTAAGACCATCTATGGCTTCAATTACTTCCATCGATAAGCAAAAGGGTGTTAATATCATGGGACCCTCTTGCTCCAATCGGTCAAAAGATGAAGGTACACTGCAACTCAACTATAGACAGGGTTCGTTCAGTAAGAGATTGATGAATCGGTATCTATCTTTTGGAGCCCAAGGTCTGGCTGTGGAAGATTCAAATAGCTGCACAATGTCAAACCGAAGTTATAAGCGTTTCAGTTCCTTGGTTGCGTAAATGTCAATATACTAGAACCAACAAAATAGTGGATTGTCACTCAGCTAATACTCGCTTGTTTGTGTAAGTTCATGTAAAATATGCATCCCAATGATGTTGTTTGTGCCATTTTCACGTTTGTACTTTATTGGTCTAGTTTCCTTAGCTTAACCAGACATAGTTTACCTGAAATTTTCTCTTGTATACCCGAAAAACCAACCATCAATTCCAAAATTAAAGCAGCATTGCTGATGGATACTTATTTTACCTTTCTTTAGACACAGGCTGCTTACTATGGCTCTTCCCACTGCATTGTTTTGCACATCTGCCATATTCTTTTCTGGACTAAAACGCCTGGTAATTAATTGGGACTTTACGTTCTTCTGATTTTCTCATATAATCTGAAATTAGTGATTTTATTGCAATGCAAGTCCTAAATCAACAGATGGATTAAACATCCCAGAAAAAAAAAAAGGGACTTAGAAAAGAAAGAATGGAGGGGAAAAATGGTGATTACGTTTGTTAGAATTTAAAATTGATCTTTGTATTGAAGGATTAGTTTTGCAGATTAAACCATCAATTTGTAAATTTTAATTTTTCATTAACTTATTAGCACCACATTTACATTTAATTAATCGGTCATCTTGCTAAAATGCATTTATTATAAGACAGAATTCTCTAGCCCTAGCAGTGATAACATTTGTTTGTATTATTGTAAGTTAATGATTTAATGTTCAAAAGAAATTTTTATTATTAATTTAATTTTTGAAAGATAAAACCTCTCAACTTATTTTATGAAAGATTAGTTTCCTTTTAATTTGATGTTCAAAGATAACATTTTTCAATTTGATTTTCTAAATATTTTTAATTAAAAGGGTTCTTGAAAAAACCCCAAAAACGCTTTGTGAAGGAATTATTTGGATTGGAAGAAAATATTTAGCATTAAATTGAAAAATTTTATCTTTGAATGATCAATTTGAAAGGAAGGGGATCTTTTAAGAATTAAATTGAGAAATTTTATCTTGAAAAGATTAATGAAGAGAATTATTTTTTAGAGACTAAATTATTAAGTATTAATTTTAAAAAATTAAATATTCTTAATTAATTGGAATTTTAAGATTAATAATATTATTTTATTTTCTAAATAAAAATAATTTTCATAAGATTTTAGAGAATTAAAAAAATTAATATTAAGTATAACTACTTATATTTTTATTATTAAAATTTTTAATTAAAATATAATAAATTTATAACTTTTAATAATATTATGATAAATATATAGTTTAATTGAAAAATAATTATTTGCAAAAATTATATTTTTTATGATATTATTAAAAAAATACTTATCATATTTTAATTAAAAAATCTAATAATAACCACATAAGTGGGAAGGGTATAATCGGAATAGGATGTCCTGATATATGCCGCAACATCAAATTTCCCGCCATTTCCCTTCGTTTCCTTACTCTCACATCAGAGAAACCCTAGGCCTCGAGCAGGAAGAGATGTCAATGGAAGAGGAAATTAAGGCAGAATTCAGAAGAATCGGGTTTGAACTTGACGATGAAGAAGAAATACTAAAGAAATGTAAGCTTATCTCTTTCTTTTACCTATCAATTTCTTCCATCCGCGCAAATAATTCATGCCGCCCTCTCAATCTTTTCTTGTAGGTCTCCCGTTTTGCATAAACTACAGTCTCAAGCCTTCCGATCTCGTTTCAAGTTGGGAGGTCTATTATCTAAACAGGTTTATGTCCTGCCATTCATATTATTCAACTGGTTTCATGTAAATTGAAAATTACTACTAGTCTCAGTGAAATTGCTCGGCAGCTTTCTTTTTTCTGTTTTTGGCCATTGTCTAGGTAGCTTATAATTCCTTAATTTGGAAAGACATTCTGTGGTGTTATATACTAACTACTAACACATCCAGAAGAAAAACAAAAAAGGATTGGAATCCTTGATAATGAATACCGCACCCTTCCCCCTATTTAAATGAAACTATTCAAACAACTAAAATAGGAATTGCTTCACACCCTAACTCAAATTTTTTTATAAATTTTGATTTTTGATAAGAAGACAACTCATGCTCTGTCAGGATAAGAGAAGATGTTGATATATGTGTTTCTTTGTTTTATGGGTTTCACAGGTGGGTAGAAAGAGGCTAAAGGGCCCACTAGGCGTCTTGATTTTGTTGCTTAGTTCTTTTAAAAAAGATTAACTTCCAGGCATTTTATGATAAAATTTGATGGCTGTTTTGTCATTAACAGACAGTTGGATGAACCAACAGTTCAAAGTGCTGAAATCGATGGCTTTTTGGTCCACCTACAAAATGAGCAGAAAGATGCTGTTATCAAGGAGGAAACTGATATTCATATTTACTCAAGTAGAGATGTAGAAATGTAAGCTTTTTTTTTTTTTTAACATATTTCACTTATCTATGTCTATGGTTTTTATATGCTTAATGCTTGAATTTCTGCTCTTGCCCTGCATTAGCAATTGAAACACGGGGTCTTTTCTCTATTTATGAAATAGGAACATTGCATTGTTAAAAACAAAGCATTTTGCATATGGTAGAAACAGTATACACGAATTTTAAAAAATTTAAACTATTTAACACCATTAAATGGTTTCTCTGTACCTCCTTATAATTTACAGTGACATGGTAGATAGAACTGTAAGATGTCAGTTCATAATTGCTATAATCTTTTCTCTGAATGTAATGCTTTAAGTGATTTTATTTATTAATGAATTGGATAGTTAGTTGATATGCATATTTGGGAAGGAAACAAATATTCAAAGCTATTTCAATGGTTTTTTATAATGAGAATCTTTTATGTTGACAGAACTGTAAGATGTCAGTTCATAATTGCTATAATCTGTTCCCTGAATGTAATGCTTTAAGCGATTTTATTTATAATGAATTGGGTAGTTGATTTGCATATTTGGGAAACAAATATTCAAAGTTATTCCAATGGTTTTTTATTATGAGAATCTTTTGTGTAGGATCTTAAATGATGATGATATTTCAAAAGATAATGCTCCTGGAACTCCAACAGACCATCAGCAAGATCTTTATTCACCTGCATATGATTCAACCTCTTTAACTAATGGGAATGTTTTATCTGCTGGAAAGTCACTGAAACTTGTGACACCATTTTCTAAGCGAACAAATAGGTTTGAGGTGAAGTTCAGCATCAACAACTTGTCTAATCTAGAGAATGGAAAACAAGAACCTGGTCATGCGAATGATGAAGATGACATAGTCAGAAAGGTTCTTCCGCGTAAAAGGTGTTCATTGGTAGTTCATGGATCAGGGCCCAGACCAGGTTGTAGATTCATGTATGACAGGACTGAAGATAGGGTATGGGGTATTTAGCGTCTTTCTTAGTTCTTCACCTCTATACATTTGGTGCATACATCTGATTTTGGTTATTCAGTTTAATGCATTAGAAAACCGAATTAGGAAACATACAAGGGTATTTGTGGCTTCTGGGCTATATGAAGAACCAATGGACCCTACAATTGCTTCACAGGTAAATTTAATAACTCTCTCTCTCTCTCTCTCTCTTCCCCTCTCTTGTGATTTACAAAATTTTGAATGCTAGGTTTTAACAGTCATTCTGAATGACCCAAACTAAGCATATTCAACTCTTCTCCAATGAAATTGTCATGTTGTTTGAATTTTAACCTGGTTTCATATTCTAGTCTGTGATTGCTTCAAACCTTCTTTGTATGGTTGTAATTGTCTAATAAATTTTCAAGCAATATGTTTTCCCAGAGAAGCATTTTCACTGTTGGCATGATTTGTTGTGATGGAGAAGGCCGTTTAAATGAGAAGTCTGTAATGCTGCAGAGCAGGTAAATAGGCCCTTAATTTCCTTATGCTAATTATACACATGTATCCTGTATCAGGCTGCCAAAATCTTTTTTTTTAAACAAACAATATTGGAAACAAATAGTCTTGTCAAACAAAGGCAGTCTTTATTATGCATTAATTTGTCAAACCCTGACTGAGCAATTTGACTAGTGTTGATGTCAAGTAGAGCAAAGCCTACTTACATTGAAAGTTCTAGTCAAAGGCTTTGTTACATTCTGTGATGCATTATCTTATTTTGGGACATCTGTTTGTAGAAGGTCTGGTATATCATTTAAGGCCTTAACTATGTACAAGTGTAACATTTGGAAACATCAGGGTGGAATTACACTCTATTTTTGCAACAATTTGTCCCTTCAGTTTTCTCTATCATATATGGGTCTGTTTTCTAACAACTTGACAGTGCTGAGCACTTTGGAGGGCAACGTGTTCGCCTAGAATTACAACAACTAAGCCACTTTTCAGTTTTCCCGGGCCAGGTGAGAAACAAAAAGGGCACTGAGGCTGAAATTCTTATTTCATATGTTGAAAATTTATATCAGAATTCAAGTTATAAAAGCAGGGTTCCATCATATCAGGTAGTCGGTGTTGAAGGGCATAATCCTAGTGGCCACTGTTTAGTTGCATCAAAATTGGTGGATTCTATACTGTCCTCTGTTGTTGATAATGAGAATTTGAATCCGGCAAAGAAGCAAGCCTTTGATAAAGAGAATCCTCCAACTGATATGCCTTGTAAGCAGAGAGAGTTATCAATGGTGTGTATGTTTTATTCTTTGTTAGTAGTTGAGTTCTGCAGAATAATATATAGTATCTGTCATCTTTATCCTATTGTTCTTGGTATTTATGCACCGGATTAATTTTTGATAAATCAATTTGGAACCTGTAGGAATTTGTAATTTTACCTGAAATCCATATTTTATGATTGATGAATGCCTAATAGATTGCCTAGCCAGCCAAGAATGGGAATTAGGCAATCTCGCAACACTTGCAATCTTGTGGCAATGTTTTTATTCATGGACACAGTAGAGATATGACAATACAGTTTTGATCACTGCAACCTTTTTCCCGTAATATTTTTGTTGTGATCCTGTGCATGCTGGAAGATTAGTGATTTACATTTTACACTTGGCTTGGTGCAATACAGGTTATTGCTGCTGGCCCTTTTACCACCACAGACAATTTGTTGTTTGAGCCTCTTGCGGAACTGCTGACATATGCAAAGATGAGACAGCCGCAATTGATTATATTGGTAAATACCAGCTCGGCCACAATCTGTTTCTTCCCATTAGACTTTATATGTTAGATCTACAGGTGCAAACTTATGATATTGGCTACTGAATTTCTTCTCAGCTGGGACCATTTATTGATATTGAACACCCAGACATTAAAAAGGGAACCACAGACAGGAGCTTTGATGAAATATTTCATTTGGAAATCCTTAGAAGGGTATTAACTTAAATAGTATAATTTGTTTTTGGAATTTTGTGTTTGTATGCATCTTTTTTCCTAACTCCCCTCTCCCCTAATTCCAGTTGGAAGATTATGTAGAGTGCATGGGCTCCGCAGCACGCATCCTTCTTGTACCATCTATACGAGATGCTAACCATGATTTTGTTTTCCCTCAGGTAATGATAAAGTTGAGCCAACTAGGATTCTGTGATAACTGTTCTATGCACATTAGCATCTGTGATGGTTTAGATAGTTTATAGATCCAAATACTAATTTCAACCATTGTTCCTGCAGCCTGCATTTGATATCAGTCTTCCTGATCTCAAACCTCAGGTATAGTGATTTTAAAGCATTTAAGAATGAATTTTCAATTCTTCATAACTGATGCTAATACTAGCAGAATATCGTTCCTTATTGACAGTTATGCTTATTTAATTATCTTTTGTTTTATTGTTCAGATAGTCAGTCTCACTAATCCTGGAATTTTTGAGGCAAATGAGGTAATGCATTAATGATTTCGTATCATGGCTTCATCATGTGTCTCTTTTAAATTCCACTCTTACATCTGGGCTTTTGTACCTCTAATCACCCTAGCACACAAAAACCAGGAGAACTTCATAGAGAATCATAGGATTCATAATGATGATACTGGGCATTGCTTACATTATGTAGAATTTACCTCAAACCTGTATCTTTGTGCTAAGGTGGGAGGGAATGAGGATCATATGAACCTACTGGTTATTTTACTGCTCGGCACTCTGTAAATTTGTGGCAATAAATGTCTGGAGATTGACTTGAACCGAGGAAACCTTAACTTTTGTGAACCAAATATGTCTACATTTCAAATCCATAGAAAATATTGTTTAAACATTTCAAATCCATAGAAAATATTGTTTATTGTCAGGGAAATTGCAGTTCCATGCTCATTGGTGAAATTTACCTGATGAAAGGGCAAAAAGAAAAGAAATAAAATTTTGATGGTATTGCCTGGACTGCAAGAATACCCTCAGGATAACAAGGTGATCATGCGATAGTGGTTTGCTTTCATTTGCTGATTTAATTGCATGCTCACTAATGATAGACTTTTGTATATTTCTATAAAATTAGTTGCCATTAAGCCTAGGCTGTAGATTGACAAACATGTAGCTTTGATCTAGTTTGAGATACATCTGATGTGCATAGGTGTGTGGAAGGAAATTCCAGTATGTTTTAGGTGCCACCTATTGAATATCTTTTTCATGGAACTTCATATTTAAAAAAAAAAAATTTAAAAGTGGTAGGGTTTAGATGCTGTATCTGGAGAGGCGCATTTGAGAAGTATTTTCACTTCAGAAATTGGGTTTCAGGTCAAGGTTGGTTGCTGCACTGTGGATATTCTCAAGCAGCTCAGTGGGGAGGAGATATCACGAATTTCAGCAGATGGGAAACCTAGTGATCGCATGAGTAGACTTGTAAACCATATTCTTAAACAAAAAAGGTTTTACAGTACATATATTTTGTCACTGCTTTCCTTGATTTTTTGTTTAGAAAGCTTCAGAAGCAATAATTGATATCCTTCAATATTTTGAATCAGCTTTTATCCTCTTTATCCGACGGCAGAAGGTGTTCCTTTGGACTACTCTCTTGCTCCAGAAGCTTTTCAAGTCTCGTTGGTTCCAGATATTCTCATTTTACCTTCAGACATCAAGTACTTTGTGAAGGTAAATGATTATCCTACCTATATTCCTTTCATTTTTCCTTAAACTATCAAACCTCAAAGCTGGAAAATCTGTACTGGCATGAAGTGTTAAAATTTAAATGCTAATTTTGGTTGGAGCATTCAGATATTAATGACCTTGCGCAGGTGCTTAATGAAGAAAGTGAAGGGAACCACATGAAGTGCATTTCTGTCAATCCAGGAAGACTAGCCAAGGGAGAAGGAGGGGGTACTTTTGCCGAAATTGACTTCTATGGGGGTCCTGACACAATCAATGCTTCAATTGTTGGCATATAAATTATGAATGCTGGATCAAAATATCTAGAGGTACCCTCAGGTTAGACAACTATTGATTTTAGCTTGTCATTGGTGCACCAGAAATGTCCCTCTTGTGCTATTCCAGCTTCTGATGATTCGTCCCTTGAGCACCTTAGCTGTAATTATATCTGGTATCTGCGCTTATTATCTCACATTCTTTATTAATTTACATATTATACGGATCAAACCAAGATAACAACTGTTGGTAACAATGCTTCCTGCCCTGTTGGACGTGACATCTCACGTCTTATAATCCATGCTATCTAAGCACAAATAGATTTGTAACCTGATTGCAGGACGCAGTTATTTTTATAATACTTAAGGTTACATTTCTACAACTGCTTAAAGTAGTCTAAGTCTGAATCATATCCTCTGAATTGCTATTGCTCGAAATGCCTTTGAAGTGTGAAAATCTAGGTCGTTTGATGAGTGGACAGTGGAGATCCAGTCACGTACATTAAAATCCAAATGCACGTTTTGACATGAAGGAGGCTAGCCTCCTAAAGCAATTAAAATGCAGGGATTTATGCGTTTTATCAGACCATATCTTTGCATCCACCTCTGTTCTCTGATCATTTGCTCCAGACGCCAAAACTTCTTCACCACTTGCAAAGTTTCATATGTTCACAATGAATGAGCAATCTCGAGGAAGGCAAATTTCAACAACAAAAATGGCGAGTAAATATCAACCAAAAGAAAGAAAGAAAGAACCTGCATTTTAGCCAAATGCAAGATAATCATCATTGGCTACTTTAGAGTTTAACTCAATTTATCCTGACACCAACATGAATTCAGAACCAAAAATTCAAAATATCCAAGTGTAGATAGACCACCTAAAACACATTACCCAAAAACATTATATTTGGCATGCTTAAGGTCACAAGATCACCAAATATAAAAGAAGTTATTTCAAAAGCCTCTCAAGCTTGTTTGATAGCTAACATCACCATTATTCCAGTGTTAGTTTGTCAACCAAAACGCTAGTAGATGATCAGAGAACAAAGCCATGGGTTTGGGTGTTTGGAGCCTGTCTGATAGCTAACAGCTACTCAAAATTGAAATCAAGCAGAACTAAGTCATGGGTTTGGTGTTTGAGTAGATGATCGGAGAACAGAGGAGGATGTAGAGATTTGGTTTGATAAAACGCATGAATCCCTGCATTTTGATTGTTTCTGGAGATTGGCTTTTCTCATGTCAAAATGTGCCTTTGGATTTTAATGTGCAACGTGACAGGATCTCCAGTCTACTTATTGGATGGCCCATATTTTTGCACTTCAGAGACATTTCAGGCAATGACATTTTAGAGGATTTGGTTCTAGTTTAAGTCGGACTAGTTACGTAGATATAAACACATAGCAAGTGTGGGCAGTTGTCACTTTTTGGTGTTGTGAAATTAGCATTACTCTGTCACAGCTATGCCTATGACTGCGTCATTTTTTATATATTTTTCTGCTTTCTTGATTACGTAAATCTCTTCAGGGCAAATTTGTTCGTGTAGAAACTTTTGTGGAATCATAAGCTTTAACGTGCCTGAGAAACAGAAAAATCTCTATAACACGAATCAATTAGCCAATCATGACATGGGAAGAGAACGCTCAAGCTTTTAATTGCAGGCCGGCATGTAAAAGGACCGTTAAAATCTACAACATCTAAGTCATGATAATGTATTTTAAGATTTTATACAAAAAGTAATTTATAGCTTCTAATAAATAAATTCAAAAGTTATATTGCAAGATCTACCCCATCCATACAATTATCCCAATTGATGATTCTGACAATCTATAGGCACAATCGCAAATCAAATCAAGATGTACAAAATATAAATTCAAAGAATCTCTTTTTGGTAATGAATGGGGGCCTAAGCCCAGAAAACAGAACAACTAGAGAGCAATAGCTCGGGGAGTAGACCTCCCAATCAACATTTACGTACTCTTATACTGTCATACTGTCAAACTGATGGCTCTCTTTAGATTCAACAACGGAAATTTAGGGAGCCACCTGAAATCAGAGTGACATGGAATCGTGCATAGTTACGAATGCAAAAGCATGTAAATAAAATAACGTTATTAATATTTAGGGACTAATTGCTTGCAATATAGCATTAACATCAGAAAATAATCAACATTAGGAGCATAATAAGCGAATTCCCAGCAAAGCACCAACAAAAAGGAAAGCCAATTCGCAAAGTGGCTGAATTGCATAAAATATTAGAATTACACCTATTCACTATTCAGTGTTAACATGACCAATAAAAAGAATACCAAAATGCAACAAGACGCCAAGCACAGCCTAAGAAAATGCCTATTAAGAGCGTCCTCTTCGATTTCATTGAAAAGTTAAACTAGAACTCTAGTTATATGTCGCAAGGTTTTACTAGCTTGAGCAATAATCAGCATATAATTAACTGCCTCATAAACATTTTTGATGTGCCATGCCCATTAGGATGAACACCGAAGTACAGAAATTCAGTTCACGAGGGAAACAGACTGCTGATTTACATCACCATTCCTCCATCAATAGTTAACACCTGAAACATATCAACTTTGATAAGCACTTAACAGGTGATTCAAAAGAGAACTGAACCCTGAGATGATAGGACAGTCAATAAGACTTGTCTCATCCTAAATCTGAATATGCCCTCAAAGTTTTATGAATGCAATAAAAAAGTTGGCTAGTTTAAGTCAGGATTTGTTTTTTAAAAACCAAAAAGGCAATAAATAAATGACCTGTCCAGTGATGTAACTGGCAGCAGGATTAAGAGCCAAGAATTCCACCAGTCCAGCGACTTCTTCTGGTTGCCCATATCTTCCTGAATCCAAGGTGGAAAAAGCAAGTTATTAACATCTTAAACAATACAAAACTTTCTCTGAAATTTCCTGCAATCTAGAGTCTGAAGTAATTTGGTCACACCCAAGGGGATTGTCTCCAAAATCTTTTTCTCAATGTCCTCTCCTAGCTTGGCAGTCATGTCAGATGCGATAAAACCTGGAGCAACAGCATTGACCTGGAAGGAACACCAAGTTATAATTAAATTCTATCAGCTGATAACCAGCATCTTGGACGCCATGCAGAGATGAAAAAATTTTATGGATTACATTGATGTTTCTGCTAGCATATTCCTTTGCAACAGTTTTTGTCAGGCCAATTACTCCTGCTTTTGCAGCACTATAATTGGCTTGTCCAACATTGCCAGCTAGACCAACAACTGATGCAATGTTGATTATCCTTCCCTGCAAAAACACCAAAAGACTATGATACAAAGGGAGAAACCTTCAGTTATTGCTGGCTATCATGAATTTTGTTATGAAATGAGACAGCAATGAACTAGAATCTAGAACTGATACTAAAAATACGAGGATCTAACTTCCTCAGAAATATACCCTATGGCTAGTAGGATAGAAATAAAATATCTGGCAATTTACCGAGATATTATGGTACATGTTTACAGTAAAAGGAAAGATTAGGAAAGAAACAGACAAAAACTGATAAACTACCAAGAGGGAGTAGTCAGTTTAAAGGCAAAACCGTTCTATCCAACAACATCCCTACCCCTTCCCCCACTCCCTCGAAAGAAGGAAATAAAATGGACTTAAGATGTCACCTTCTTTTTCTTCATCATAATTTTAGCAGCTGCCTGTGAAAAATAAACTGTCTC
The DNA here is from genome assembly GCA_026724425.1 of Erythrophleum ivorense. Taxonomy (NCBI): domain Eukaryota; kingdom Viridiplantae; phylum Streptophyta; class Magnoliopsida; order Fabales; family Fabaceae; genus Erythrophleum; species Erythrophleum ivorense. The sequence goes on along the minus strand of JAIUCV010000147.1, from coordinate 1,313,953 downwards.
AGCTCCAATTAAAAGCTAAATGATTTTTTTTAGTACAAATTAAAAGCTAAATTTAATTTAACATGAACCCGAATTCTGAACATACTTGGGTGCAAAGAAAAACACCAGTGAGATTCAGATCAATAACTTCCTGCCATTGAGATTTCTTCATTCTCATTAACAAACTGTCCCTAGTGATTCCTGAACCAGGTCATCTTTATTAGAGTATGACATTTGATGATAAAATATGCTAGAGGAAGAGCTTAAATCCAGGTTACCTGCATTGTTTACCAACACATCAACAGTTCCCCAAGCATCAACTGCCTGCAGATGCGAAAATCATGAAGCAGCCAAGGTATCTAATATTGCCTGTCTAAATAATAAGAATATTTACTTACAGTCTTAATCATAGACTCCACATCTGCCTCATTAGAAACATCTCCCCCAAATGTAAGAGCTTGTCCACCACATGCCTCAATCTGCAAGAAATCATCAAATAAATTAAACAATTCAGTCAAACACCAACTTGAACAATGATAGATAATAAAGATGACAACAGCTGATATCAGCGGTATAATAAGCCAAATATGTGATCAAGCATGCATAGATACAATTTAAACCACCTACACAGAAACGTAAAGCACAGGAATATAAATAACAGTGAATTACAAAGTTAGTGAGCAGTTATTTTGTTTTGAAAGTGAGTCATTTTTTTGTTTCTGTTTTCATCAACCTCACCTACAACTTTGTAAAGCACAAATCATAGCATAAAAGTAACAAAAACCTCGGCAATGATCAATGTATCCGGGAATTGGGGCACAAAGTAACTTCTGATGTCATATATATATGCTAGGCTGCCGACAAATTACACTCAACAAACTTTAAAATAAAGCAAGGTATGGCAAAGTCCAATACAAAACATGCACATAGATTCTACCTCCTTGGAAACCTCGTCTGCTTCCTTGGATGATCTTGCATAATTAACCAGGACCTGCAATAGAAAGCCCCAGTAATTTACTAGCAAGTTTATGTACTTACTACTAAATATTTACAGCTACTGAGACTTGAGACAATTCCAGAGTCCAGGGAGGCAGGGATGTCCTTTTGTTATAGAAACGGGAGGAAAGTCTAGCAAAAGAACAAGATATTAAAACAGACCAAATTCTCCAGGATCTTCACGTTGCATCATGAACCCCAGAAATAATTTTACATTTAAATTTTAAAACAAAAATATACTTCATCCATTTGAAAGTGCAAGCCTGTAACAACCAAAAGGAAGCCTATAAAGTGTCAATTTATAATTTCATTTTAGCGAACACAACTTTATTTTCAATCACAAAACTGATAACCCTTTAGCAATTACAGATATACTAAGTAAAACCTATCCCAGTTATTGTGTATTCCATCATTAAACACAAGTCATTCTGTTAAAAGAACTATTTTTCGTAATTACTGCAAGTCTGTAACAGTTACTGCTTAAAAGGAGGGAGGCCAATAGTTTTTATCTTTTCAAATTGAAAAATAACCACTAACCTTGCAACCTGCTTTACCCAAAGACAATGCAATTGCTCGGCCAATACCTCTGGAGGCTCCAGTCACTACAACAACAGGTGTTTCCACATGTTGGGCTGCGCCGGTTCCTGCTTCTTCAAGAGTGGCAACCTGAGCTCTTATACCTGTGTTTGTGTGTGCATATGGATATGTCAGTGTGGTCATTGTCATTCGAATTTGCAAAACTCAAATGCAACATTCAAAGCACAAGAATAAGGAGAATATATATATATATACATACACATACACACAATTCATTATATTTTTACTATTAGATTTTTAATCAAAATAAGTGTATAATTTTTCAATAATAATATGAAACTATATAATTTTTGCATATAAATGCATGATTACCCAATTAATCTATACATATTATACATTTGTTATATTTTATTGGAAAACATAATAGCAAGTGTATAAAAAAATTAAGTCTAAGTCTAATATTTAAAATCAACCCCATTTCCATAAAAAAAGCCAGTGTTTTGAGACCTATAGAAAATACTTAGCTTGATTTTAACTGACCCGTAAAAACAACTCTTGCAAAGTTAATAAACAAAGCCAATTCAGAGTCCACAAAATAATATTGAAATGGAAAATGGGGAAATCAGTACCTGACGATCCGAATGAATTGTTGGATCTGCAGTGAATACCCGAAACGGGACGGAGCTGACCCAATTTGGCTCCCCGGACCGGAGCCCATTGATGAAGATGACCGACTTTCCCGTTGGAAAAACCTCCGAACTTGTGCGAGACAGCAGGGGTTTTGAAAACAACACCGTTTGATCCGGCAAAAGAAGCCATCATAGTTCCAAAAACCCTCCGAACAGCGAAAATTGAGGAAGAATAACGAGCTGCAGTCGAAGCCAGATGTTAATCGAAGAAAGAAATTATTCGGCTTTTAAGGGAGAAATACAGTTAATGTTGCTTTCGATGTTTGAGTATTAAGTGCTCCATTGGAAACTCCGGATACTGCTTGACACTTGGGAGGGGGCGATGCAGACAAGGGGTGGAGGTGGGTGGTTATTTATTTTTTTATTTATTTTGGAAAGGTTTAACTTATTTTTAAAAAAATTTTTGGCCAATTACCCATTATCGATTGGCAACCAAGGGTCTAACTGTAAATCAGGCATCCATGTAATGAAAGAACTAGTTACATCCGTTTACTGAATGAGAATATATATATATATATATATATATATATATATAATTATATTTTTTAAGTTAAAACACTACAAATATTTGGTCCAAAAAAATTAATATAAAATTTTTAATAATAATATGACAATTTTATATTTTTTAAATAAATTATAAATTTATCAAATTATTATTAAAAAAATCATATCTTTATATTTTTTAATTAAAAATTTGATAATCAAGCATGTGGCAAATTTCTTTTTTAACCCCACTCCCTTTTTCATTTTTTATTTTATTTTTTTCAAAAGAAAAGAACAATAAAATGTCTTGAGCATTTAAGATTTTCTTTGTTGATTCTTTGTTCTTCTAATTTTTATTTTTTTTAATCAAATATTGTAGTTCTGATTCTTAGAGTGGAGCATGATATGATAATGGACCAAATATGAGAATTGTGCATTTAGTTAGATGACATAAAAGAAAAAAAATATAAAAGATAAGTAGGTAAGATAAAAATAATTTTTATATTTTTATTTTTAAAAATATAATTTAATGATTAAAATGATAATTTAATAAATAAAATAATAATTATAAGAATATAATAGACATACAAAATATGCAAATATATTACATTTGTTTTGGGGCAAATCAAATGGGTTTGATCCTCGTCATGTTCACATTTGCTTTATTTAGTCATTTAATTTTTTTACTTTTAGTCACCCCGGGAAAAATTAAAGGCAATTTTCATGAAATAGGTTGTTATTTACCACAAGCATATTATGTAACGAACCAAGTAAAAGCCAAGATGTTGATATGTAATTTCATATAGTTATTTATAATTGAATTTTATAACTGTAATATTCTTTTATATTTAATTCATTAAAATTTATCAAAATAAAAATCAAACTCATAGGGCTGGCTATACTCTAACTTCAAAAAAAATGTAGATACGCTAAAAGGATAGCTCAACAAATGATATCTTGTGATACCAATTTAGATTTTCTGTATTTATAGAATAAATGCATGGTGTGTAATTGAAAAATAAATAAATAAATAATGCAAGATTCAACCATTTTTAATGTCTCTCTCTCTCTAATTAAATCTTTTTCAACATTATAATGGATCTACCTATTCTAAATACAACAAGACCACTTTTAAATACATTGCCCTTCCAATTTGCACAAAAAATTTGGCTTTCCTAAGGGTGTGCATGGAGTGGGATAGACCAAGAATTGCTTCAGCCTAAGTCTCGACTTAATTTCTATCTCAAGATAAAAAAATTTATCCTAAGCTTGGCCTAACTCGAACTTGGTCTAGTTATTATCGGGTTAGGGACGGGTCAACTGAGCCAATGGACTAATTTTTTTTTTAAGAAAAAATTTTGAAATGTTAAAAATTTATATTTTTATATTTGTTCAATTATTTTGAACATATAAACACTTTTTTTAAATATATTTTTACCAAAATTTATGCAATAAACATGGAAAAACATGGGTTCAAAGAAGAAAATACAAATATAGTAGTTAAAATTTGAAATATATATATTTTTAATTTTATTTTTCTTACATGAATGTGATAATTATAATTAGGAGAGTCTTAGTATAGATTTTGACTCATCTAGTTATTTATAATTTATAAAATATATTTAAAATTTTTTGACTAAAATTATAAAAAGACCCTTAAAAAAAGAATTATTTTCAATTTAATCCCTATCTTTATATATATATATATATATATATTGGGCTGAGCTGAGCTAGATAAGGTCAAAAAGTTGTCCCAAACCTATCCCAACTCGACCTTGTTTCAATTTTTTTTTCTTGATCTGTCTTGGGCCGATAGTGCTTGGACCAAGTTGGGCAAACCAAGTTAGACGGACCTTGTACACCCCTAGGCTTTCCTGTGGAATGGAGAACTTGAATTTCCTAATTAAATATCATGATTATCAATTGACAATATAATTGGAGTAAATATCAAAAGAATAAGATAAAGTGAAATTTTATATGCATAATTAGGATTGAGTTGCTTAAATTTTGTAAAAAAAATAAATAAAGATTAAGAAAAATTAAGATTTTTATGAAAATATATTAAGAAATATTTTTAGTTTCTTAAGTTTAGTTTTTTCTTTCAAATATTTTGAAAAAAAAAAAATCTCCATATCAAACATAACCTAAGTCAATTTTTTTAAAGGAAAAAAAAACGAAGAATGAGTCCTTTGCAAATATTTTAGTTTGTCCATGGTTGAGGGAACATTTATTATTTGATGCATTTGAAGAATGATAGCAACTAATTAGCAAAATACATCTATAAGGATTTGAAGTTTAGATGAACCATTTTGCATTTAGATATGTAATGCAATTGGAAGCTACTACAAAAATTATGATGTGAATCCTGACTCAAGTTGATTCCTCTTCTAGTTATTTAAGCCACAACTGTTGGTTCCTTTGATAAATTTGAATGTGCTGATTTTAATGGCCGCTAAAAAGGCATTTCCCTTTAATGAAAAAATCATAGTGTCCCAAATAACTTGCCAGTGGCAAGTACCTTAAAATCAACTTGAGAGTCGACATCACCATCAACGTCAAACAAAGACAGAAACCCTAGCTTCTGTAGATGTAGATACGTGATTGTGTAATTGTTGAAGGATTGTAAACACTACATTTCGTCCAGACATATTTTAAAATAATAATAAAATTAGACTAACAAAAAATAAAAAAGAAGTAAAAAAAAAGAAAAATCAATCGAGAGAATCAAAAATAGAAGAATCAAGAAAGAATAAAAAATTATATTTAAAAAAAAAAGAAAATCAAAGAAAAATCATGAAAGAATCAAAAGGTGCATTTTCCAAAAAAATATCAAAGAATCAAAACCTAAAAAATTTTCAAAACAAAAAAAAAAGAAGAGAGAGAAGAAAAGAAAAAGAAAAAATCAAATGATAAAAAAATATATAAAATAATAATAATTGCCATGAAAAAATGAAACCAAATTTAAAGAAAAACAATAAAAAGAAGAAGAAAAATAAAAAAATACTAAAAAAGAAAAATAAAAAAAAATATCTTTTTTCTTCAAACCAAAAACAGAAAATATAACAGTAATACAAATAGCTCCAGCCCAATTCCTCTAAATGCCATTGGACCAATACAAAAATGACAAAAAGACAAAACTGAAAAAGAACAAAATATAAGAAAGCCTACTGTCTAAATATCGAAGGCCCAAATACTGTAAAGAAAAATGGGCTGAAAAACAAAGCAAAGAAAACAAAGGGGTGGAGGCCCATTCCTTGAGCCCAGAACTCCTCAGACCCTCTAACTCAAGTCTGAAGCCTGCATTCAAAAAGCCCTGCCCGGTGATTCCCCTGATCCCCTCGATTCTCTGGCTGAGGAGAGGCATGAAGACGCCAGCCTTTTCAGAGGAGGGGACCACGCTCGCTCACGCACAGCCACTATGTACGACCCTCAGCAGCTGAAAGCGAATCATGCAGAAGGGAACGAAGCAACGCGCACTTAGAATTAGTGGAGCAGAGAGGCACAGATGGGGGGACCACGCGGGAATGCCTATAAAAGCAAGGAGAAGCGGAACACTGAGGAGGTTTTTTCTGGGTTTTCTTGTCTTTCCTGGAGAGGAAGCCTGTGAGGTTTTCGGATTAGAGAAGAAGAGAGACGGGGGATCGACGGTGAAAGGAGATTGGGGATTTTCGGATTGAAGGGGAAATCGAGAGAGGGAGAAACAGAAAGGGGGTTCGAATCAGAAACTGAGAGAGGGGGAATGGAGAAAGAATCGATTGAAGAGAGAAAGAGAGGTTCAGAGGCCCTTTTCTCTTTCTGATTTGGGGCTCAGTGAGAAAAAACCAAGGATACATCAGCGAATGGAGAGTGTCTGAAGGAGAAGAATAGAAAAGAGAGAGAGAAGTCGAGAAAGGAGAAACAGCCTCCAGCAGTCGAAGGAAGCTGATCGGAGAAGGACAGTTAAAACCATCAGAAGCCATCTGAAACTCGTCTGAAGAAGCAAACCTCGAGGGTATGGCTGTCCATCATTTATTTATTTTCTTTTTTTTTTTTCTCTCAATATTAGGGAGCCATGAATCTGTAACAATTGCCTAACTTTTAGGATTTCAAATTATTGCTTCGATGGTGCTGTTAATCTGAGTTTGCTCATGAGATATAAATTTTTCTAATATGATTGTTAGTTGCTAGTTTCTTTATAGGAGCCTATTTTCAATGCTGCGGTTCTGGGTTGGAAGCCTTTTGTATGTTTAATTAGAAATCTCAGGTGTGTTCCTGTTAGATTCTGGTATGGTAGAAAACCTCTCCGATTTTTTTTCTTTTTGTTCTTTTCTGTTTGAATTAATCAGTCCACGTAAATATGATCGGGCAAATTGGGTTTCAATTTCAGTTTACTGGTTCCTTTGCCGTACTTGTTATTGTCGCTGTGATTCTCATGTTGCGCTGATGCGTGAGCCCCCTGTTAATTTGTTCTAAATGCATGTGCGTGAAAATTGGCGTGATAATGAATATGATTTTGGCATTGAAATGTTTCAGTTTGATTTCGATATATGTATGAAAAGCTTACTAGCACAAAATTCTCTGGTTTGTGGGTAGTTGATTGGATCCCGTGATAGCCTTAGTTTGCTATAAATAACTCACTGATGTTCTTGTGACTACTTGAACATATTTCACATGTCTCAGATGCGTGAATTGCAATATGCTCACATCCAGGATCGTTGGTGCCCCATAGGTTTATAGTAGTTTTGGTTTAGACTTGCTGGTTGTTTGAATCATTTTTGCAGCTCATTGCAAAGTTGTTTTGCTTAGTGACGCTGGTCTTGTATACCATGATCCTGTGTGCTTATAGGGTAGCCTTAATTTATTTCTATGGTCATGCTTGAAGCTGGATGAAAAAGATTGCTTTTTGTTGATCATATATGTTCTCTTGAGATGATTATCATTTTTAGTGTGGAATGGCGCGTGACATTTTATTCTCAGAATGACTTTGTTGCTCGCTGTTTTGAGATCCGTTGGTTTTTTTTGGGATTATGTAAGTGTTGAGAGTTTTTCTTAGAACTGCAATTATGGAAGTTAACACTCCCCTTTGCTCGTCACATGAGTGGGATCTCTGACCTGGTGGAATAGCAACACGGGAGAAACTTGGCAAGAAGGATAGATGAAGGGATGGAAAGGACAGCTCACTGGTTCTCCTTTTGGTTCATTCACGCAAAATGAAGATAATGTAAATCATGCTTGAATTAATATGACTGTTTGATATGGAACACCAGCACCCACAATCACAAGTTGCTGAACGTTCAAGTTTTATATTTTATCTTTTTATTCATTTCATTTGTTTTTTTCTTTTAGAACGGTCGTGTGTAATTTCTTATCCTCTCTCATACATAGGAGTTAAACCAAATAGTCATTTTGGGCTTCAAATTTATATTTTAATAAGTTTTGGGGTTAGATGGTTTACATCAAATTGATTTTTGTTTTTGGTTTTTCTTTTCAAGAAAAAGGAGATAAGATAAAACAAGGGATAAAAAACAAGAACAAAAAGAAGAGGTTTACAAGGTAAATAAGCTTTTCAAAGTCAAAGCTAAATTTTAAGTAATTTAAGTTCCCATGCCAATAAAATAAATAAAAAACATAAACAAAAATTAATTTTTCTTTTTGTAGACTATAGATTTTCTTACAACTGTCGTTTGATAACTAAAAAAATTAATTAAATCATATTTTATAAAAATACCAAAAATAAAAAAAATCATAAAGAAGTTCATAAAAGATCAACAAACATATATATATATATATATGATCAAAAGGCCCAAAATATAAAATAAAATAAAATAAAAATCAAGAATAAAAATTATATAACACAGTGAAATAATAATAATAAAATCAAGGAAAAAAATCAAAAACTAGAAAAAAATCAAAACAAAAAATAACAAAACAGAAATTATAAAAAATAAAAAGGGGATTAATAACACAAAATCAATCAAAAAAATTAAAACAAAAAAAAGAAGTAAAAAAAACCAATTATTTTAAAAACAAAAAAAAGGAGAAAGGAAAAAACAAAAGTCAAAACAAAAATAAAGAAAGTCGAAAAATGAAATAAAAATCAAAAATAAAAATACAAAAAAAAAAGATATAAGAAACAAAAGGATCAAAACAAAAAATAAATAAAAAGTAAAATTGAAAAAAATTTAAGAATCAATAAAAAAATTAAAAAAACGAAAACAAAAATAATAGAAAAACAAAAACAAAAAAACAAAAAACAAAGACAAAGGAAAAGAAAAAAAGAAGAGGGGAGAGGAAAATTAATTTTGTCTTTTTGCAAATAAAAACACGTTAACCAATCTCAAATTCGTTTTGTTTGTAAAAGTCTAAATGATTTTTATTCTCTCTCTCTTTCGAAAACAAATAAAAATAAAAAATGAACAAAAGCAAGACAAAAACAACAAAACATCAACCACCTAAATACAGTTGTCAAGTTCGAATTACATAGACTTTGTTCTCTCTGAAAGGTACGTAGGCTTTAGGCTCTCATTCTAGGTCAAATTCGTCCTTTTAAATAAATATTTTTAGTTTTATTTCTTTAATTTTTTTTTCAAATTTTATTCCCTTCCTTCTTATTTTACTTTTTGAATTTTTTTTTGTTTTATTTTACTCTTAATTTTCTTTCTTTTTACTTTTAATTTTATCTTTCTAAATTTTTTCTTTATTACTTTGCATGTGGTTTATTATGGAGAATTAAAATGGAATAGAGACTATATTAATTTTGCACAACTGATTTAAAGTATCCACTCTTAGGAATGAGTGTAGTGGGTGCTTACTACTTTCTTTACTCATAATCGACTCTCGAATTTATTATTTTGTTTGTAAACCATTTTTGTTTTCCAAATAAAAAGATTTTTCTAAAGTTTTTCCTTTTCAAAAATAAAATTTTGATGACAACTCTACTACTTTTTTAATTTTGATTTTGATTTTTGTTTTTGAAAATGGAAACCAAATTTTTCTTTTTAAAGACGTTACGTGATTGCATTTTTGGATGTGACAAAGATTATGAAATGAAAATATTAAATCTTAATTAATTTTAAAATTAAAAGTGAATTTTTATGCTAGCCCAACATTAAATTTAAATCAAATATTATTGTGACATTTAAAATCATGTGATTGGGTATTGGGAATTTTAACTAAGATTTAAAGTTTAGAGAGTATTTTTAAGTGCTTTGTTATATTTAAAATTTAAGTATTACTTTTGTAATTAAATCTTAATTTAAGAAAGTAAAAAAGGAGTTGTATATTATATTGACCCCTAAAAGATTTTAATAATTAGTCTTTGAAAATTTAATGTCATAAATGTAGTCCTTGAAAATTCTAATAGTATCAATTTAATCTTAAGTCAGGACTAAAATAATGTTTTCTAAATAATAAAATTAAATTGATGTTAATAAACGTTTAGAAACTAAATTAATAACTATAATATTTTTTGAGAACAAAAATAATAATTCATGGTAAAGAGGTAATATCTCCTTGTACAAAATTGTCCTAGGGTGGATTACGACGTGGTTCGCATAGGAGTTATAGGTAAGTCCAAGAGAAGTCAACAATGTGCTAAACCCGTCAACATCTTGATTGGCTTCCTCTATGTGTAACCTCTGAGCTCGTATTTTTGCCGGAAAAGAAATGAGACGAAAGGAATATACTAATCAATAAGGGGTCTCAATCTCCAGTCCCCCGTGATCTCAATATAGAAAAAGGAACAAGTCGATCGATTGCGTTGGAAACAGAAATAGAGTCCACACTTCATGCTTTTTAACCAGAGGGAATAATAAAAAGGTAAATAAAGCTCGAGAATGGCCATGAGCTATGGATCAAAAAATTTAAAGCGAATCAGATCTCTCGATTTTTGAGCTTCAGTTAATAAAGGAGCAAAACTTGGGTAGCTGTTTGTGATTAAATTATTTAATAAAAATATGATAAATAATTTTTTTATAATTTAATATTAAGTTTTTTGTAAAAACTTTATTTAAATTTTTTAAAAATATATTACAAAGTAAAATGTTAATTTAATAACAATAAACAATGTTATGAATACTCTACATGTCTAATATATTTATAGGCTCAAAATGATTTAGTATACATTACTATTTACCATGGTTCACATTATTAAAAAAAAATCCATGTAACTTTTAAAAAAACTGACAATAATTAACACAGATTTCTAATTATAAAAAAAAAATCCTCAAAATCCTAACATATTCAACCAAGCAAGAGAGACAATTTGTTGCCTTACCAAAGAAAAATTACCGTGAATTGGTTGTCAAAATACTTATTTAATTGTTTAATTTTTTGGGTTGTTCACGTCAATAGGAATGTGATTGTTAGTGGATTTAGTTTGTTTGGATTTTACTTGGTCAATAAGGCTTAGTAGAGCGTGTCATGTGAACTATTTTGTAAAAAGTTAGTGGGTGTATTTCCTAACTTTGTGGTTTCTCTGTTTGTTATTTTCATTATATAAAGAAGTGTCATGTAAAGAATTGGAGTATGGAGCTTAAAAAAGCAATAAAGTCTTTGTCCTTTGCTCTTGTCGTTTTTAGCCTATTTTGCCTCTTTCTCCATTTTTATAGTGTAAAGTAGTATAAGAGCAAATATGTTTTTTTTGGGCACAAAGGGGGCAAAAGCCCAAAACAGAAACAAAGAGAAGACTATGAATAGATAAAGCGAGGCATGGCCACTCCATGGTTTCCTCGTTGAAAATGGGGCTTAGCTCGATCGGGATAACATGGAGTTTTTGGCAACTAAGAGGATGATCCTGAGCCCAATTAGCAAGCCAATTAGCACTTTGGTTTGCTTCTTAGTAACAATGTATGAGTATTACCATCCAAGGTCTATCTAAGATATTATGGATCTCTTCCATTATAATGAAATAGGGGTGCATTCTGCCACATCCATTCTCAACAAGGGAGATTGTGGTGTGAGAGTTAAAGTTAATGATTAACTTTTTGATGACAAGGCCTTAGGCTATCTAAAACCCCCAAAGAATGCCTTAAAGTTCAGCATGTGTAATGGTACCAAAACCTAGGTTGCAGATGAAACTTGACTTCCAACACCCAAGGTTATTTTTGATAATCCCTCCACAAGCTGTTGCACCTATAGCCGATCAAGAGCCATCACTATTCAATTTGTACTAGTCTTGATGAGGAGGTTCCCATTGGATAAAGTTCTCTTCCCTTCTACTTCGAAGCTTTGTTTGGCATGTGCCTAGAAGCACATCGGAGTTGGTTAGCCAAAAGACTTTATGGATAATGCTGGTATTGCTTTTAGAAGTTTTCGAAAAGACTTGATTACAACGAGAGGCCCACAAACACCAACAAGTGTATGCTAAGATCTTCTTTTGGGGTAGGTTATTGCAAGAATGTTTCCTAAGTTCATTTCTGTAGTTCCACTCCAACCACTCTTGTCATGGGAGAGAAATAAATCTATTCTAGTGCTTTTCATCTACCAAGTATTTCTAGATGTACTTGGCTCTGTTGTAGTTTCTCATACAATGGAGGGAGGTTTTAGTCTCATCACAGCTAAAGGGACACTTATTACCTCCCCTTTAGGCCTTTTTTTGTTCTCAGATCATGTGTATGAAGTTTGTCACAAGTTAATAACCAAAGGAAAGCTCTAATCTTTTATGGAACAAGCCACTTCCATACATTTTGCTAAACTTTTCGACCACACTCTCGGTCACCTATAGTCATCATGTGGTACGCGGATCGAACCGAGAAGCAACCATCATGCTCTCTTTTCCGTATCACTACATCCTGCATAGAGTGGAGAGTGGGGGGTACAATGTTAGCTATGACTTTCTAAACCAGTGGAAAGAGAGATCTATTAATCTTATCCTAATCCCAATCCGTAGAAGGGACAAGTAGTCTCTAATAGTAACTTGAGAATGTTCCATGTGAGTATCCATTTGAATATAATGAGCCAGTTCATGTTCCAAGGGAGTCTATAAATCATGCCAAAACCTAACTTGAGTTCCATCACCAATGCTCCATCTGAGCCTTTTGGAAAAGGCCTCCTAAACTTTCTTAATGCCCTTTCACAAATTTAAGGCTCCAAGGATTTTTTGAACATGAGGAATGATTTGAGACCTACATCTATATTTACTCCTGATAAGTTAAACCCATAAGGCATCTTTTTTCTGAATAAGATCCCAGTAAATCTTCATAAGGAAGGCTTTGTTCTGGTTTCAGAGGTTTTTAACATCTAGTCCCTCATGGTACTTCGGTTTGCACACTTCGTTCCAAGCCACTAAGTTAATCTTTCTCTCATTCTCAGTAGAGCCCTATAGGAAGTTGCAATGCGTCTTCTCTAGCTCATCATAAACATTTATAGGGAGATATAAGGTCTGCATAGAGTAGGCAGGGAGGGCTGATAAAATAGCCTGAATAAGAATATTTTGCCCCGCCAAGTTAAGAAGATTACCTTTCCAACCTTTTCAAAGATATGGCAAAAACTAGCACGAGAAACTCTCTTATGAAGAAGAGGAATCCCCAAATATTTACCAAGGTCGCTTGTCAAACCAACCCTTAGGGTGTTACTCATTTGGGAGGATCTATTAAAGTGGATATTTTTGGAGCAACATAATTTGGTTTTAGCTAGGTACATACGTTGGCCTGAGACTTTACAAAAGATATCTAGACATTGCTTTATGTTTTCAATTTGTTCCAACGTAGCTTCTGCAAAAAGGAGCAAGTCATCTGCGAAGAACAAGTGTGTGATGGGGGGCTATTCCTTGTCAATCTAATAAGATGCTAGAATTTGTTCTTAAGAGCCTAATTAATACAGTGTCCAAGCCTCTCCATATAGGGAACCAAGATGTAGGGGGATAGGGGGTGTCCCTGTCTAATCCCTTTGGATATCTTAAAAGATTCTGACGGCCTTCCATTCCGGAGGACTTACATACTACAACTAGAAATGCAAGCCAAAATGAGTGCAACATAGTTTCTATTCAACCCAATCATTGATAAGGTCTCTTTTAGAAACTCTTAATCAAGATGGTTATAAGCCTTCTCAAGATCTACTTTGATTGCCATGTAACCTTTATTCCCTTTCTTTTGCCTCATGGAGTGAATAATCTTTTAAGCCATGATAATATTGTCCCTGCTTTGACGACCTAGGATGAAGCTACTTTGGTTAGACCTAATTAGCTTATTGAGGGAGCCTTTCAACCTTTTTGCAATTTTTGTCATAATCTTGAAGATCACATTGCATAGGGAGATAGGTCTAAATTCCTTAATAGTCTTTGGTTTATCTATTTTTGGAATGAGCATGATGTGAGTTTGGTTAACTGACCCAATAGTGCTTAGCTATGAAAATACCTTTTTCACAAAGCTACACACCAATGAACCAATAGTATCCTATTGACTTTTGAAAAAGATGCCTTACAGACCATTAGGGCCCAGAGCCTTATAAGATTATATACTGAAGGTTGTTTCTTTAATTTCTTTATTTGTGACCTCACGTTGGATAAACTCAAACTCCTGACTGCTTAAGGTAGGAAATCTATTGGGGATGGGGAGGTTTTGACTAGTCACATCATCCTTTGTGTAGGGATCCTTAAAGAATTTGGTTGCCAAGTTTTCTAACCCTTTTAGTTCCTAGATCCAGACCATAGAGTCATCTTTAAGTATTTTAATCTTGTTTTTCCTTCTCCTTACATGGTTAAGGTGTGAAAAAATTTTGTGTTAAGATCCCCAAAGCCAAGCCAATTGCATCTAGATTTTTGGAACCAAATTAGTTCTTCCTGTAGCAGAAGTTTCTTATAATCTCCCCAAAGAGTGCTTCTCAACTTACTTAAGAAAGGGTTGTAGACTTGGTTCAGATTTCTATCGATCCCTTGGATTTGATTAAGAATCTTTCTTTTGGTATAAGATAAGCTACCTATATAGTGAAACCTCCAAGTCGTAACCTCCTGTATAAAGATGCCTATATTTTCCACCCAATTGTTACTTCTCCTAGCTTGATTTATAACCCTGCTAAAAGAATCTTCTAGGAGCTAGGCTACGTGGAATCTAAAAAGCTCCTTTTTCTAAATTAGCAAATTTTCTTGGTAGAAGTTAATTTTAACTAGCCTGTGATCAGAGCCATAGGATAGTCCATGGTGGATAAAGGAGTCAAAAAAGCTGTGAATCTAATCCAAATTACCAAAGACCCAATCAATTTGCTCCTTCACCTCCCTTCTCTCCCAAGTAAATTTGATAAAGCTAAGGTCCATTATTTAAGCAGAGTTTATATGGTTATTGAAAAGTTGTATATCACACCAATATTGCTCCTACATTTGTCGCTTGTGTTCAGATAAGTATTAAAATCCCCAAAGATAATCCATGGCCCTTGAATATTTGAAGCAATCTTTATGATCTTTGCCCATAGTGCCTTCTTTCTGCTTGGGTTTAGGTCCCCATAGACCCTAGTAAGGGCAAAGTTTCTTCTAGTAGAGATAGCTTCAATGTTGCAGTGAATGAGCTACTTATGGGAGCTGATATAATTAACCTAATACACATTTTGATTCCACATTAGCTAAATACCTCCTGTAAACCCAGTGGCCTCCACCTGAATCCAATTAGTGAATCCTAGTTTTCTCATAATTTTATCAGCCTTCTAACCATTTACTCTAGGCTCAACTAACAACAACATAGCCGGAGAATTAGCCTTGGTTATGTCATGAATACGAAAGGGAAAGTCTTCGAGGCAGCTCCTCTATAGTTCCAAAATCCAAAATTCATTTTAAAACACTGAAAAGGAGAGAAAAGCCATAGGCTTATAATTAGCTCAGATTAAAACCAGAGATGCTACTCATCTCTGACAGCTTTGAGGGGTCTGAGTTAAGCAGCTCCTTTTACAGCAAGTTGATTGATCTGGCTACCTCCTTCCCGTTAGGTGGCTTCTCCTTGATCATCCCTGGGCCTGTATGGTCTTTTGGGCTAGTGTCCCCTTTTAGTTTGGAAGGACCTCCCAAAGGAATGAGCCCATCACTTTTAGGGAAATGTTCTTCAGATCTAGACCAATTCTACTAGATAAAGCTATTTTATATGGGCTAGTTGCACGGGATGTGGGCCTATTCTTTTCTTTGTTGGACTTATAAATGCTCCCATGCATCCTTTGATGTAATTGTGGGTTGTTTTTGCTTCTAGCCTCTTTCAGCCCAAGGCACATTTTGCTCTCTGTCTCCTGTATTCCTTTTGAATAGTGAGTGTTATTATTGGGCATTTGTTCTCCTAAAGTAGCTACATCCATGTCATTTTCATTTTGCTTGTTAGTTGTGCCAGATTTAGGTATGCTTTCCTCCCACAATTCTTTGTCTTCTTTGCCTCAAGGATTTCATTTCATTATATTAGAAATTTCTCTAATTTGTCTACTGGATCCTGTAGTCATCCTTCTTTCCTGATTTGTTTCTTGGTTAACCATCTCTAGGTTAGCGATTATTGCAAATTATGACCCTAATAAGACCTCATTTTGAACCCTTGCTACAGCTCCACTCTGTGTCGATACTTTTTCTTGGCTCCCCCATTTTTGCTCGATGAAAGAGTTCTCCGTTTGACTTTCTTCTTTACCATCATCTATGGACTATACTCTTCTTCCGATATGGCTTTTCTGCAAGGTTGTAACTCCTCGTTCTTGAGTATTATTTCACTTGGCTTTTCCTTATCCCCGATGCTTTGATCAATCTTTAGTGGTTTGTTGATAGGGCATTTTTCCCTTTTGGGGCTGTATTTCCCGCAACTAAAGTAGATAAGGTTAAGGCCCTTATATTCCATTGTAAAAATTGAATTTTAGACTATAAATTTAGAAACTAATTTCCTGTTTAAATCAATTTCCACACTTAATCTGGCGAATCATCCTCTTTTCTATTCTTGTGTCATCCTTAGCTCCAGTTGACATTGTGTTGGTGTTTATTTTTAAGGTGCGCCCGATTCTTTTCCTTGGCCTCCAGAGGAAATGCTTATTGTATAATTGGATGGGAAGATTTGGTATTCTAACCCATATGGAAATTTTGACGAGTTTGTTTGCATTTGGATTAAACTAAGGAGTCTATCATTGCACTACCAGATAATGTATAAGAGCAAATATTAAAAGAGAGAGAGTGTGCTTTTGCACAATCCACGGTTAAATAACAAGTTTACAACAATAGCTTGCTTTTCTTTACTTTCTTCTTTTTTGCAGTAGTAGCAATATATTCATGGCATCCAAGACAACTTTTATACAACCATCTATTCCCTGTTTTGATAGTTACTATGATCATTGGAGCATATTAATGGAAAACTTCTTGAGATTCAAGGAGTATTAGTAAGTTGTTAAATCTAGAGTAACCGAGCTAGCAGCCGACATGACAAAGACATAGAAAGTAGAGATTGAAGCATTGAAACTAAAAGATCTTAAAGCCAAGAACTATTTTTCTCAAGAAATAGATTGAGCAACCTTGGAGACTATTCTTAGTAAAGAAACCTTTAAGCATATTTGGAACTATGTGAAGGAAAAGTACCAAGGGAATGCAAAGGCAAAGCAGTGTAGCTTCGAGGACTTCAAACTGAGTTTGAAACCTTGTGCATAAAGTAAAGTGAGTCCATTATGGATTACTTTGTGAGAACGGTGACAATTACCAACAAGATGTAGATTCATGGAGAACAAATGAAGGACATCACCATCATTGAAAAGATCCTCCGTACAATGACTCCAAACTTTAACTTTGTTATATGTGCCACAAAAGAATCAAAAGATATAAATGCATTAACAATTGATGAGTTGCAAAGTTCATTGTTGGTTCAAAGGAAAAAACTTAAACAGTAGGAGAAATAAGAGCAAGTGTTGAAGGCCTTAACAGAAAATCACTTAACACCAATAGGTGAAAAAGGAAGAGGTAGAGATAGAGGCAAAGGAAGTAATGTTTATGGTCACCAACAACAACACTATCAAGAAAAGCACTATTAAGGAAGAGGAAGAGGACACAAAGGTCATTACTCAACAAATAATAGATCATAGTCTACAGACAAGTTGAAAGTTGAGTGTTACCAATGTCATAGGTATGGTCATTATCAGTTCGAATGTTGAACTGATAGGAATAATCAAAATGGAGAAAAAACTAACTTTGCAGAGAAAGAAGAAAAGGCATCTCTTTTAATGGTGTGTCATATGAATGAAGAAACTTAACAAAACTTTTAGTATTTAGATACTAAATGCAGTAACCACATGAGTCGAGATAAGAGGGTGTTTTCTGACCTAGACAAATCTTTTTATGACACTGTCAAGTTTGGTGATAACTCTAAAGTATCTATTAAGGGAAAAGGATGAGCACTATCCAAACCAAGGAAAACATTATTCACACTATTTCTGATGTTCTTCTTATTCTAAATTTAAAGACCAACTTACTTAGTGTGTCAACTGCAAGAGAAGGGGTATGAAATTTCTATAAAAATTGGAGTATGCCGAATTCAAGATGCAAAGTTAAGCTTAGTTGCTCAAGTTAACATGACTATGAATCGTATGTTTCTGCTTTATCTCCACAACACTACCTATTCATGCTTTGTAGCAAAATTAAAGAATGTAGTATGGCTATGGCATTTTCATTATGGTCACTGACTTTGGTGGATTGAGAACTCTATAACAAAAAAATATGGTAATTGGTCTTCCTCAAATTACTACTCTACCTCAGCTATGTGAAGACTGTGTTGTTAGCAAACAACATTGCAACCAATTTCCACAAGAAAAGTCATAGAGAGCAAAGAATGTATTAAAACTGGTGCATCCCTACCTTTATGGCTTGATTAATCCATTTTTAAATAGAGGTTAAAGATATATAATTACCTTCATTGTTTATTTTAGTTAGAAAACATGGCATATTTTTTGTAAGAAAAATTTGAAGCTTTTGAAGCTTAAAAAAACTATAACGCACTAGTTAAAAAGGAAACAGGTAGTTTAATCAAATTCTACATTCAAATTGAGGTGGAGAATACATTTTACAAGTATTTACAAAATTTTGTGAGAGTCATGAAATCAAGAGGCAATTTATAGCAGTTTACACACCTCAACAAAATGGCTTTTGTGAAGGGAAAAATCACACTATTTTGAACATGGTACATAGCCTGTTGACAATAAGTGATATCTCAAAAGCTTTTTGGCCTGAAGCAGTCAATTGGAGCATTCATATTTTGATAAAAGTCCCATACTTGCTAATCAAAATATGACACTAGAGGAAGTATGGAGCAGTTGCAAGCAAAATGTGGATCATTTAAGAATATTGGGGTGTATTGCCTATGCTTATATTCTAGACCAAAAGAAGACAAAGCTAGATGACAAGGGAGAAAAATGCATTTTTCTTAGTGTTAGTAATGAGTCAAAAGCCTACAAGCTTTACAATCCTATCATTAAGAAGATTGTTATCAATTGTGATATGCTTTTTGATGAAGAAAGTTTTTGGTCATAGCCTAATAGTGTTGCAAAACAGATACCTATCAATTTTAATGGTGTTCATGAAGAAGAGAGGCAGTAGCCAGTGGAAAATGATCAACAAACTCTAGATGGTCTAGAATATTTTCAAAGTGTCCCTTTAATAATAGAAGATGAAGATTGGCCACCTGCTGCATGGATGACTGATTATGAGGTAATTGGCATTGATCAAACTAAGGATCCCTTAATGCATTTTGCTATATTTTCATATTGTGATCCGACAACTTTTGAAGAAGCTATCAAAGACTCTAAATGGAAAAAAGCCATGGATGAAGAAATTGTAGCCATTGAACACAATAATACATGAGAGTTGACAAATCTTCCAAATGGGTACAAGACAATTGGTGTCAAATGGCTGTGTAAGACGAAGTCGAAGGAAAATAGAGAAGTTGACAAGTCAAAGCATGCTTGGTAGCTAAAGGCTGTAAGTAAGAGTTTAGGGTGTAGTATGAAGAAGTCTTTGCTCCTGTTGCTAGACATGATATGATTAGACTTGTGATTGCATTAGTAGCACAAAATTCGTGGCTTATCTTTCAAGTAGATGTGAAATCTACATCCTTACATGGTGACCTTTAGGAGCAGGTATATATTGATCAACTTTCTAGTTATGTGAAATTTGTAAGTGAAAATAAAGTTTATAAACTCAAAAAGGCTTTATATGGACTAAAATAAGCTCCATGCATTTGGTATAGTCGTATTGAAGCTTATTTTTGGAAAAAAGCTTTAAAAAATGTCCATATGAGCATTCACTCTTTGTTAAAATTGGAAAATAGGAGAAAATGCTTATTGTGTGTTTATATGTTGATGATTTGATTTATATTGGAAATGATATAGCTATGTTTAACAAATTCAAGTAATCCATGATGCTTGAATTTGACATGTCTAATCTTGGAATGATGCTTATTTTCTTGGCATTGAGGTAATGCAATCATTAGCTAGAATTTTTATTTCTTAAAGAAAGTATGTAGAAGAAATTTTGGATGCATTTTAAATGAAAAATTGCAATTTAGTAAGCACACCTATTGAGGTGGGTTTGAAACTTGTTTGTGGTCTTGAAGGGAAGAAGATGAACAACACACTATACAAGCAAATTGTAGAAAGTTTGATGTATTTACTAGCTACAAGACCTGACATAATGTATGTTATAAGTCTTATAAGTAGGTTCATGGAATGTCCAAAAGAGATTCATCTCTTAGCTACAAAACGAATTTTACGATACTTGCAAGGGACTACTAATTTCGGGTCATTTGTTAAAATATGAGAAAAGTCAAATTTGTTTGCCTTTATAAATAATGATTATGCTGGAGATCAAGATGACAGAAAGAGCATTTCAGAATATGTTTTCATGCTTTGTTTAGGACCTATTTCATGGGCTTTAAAAAAGTAAGCAATTATTACTTTGTCAATAATTGAAGCAAAGTTTGTAGTTGCAACAACTTATGCTTGTCAAGTGGTTTGGCTAAAAAAAAAAAAACTTAAAGATTTACATTTCAAACAAGATAGAGCAACTACAATTTATTGTGATAATAACCTTGCCATCAAACTCTCTAAAAATCCTGTTTTACATGGAAGAAGTAAGTATATAGATGTGAAGTTTCATTTTTTAAAAAATCTCACGAAGGATGGTGTAATTGATCTTTTCTATTGCAATAGCAAAGATCAAATTACTGATATAATAACCAACTAGTTGAAATTGCCAACATTTTGGAAACTAAGAAAGTTGCTTGGAGTCTGTGCATTTTATAAATCCTATTAAACTGAATGTTTGAAAAAATTCAGTTTAAGAGAAGGTATTGTTAGAATATTTATTTAGTTGTTTAGTATTTAATTGTTTACTTTTTCGAGTTGTCCGTGTCAATAGGAATGTGGTTGTCAATGGGTTTACTTTGTTTGGATTTTACTTGGTCAATAAGACTTAATAGGGTGTGTCAGGGGAGCTGGTGCACTTTTTAACTTTGTAGTTTTATCTATTAGTTATTTTCATTTTATAAAGAAACTCTCATGTAAATTAAGAGTTGGAGTATAGAGGTTGAGAAAGCAATAACATCTTTGCCCTCTACTCTTGTCCTTTCCAACTTATTTTGTCTCTTTCTCCATTTTTTATAGTGTACATTGGTCACTACAAACTATTTTTTTTTCTTTAAATTGGAAAAAATAACTTGTACCATAATATTTTAAGCTATACATAATCTTCTTGTTGGATTAAACTATTCTTATCTTATTTTTGCTATATTCTCAACACCAATAGATAGTCAATCGAAATATATATATATATATATATATATCTATATATGATTTCTTCTTATTATTATAAAAAATATATAATTTTATCATTAGTCAATATGCATCCCTGTTTAGAATTACAACTTTATGTTGTATTTATAAATGAATAAATAATAATGAAAACAAAAGGTATTACTCATAAAGACATGTTTACACATCAAATTGGATTTCCAACATTTACTAACTAAATATTATAATACATTTGATGAGAAAAAAAAAAGAATATATAAGACCCATAGAGAATGAATAAATGCTACTTATTCTCTCTCTCTCCCCTTTTTTTCCTATCAAATTTATCTCCAAATCCATTTACACGTGCTTTTGCAAACTTTGCAAAAAAAAAAAAAAAAAAAAAAAAAATATATATATATATATATATATATATATATATATATATATATATATATATATATATAAAAGATGTGATCATTATACAGAAACAACATATGCTTTCTAGTTTTGGCGAAGATGGACGTTTGAAACCAAACACGACGGTGGATGAGAAAGCAAATGAAATCATTAGCATAGCCGTTTAAGCTTCCTTCATCACCGACCAATTGAAGTGACATAATTCGATAATCTTCGCATTAGTATCCTTGGCCTTCTATTGGCCGATGATAATTTAAAATATTATGCTGACTTTATTCCACGCTGTCCCACAAAACTCGTTTTTGTCCTCATTCCTTTCCTCCCAAGTTTTTTCTTTCTCGGCTTTCTCGTTTAGAACCCCATCTCCACACTGATCCTAAAATATTCTTTTTGCATAAACAACCCTTAGGTTTCCATTAATCTAATTAGGACGTACAACTTGTTTCAACGGTCATGCTCCCCAAAATGATGCCACTTTGATCGTTCAGTGATGGCGAGCTTCGTTTGAAATCGGCAAATAATAAGCTCATTAGGCAAAATTTTAACATATTAATAAAATAAAATAACACCTACTAAAATTTAGGAAAAATTTAGTTTTACTCATCTAAATTAAGATTTACTTATAAAATTAATAGACAAACAACAAAATATTTTTTTTAAATACTAAACACCAAACATTATTTTAAAAAAGTGTTTTGTTATATTTAAACGTGGAGCTATATTGCTTGCGTGCGCCCTGATGTAGCAAGATGTCGGGGGTCTTGGTAAATGTGAACAAAATCGAACAAAATTAATTAAATTAAAACAAACTAAACCGAATCACCAAAAATCGAATAAAATCAATTAAAAATTAATTTGGTTTGATTTTTGTGATTGTAGAATCGATTAAGTTAATTTTTTTTATATTTGTTTTGGTTAATCGAAGCAAATTAAATCATTAAATTTGTAATTAATTAAAATTTAATATTTTGTTTCTTTTTACCGAACTAAACCAAACCAAACCATTAAATTTGTAATTAATTAAAATTTAACATTTTGTTTCTTTTTAAATTAATCGGATCTTTTGTTAATTAAATTTGTATCAAAGTTACATTCTTTATGTGGTTCAAGGAATATATAAATTATTTATATTATTTTATTATAAAATATTGTTTTTATCTTTTTTTTTTTCATTTTTTAAAGTTTTTTTGTGAATGTATGAAATTTTTTTAGGAAAAAAAAATAAAAAAAATAAATTATTTTAAAGTTATTATTAGTCAAAATTTTAAGAGATGCAAGATATTAAAAATTAAATTCTACATATTACAAAGAACAAAATTTTTTAAACAAAAATTACTTTTGGGTAAAAAAAACATGAACCAAGTTAGACCAAAGCAAATCAAACAGATTAAAATTTAAAATCGATAAGGTCTAACAAAATACTAAATCAATTAAGTTGGTTCAGTTTAATTTTGGCTCAAAATCGAACCTTTGAACATCCCTCGATCTTACACATTAAATATGGAACATCTTGTGGCTTTGCCTAGCTGTTGCCTTTCCCAATTATCTATTACTCATTTACTTTATTATTTTTTATATCATTATGTAACTGTATTCCTAGATTAAGCATACCAAACTTCCAAAGCTTTCGATATTAGGAAAAAGATGAATGATGCGATATAATTAGCGGCATAAATAATTAAAAGGATGAGCATTGCTCTTACAAATAAATCGAAAGAGTGTTTATGCATGTACTTTTTTAATCCATTTTTTCTGTTCCATAAAAAAATTTATATTTAAATCACTATAGAAACAAAAATATTTCGGAATTGGAATATTGCTGCTCGAAGACCGAGTATGAAGAGCGAGAAGTTGACAAGTGACGATAATACTGCCATGGGCTTCGTATTTGGAGAATTTATAGAGTAAAATAAAACGGAAGAGAATTGATGGTAATTGTGAATAGCTAGCTCGTGGAATTGCCTAGAGATGGACCGTGGACGTCGGTCAGGAAACTACAGCACGTTAGGCTCAATTGTATATATAGGGTTTGGAAAATGACCTGGGTTAAGCTAACTATGGTTAGCACTCGGGCGCCCTTTACAAAATACGAATGTATACATTGGCGTTTGACAAATTAATATATATTCTAAGAAGTTGACAAATTATATGTTAATTGTGTTGTTGAGAAAATATAGAGTGTGTTTTGATTTTTTTTTTAAATTTTAAGTTAAATGTATTTATCTTATTTTATTTTAAATTAAATTCCCTCACCAACACCATAGTATAACAGCAGAGGATCTGGCTCCGAAGTTGACTAACAACTTCCTTTATGTCAGACCACATCCAAACCTGCCTTTTTTTTTACTCCCTTTATAATGAACCACTCTACAACCAAATTCAGGAAGATTCACTGCCGGAAGTCAAATTTATGAAAAGCAAATAAATGAAAACTAATGACTCGAAGTGATTGTTTTTGTATCAAAAGAGTATAATGATATTTTGCGGGTCTGCTTATGAGGAAATAAGGAAATCTTGAAAGCATTATTTGTCTAATATTGATCCCTCAAGTAATAATTGAGTGTGCCTGCTCTCTGCCTTCGCGAAGATGATCACCCAATTACTATCTCTAACAGTCAACAAAATGGTGGTTGCATTCGTTTTTCAGTTGTATGTATACCGGGGAAAATATGTTTGCTATAATCAAATTCGCTCATGGTTGCATTCGTTTCAAGCAGTAATGTGACAACATCTTGGACGTAGGAGTAAAGCAGAGACTTCAGCACCAAGCGCAGAATAAATGAATTACTGTAAGCAATGAATATGGTAAGTCTGTTAATTATATTTAGTAAGAAAACAGAGTCCGTGAGTGAGAATGCATAAATGGCTCATCACTGGCTTGATCGATCAAGCTTAAGAAGATATTACACCCATAGTTGATACTGTTACAATCCAGCCGGATAACAAGATAGATGGCATAACCGAAGAACAAAATAGCAAACTAACAACAAATTAGTAATAAACGAATATTCCTTATACACTATACGTCACACCTATGTCACATTATATTTCATGTAGAATAGTCACCTCAACTACAGTCCCTTGTACTTGTATTGCCTTAACTCAGTCATCTCAACTCACGAAAGATGGTTACCTCAACTCTATCTCCTCAACCTGTGTTACCTTTACTCCATCTTCTCAACTTGAGTTGCTTTGACTCTAGTTTTCTCAACATAAGTTGCCTTAGCTCCTCCTCGCAAATGATAAAGTGTGGGTGTTGAGCACACCCTAAGTTTGCCCCTCAAGAACCGAAATCGTGAATGCAATAAAGCCTTGGTAAGATAGTTAGTGATCTATTTAGATGAAGGAACATATTTTATATCTAATTGTTTTCTTGTCCCTAACATAATGAACATCAAGTTCAATATGTTTGGTCCAAGCATGAAAAATTGGATTAGATGTCAAGGCTACTGCATTTATATTATCACACTATATTATTGGAGTTTGCTAGAGAAAAAAGTTAGTTTCTTGCAAAAGTGACTATATCCAAGCCAACTCTATAGTTAGCATAGCTAAGGATCTATACTCAAATTCAATACTGGAACAAGCAATAACTTTTTGCTTATTTGAAAACGAAGTTACTTGAGATTCTTCAAGAAAGACACAATGGCCAGCAATTGATGTACAATCATCTGGATTTGCTACCCAATCAACGTCAAAGAAACTTGAGAGAGCCAAAGCATAAGATGGTTTAATATGCAAGCCATAATTTAGTATGCCCTTAAGATAATGCAATACTTGTTTCACTGCTTGCCAATGCTCAGTAGTTAGAGAGTTTAAAGATTGACTGAGCTTATTCATGGCAAAACAAATATCAAGCCTCGTGTTGGTTAAGTATGCAATGCACCTGCTATATTGCTACAAACTGAAGGCTCCTACTTTGACCATTTTAAACTTCTTTAGAATATCTTTAATATATTTGCATTAACTTAAGTATAGACCTATAGCGTCTTGATAGTTTTGATACCTAGAAAATAATGTATACTACCAAGGTTGTTGAGCGAAAATAGGGTATTTAACTTTTGTACAAATGTTTGTAGACTATAGGAGTGACTTCTAATGATTATCAAATCATCTACATACACCAAGACAAAGAACACTTATGATTTATCTTTGAAAAAGAATAAAAAATTATCAACCTTGGAATTTTGAAAGCCCTAAAGTAGTAGAGTATCTCTTAGCCTCTTATACTAAGCTCTTGAGGCTAGTTTAAAGCCATAAAGAGCCTTGGTAAGCTCGCATGTATGATTTGGTTTGGTGGATCTCTAGACCCTTGTGGCTAAGTCATGTATATTGCTTTTTGTAGGAATCCATTCAAGAAAGCATAATTAATGTCCATTTGTTGAATGTCCAAGTCAAAGGATACAATTGTCAGTATGATCTCAATAGTTGATGCCTTTACTATAGGATTAAAGGTTTCACCATAGTTTATTCCTAGACTTTATTGAAATCCATTTGTTAACAATTGAGCTTTATGTCTTTGAATTAAATCACTTGAGTTGTGGTTTAATTTGAAAATCCATTTACAATGCATAATATTTTATCTAGTATGGGGAACTAGTGTCCAGATGTTGTTTTTGACCAAGGCATTATATTCTGACTCCATTGCTTGCTTCCATTTTGACAATCGTATGGCCTTAGCTATTATAGGAGGCTAGAAACTGCTATCCTCTTTTGCTATTGTAAGGCTTGTAAAGGGATATTTAGGGTTGTGGATCTCATTTTTGCTTCTAGTAATCATCTTATATCCCACAATTTCTGTGTTTGTAGTTTGAAGCTCTTCACCATTTAGAAGTAATGTCATTTGAATTGGATGAGAGACTTTGATCTTTATCTTGATCTTGAATTGAATTATCATCACATGCACACTTAAAGATTTTCAATGCTTTAGAGTCTAGACACTTGCCATATGGCTAAAAGTACGGGACACACCACTTAGTACTGGAGAAGGTAATCTATTAATTAGAAAGGCTGTTTTGTGGAAGGCTTTCCACTAGAAATGAAGGGGCATTTTTGGTTAAGCTAAGAGTGTAAATCGCATTTCTAGTCAATGTCAAAATTTCCTCTTTACCCAGCTATTCTGAGTAAATGTGTAGGCATAAGATTAATGAAACAAAATCCCTAATTCTTGAACTAAGCTCATTAAGCTTTGGCAATTACCTCTATCGCTTCACAAGATTTTGATTTTAGAATCAAACTAACTTTCTATTAGCCTTTTAAACTGCAATTACCTCTATCACTTCACAAGATTTTGATTTTAGAATCAAACTAACTTTCTATTAGCCTTTTAAACTAAGTAAACACAGGCTATACTACTTGTTAAAATTGAGAATTTAATAATTTGGAATGATAATTATTATAATATATAATGTTAAAAATAAAGTAATTCAAATAAATTAAGTAAAGTCTTAGATAAAAATTTAATAAAGTGGGAACATAACTTTTGTTGCTAAGTGACTAGTGGCCATATTTTGTAAATTATATTTCAAGCTCTGTTTTTTTTTTAATTTTGTTAGCTAATTCGTTAAGATTTTTCTTACACTTGAACATGCATCTTGCTTTAAATAAGAGAACTGAAGCTTCTTCTTTTGGCTTTTATGTTGTTGCTTTATGTCAAGTCATCTTATGCAGCATGAATGGAGAAAGAGATTTGAAGCAACCTTTCCTTTGTCCTTGCTTTTGTTTTGCTACCTCATTCTTAACCCCTAAAGCTTTGAAGTCATGACTACAACTGGTAATTCATCCAAACCTGGAAATTTTGGTTTGATTTTAATAGCATCTTTTCCATCCTTTTTCCTCTGCTCTATAAAGTAGCTCAAGCATGTTTCTTTGCTAAGTTTGAGACTTGTATTGTTCAACTATTCCTTTTTTTAATCATTCTTGATTACCTAGAACATCTTTTGGCCAAAAATAGAGCATGTTTATTGAAGCTAGACCTGATCATGGGTCAGGCTCGTAAAAAAAGTTACAAATTTTTTTAGGTTTGGGCCCGAACCTGAACCAGTACTATTTGAATAGTATCGAGCTTGGCTCAAGCTCGATTAAAAATAAGCCAAGCTCGGCCTAACTTGCTTAATTTTTTTTAAATTTTTTATCTTTTTTAATTTTAAATATTAGATATATTATTTTATTACTTGTTAAGCTTACTTTTTTCTTATTTTAAATTCTAAATAGCTCAAAAAAAATATTACAAGAAATTTAAACAACTTGAAATATATATATAATAATAAAATCACTCAAAATAATAATTTTTCTAATAATATTACTCATTAATAATTTATTTTATTTGAATTATAATTTATTCCTAATAATATATTATACAATAAGTAAGAATAAAAAAATATAATAATTATATATGTTGTATAATTCTTTTTTACTTATATCTATAGTTATAAATAAATTTTCTAATAACATTATCTATTGATAATATATAAAAAATAATTATAATACAGGTAGGCTCGGGCTCGGTCTCGGGCTCAGACTTAGGCCGAGCTTTAAGAAAAGTTCAAACTCGGTCTGTTTTATATTCGGGCTTTTTAAAAAGGGGTTTGTTTTTTGTTCATATTCATTTTTTTTAGCCAGGCTTATCAGGTCGGGCGGGCTTTTTGGCCCATGATCAAATCTAATTGAAGCTTATCTACCTCTTTTAGTTTCATTTCCCACTTTTGCACCTTGAAGGGTATACATGCTATTAAACTGGTGTGATTAAGGAAGAAGGGTCCTTGAGTTTCTCCTCCAACCCATCATACCTACTTCAAGTATCATCTTATAATCTACAAATTTTCATACTTCATTTTTTATTTGTAAGTTCTCTATGTGTTTTCTAGTTTTGATTTCTTAATCTTGACCTTAGTGTAATTATCACCTTTGTTTCAATTTTTTATGGGACTTAATGACACACACAATTAAGCAAGGGGAGAAATTTTCTTGAGTCTTCTACCTACCATGAACTAAGCCAGCTTAATGATAGTGTAAGATAAATCTCAAAAAATTATGGCTTCAAGTATGCCTTCTATTGAAAGCACAACTTTGTTGACAAAATCTAATGTAGGTTTCAAAGGACCAAAGCCATAATTCATTGGAAAATGTAACCACTACATGTTGAAGATCATAAGAAGGAGAATTGTTATAAGAAATCGACAAAACATTTAGCAACAAAAAACCAATTAAAAATAATGGGTATGACTGAACCTTCAGGAATGATGAAGTGGTCCAACATGAGCTTACCTTCAATTGCATCTAATAATGTTGGGCCCAATATAAGGTATGTTGCTCAATTACATAAGGAATCAAGGTTGTAACAACCAGAAAAAGAAAAGAAAAGAAAAGAGAAAAGAAAAAGAAAAGAAAAGAAAAGCTGAAAATTTTCAAAGGCTGAAAATTTTCTAAGTTTGCTAGCTATAGCCTAACTATAGCGAATGTACCTGTTCGCTATAGCCTAGCTATAGTGAGAGTGCTTTCTCGCTATAGCGAAAATGCTTCTAGCTATAGCGAGTGCGGGCATCCCATACAAAAACCAGAACATAGCTCGCCGTAGCGTACGCTATAACGAAGGCAGAGGTCTGGGACTGACACGAGCTCGCCATAGCGAGGGTTATGGCTCGCTATAGCGAGGGTTAGTCTGAAAAAGCGTGAAAAGCGAGATTTTGACCTTTTTAAACTTCCAAACTCTTCCTTTCTCTGTAAATCGACCTAAGCTTCGACTAAGAGAGAGAAAAAGGCTGTGGAGAGAGAGAGAGACCTAGAGAAGGAAGGAGAACAAGCAAAGAGGTAAGCAATCTTGAGATTTCCATAGCTTTTCTCCCTAGCATGTTATTCTTCTCTCTTTGCCCTCTCTTTCTATGGTTTAATAGTTGAGTTGGGTTTGGTTCAGAAAAGAGAAAGTGGAAAACCACTCTTGAGGAAGGGTAGAGCTCATGTAGCTTTATTTCTTCTACTTTGCTTTCCTTTTTGAGAACTTGAGAGAGGAAGGAGAGTGAGTGGAATCCTAGATAGAGAATCTCTAGATTCTTACATGAGTAGTAGGGGTTTGCTTCGATGAAGAGTCCCTTTAGCTTTGTGAGTACTTATTTGAGTTATGAGAGAATAATTCCATGCTCTTTGTTGTGCCTAGGCTCAAAGGAAATAACTCCATCTAGTTGTGAGTGTGAAATCAAGAAGGGAAAAGAGGAATTGAAAGGGAAGGCTTGTGTTAGCCGATAAGGTAGCTCTCTACTCTTTCTTGTTGCATTCTTGGATGTGTAATAGTCATTGTATGCTTGTGTATGTGCTTGTATGATGAGATATGCCATTGATGTTGCCTTGATGCATTAGTACCAATATGCTCATGATATGAATTGTGAAAATTGCTCGGGTGAGGTGGAGCCAAAAGTCCCTAAACCAAGGGTGAGGCCAATCCAAAAGTCCCAAAGCTCGGGTGAGGCTAGACCGAAAGTCCCTAGAGCCTATTCTTGGCATTGATATGATATTCATGGCATGAAACACATATGTTGTGTCATTGTGACTTGATTGCATACTTTGACTGGTTTATATATCTTGATTGCTTCTTGAATGAGTATGAGCTATTGAGATTCCCTGAATCTCACCCCCTTCCCTCTCCCATCTTAACATCTTAGGTGGAGCTCAAGGAGAATCAAGTGCACACCAAGGAGTTTAGTTGGGAATGCTTAGAGAATTATGTAGTTCTTTCGGTTCTTTTATTGTAAAGAGGTGCCAAAATGAATATGCACCTATTATTTTTGAGTTGTAAATATGTGAGCCAATGTAAACATATGTATAAATGATGTATGAACTATGTAAAGAGCCAAAGTAATGAGAATGTGAAATTTGGCCTTTTCGTGGCTTACATGTGATAGTGCATTTTGTTCCGTAGCATAGTGAATTTGAGTTGTGTATTGATTTGGACCACTTAAGGAATTCATATATGCTATGTTTGTACTTTCAAACTTGCCCAAGAGATGCTAGAGCATGTAGGAGGCCATTTGGACCCATTATGAACCATTGTGGGTGCCAAAACCGCCAATTTTGTGAGCTCCATCAAAGTATGACCAGATGAGCTCTTCTTGATATGAAATTTGGCATACCTCTAGAGTCTATTGAGAGCTTCTTGAGAAGCCAAAGTGGGTAATATTTGGAGGTCTAGGAAATATTTGGCGAATTGTTGAAATTTAGAAATTTTAATGGTTTGGTCATGGTACTGTACAATAAATCCGAAAATAAATTCATGTCATTCATAGACCAAATGGTGTCCAATTGTCATAAAATTCTATGAGCATAAACTAGATATCCACAGTGATCTATACCAACTGGAAGCACCTCAATTGGAGGTCTGTAGAGAGAGAAACGACTTGCTGAAGTTCTATATCAGCATCAAGGAAGCTTTCTGACCTTCGTTACTGTTCCATCAGTTTTTGAGGTCCAAGAGCTCTTGAACTGATCTGGACTCATTTTTTCCCTCTAGTTCACATCTGTAGCTTTCCAAATTAGTATAGTTTTCCTAGATTGGATTTTTTTGGAATTAATTACAAATTTTTGAAGTTTATGATAGTAAGCTGCCAGGGACAGACGAACCTCTATCTCTTTTTCGATGTCAAAGATGGTCCAAACGCTGATATTATGGTTGGGAGTTATTTTTATGTGAATTTAACATCCAAAGCTTTCCAGAGAGCTATGATCTGCTTGATTTCCATTTTTCTAGAATTAGTTATGATTTTCCAAAGTTAGAGCCAAAAATCTGACTTTTTGGCTCATTTGAGAAATTGCATTTTCTTGGTTTTTGGCTTCATATCCGTGGTTTATGAGTTGTTTGAGACTATGTACAAGTTGTATAAATGGTGTTTGAGTAGAGAATGTGAATGATGGATTCACAAGACCCACGGGGCAAAATATGACTGGTTAAACCCTAACTTAAAAGTAGTAAAACACCACGATTTTAGTCATTTTCTTTGGAAATCATATGGAATCAAGCCTAGAGGGAGATGAATTGGAGTTAAGATATTATGGCGTTACATTTTTGGTATCAGAGCAAAGGTTCAAGCACTTTTGCTCGATGTTGGGCTCTTGAATGATATGATTTGTTTGTGTTTGGTGTGAATTGCTATGGAAGTGGTGACATGCATATGTGATATGTTTGTGAATTGAAGATTGTTACTTCTTTTCAGATATGGTTGAGACTAGACGGGGCAGGGGTAGAGGCAGGCTACCCAGGGCTCAGAGAGCTGAGCCAGAGGTTCCTATTGGGCCTGAGGATCCTCTGCAAACCATCATGGAGAGATTGGATCGGTATGAAGCCATGATGGGCCAGCATCAAGAGATGTTGGAACAACAGAGGTACATTGCCCAGCAACAACATGATATGATCATGCACCTGCAAGATACCCTGGCCATGCAAGAAGAAGCCAGGAGGGAAGCCCCTATACCTCAGTCATCTACATCTGGCATGCCACCTGCACATCTCCAAGAGCCTGTGGTAGCTCAGACCCAGACGCCTATCCAAAAACTGTTGAAGCAGTTCAGGCAAAACAATCCACCCACATTTGACGAGGAGTTGGATGTGGATAAGGCGGAGGCTTGGGTTAGGGAGCTAGAGAAAATATTCTCGGTAATGGATTGTACCACCGAACAGAAAGCTCAGCTAGCTACTTTTATGCTACAAAAGGAAGCTGATAGATGGTGGTGTAGCACGAAACCCCTGATGGAGACCAAGGATATACAGATAAATTGGGAAAGTTTCTTGGTCAAGTTTTATGAGAAATATTTCCTTAGTTTGGTGAGGAAAAAGAAAGAGATGGAGTTTATGAGTTTGAGACAGACGGATGAGATGACTGTAGACTAATATGTGGCCAAGTTCATGGAGTTGTCTCGGTATTCCTCTTACCTCCAGAGGTATGATGATGAACCTTGGAGATGTGAGCAGTTTGAAACCAGATTGAAGCCCCTGATTAGCGATAGAGTTACTCCACAGCGGATCAGAAAGTTTAATACCCTTGTGGAGGTCAGCAGGGTGATTGAGACTAACCTGCGAGTTATCATGCCGGTTACGGCTATAGCTAGTCAGAAGGAGGTTTCAGAACTTAAAAGGCCGAGACCGGAAGAGGGTTCTAGTGTGACACCCAGTGCCAAGAGGAGAGGCAAAGGGCCATGGAATCGAAGGCCGCAGCGAGGTAAGCCGATGCCGCCTCCTCGGGGCCAGTCATCTTTCCAGCAGCCTTTGGTGACTTGCTTCAAGCGTGGAAAGCTGGGGCATATTGCTAGACACTGTCCGCAGATAGATACAGCGCCTCCTCCTAGGCCGCAGACCCAAGGTCGAGTGTTCGCCCTCACTCAGCAGGAAGCCAGCGCGTCCCCTAGTGTGATCTGAGGTACGCTGATAGTGAATGGCTTTCCTGTAGTTGCTATATTTGATTCGGGTGCTAGTCACTCTTTTATATCCTATGATTGTGTGAGACAATTGGGTCTGGCTGTAAGTGTCTTGCCATTTGACTTGTCTGTCACTACACCCACTGGAGGCCCCGTGGTTACTTCCCATACTTGTTTAAATGTCGCTGTTTAATTCAATCATTGTCATACCACTATTGATCTGATTTGTATGCCCTTCCATGATATTGATTTGATTGTTGGTATGAACTGGTTGGCCGCGAATAATGCGGTACTTGATTATGAACATCGAACTATTTCTTTACCTGCTTGTGGGACCATACTTAGGGTAGGAGCTGAGTTATCTTTATTGACTACTGCCTAGGCTGAGAGGCATTTAGAGTGTGGATGTCAAGGGTTTTTAGTCTTTTTCTCTATTCAGGCTGAGGTAGAGGAAGGGATAGGGGAGATCTCAGTTGTCAGGGAATTCCCGAAGGCTTTCCCTAAAAAGTTTGACTTTAGTGGTCTACCCCGTATGAGAGAACTAGAGTTCCCTATAGACATAGTGCCTGGGGCTGGACCGGTGTCTAAGGCTCCTTACAGGATGGCTCCCACCGAGCTTGCAGAGTTGAAAAGGCAGATAGAGGAATTGTTAGAGAAAGGGTTTATCCGCCCTAGTGTATCACCTTGGGGAGCTCCGGTGTTATTTGTGAGAAAGAAGGATGGTAGCTTGCATTTGTGCATAGATTACAGAGAGTTAAATAAAGTTACTCTCAAGAATAAATATCCTCTCCCTAGAATTGATGATTTGTTAGATCAGTTGGCTTGGGCATCTGTGTTTTCCAAGATAGATCTTAGATTTGGGTACCACCAATTGAGAGTGAGAATTGAAGACGTCTCCAAGACGGCCTTCAGAACGCGATATGGGCACTATGAGTTCCTTGTGATGCCATTCGGATTGACGAATGCGCCTGCTGTGTTCATGGATTACATGAACAGGGTATTCAGACCGTATCTAGATCAGTTTGTGGTAGTCTTCATTGATGATATCTTAGTGTACTCTAGATCCTTTGAGGAGCACGAGAGGCATTTGATATTAGTCCTAAAAACCTTGAGAGAGAAAAGGTTATATGCTAAGCTTAGTAAATGTGAGTTTTGGCTGACCGAGGTGAGATTCTTAGGTCATGTGATCTCACGAGATGGGGTTGCGGTTGATCCCCATAGTGAGATGGTGGTTTTTGCTACTCTAAAGAGGACATATTTGACTTGTACACAAGCAATGCCCTTCTCACTATGTTTCTTATGTAGTAATACCCAATATTTCTTTCATCTTAAGATAGGAGAGAAAAAAGTTATATTCATAATTTAACATTATGAAAATAAATCAACAATTTTATTTGTCAATCCCCATAATTATCTATTATAGACCCTATAGTAGACCTAATCAGTTAGAGTAAGTTTCTTAAGAATATACTTTTGATATGTCTAATCTGTCTACCAATTGCACATAAGATCAATTGTGAAGGAACTTAAACGTTAAATTTTCTACCTTACGGATCATGTTTATGCTAGGAAAACTTAATTCGTGTAACACTTAATTTGCCACCCTTGTTCCTTAACATAATATTTTTTAAAATAAAGATTTTTTAAAGACCTAAAATTAATTATACACCAAAATTTTCAATAAGATACACACACACACACACATATTTTGTAAATGAATGCCTCAATGATCTATTAAAACTACTTGAGAAACATGAAAGTTATATGTGTATATGTTTGTGTGCTTATATTCTGACATTGCTCTAAATTTATGCAGCTCTTTATTTTTTATAAAGGAGATAAAGACATAAGAAAGAGATATTGTGAATTATAAATTTGAATTCTTCACGTTCTTTAAGATTACTCATTCATTTGAATTCCTAAATAGTTATGTTAGGATTTTGTTCTGTTGTTTATTTTGATTCAATTAAAGAAACTCCCTCTATGGAGTTGATGTACCTAATTTGATCACTATGTGAAGAAGAAAGGTCTGCCCTCTTTCCTCTGTCTCATACTAACTCAGTCACTAGCTTGTGTTTTGGTTCATATGCAGCTGTAGTCACAATATTTTGCTCTGAAACAATGTTTGATTTTATGGTAGAGAGAGAATAAAAAACTTAAGAGATTCCTTTGCAACTAAAAGAAGATATGATAGAATCTAAACAAAGAACTCAAGAGAATATATGAAATAGAGTCTTTTATTTTAGAAAATATCGGCGAATGAGCAATTTTGATAGAGTTGCTCTTACAAAATAGAAAATAAAGTAGCAAAACACAATAAAAAGCAAACTAGAAATAGAAAAAGAATGCAGAGAAGATGACTGTTAGGCCTTCAAAAACTCTTATTGACTGTTACCTAACAAACTCCCTTTAGAAACTTTTAGCAATGTTTATATCTTCAAGAATATGAATTTGGATTCCTTGCAGTAGGGGATCCTACTACATGGTTGTAGTAGCTCAAGTTTGGACTTTTTAAATTTTCTCTTATTTTTTTTTGGTTTTTGAGGGTTTAAAATTGAAGATTGAATATAAAAATTACAATTGTGAGAATAAAAATTTTAATTGTGAGAAAAAATTATATTTTAAAAATTTTAACTATAATGTTTCTTTTTCTCTTATTTTATAATGCTTAGAAATTTATCTTATTTTTGCCGATCTTCTCACCTAAGTTCTTCTTCCCTAAATGATAGAAGGTCATCCTCATCAACCAATATTTTTTAAAAGGAAATCCAGTTTAAAGATATCAACCAAGGAATTGATGATTGGACAATTCTATAAGTCCCAAAAATTGCCCTCTACAAACCAAAGGGAAACTTCTTTCACAAATCTAATTATATAATTAGAATTGTAGAAGATGTTACCCTAATAAATCTTCTCACCCAAGTACCAACCAATATTAAAAAGTAATTAAAAGAAATTCATATCAAAATCTTCTTAAAAAAATTAGGGACCTACTAAAATCCTCAGTTATCTCAGAAACACCAACTATTAATAACATTAATCTTGAAGAGTCTTAATATGATTTTGATTCAACTACAGAAACTTCTGAAATCATCCAATCTTCCTTCTGATGGAATAAACCTTCGAAGTTATCTTATCTAAAAGCAACTGCCCCAAATCTTGTCATAGAAGAACAAAACTTGAGCTTTAAACATTTTAGTGCCAATGATATCTATGAATGGAACATAGATGGACAAATTGAGTACCAAATACTTAACACTCTTTAGCAAATGACAATGGTCTGCATAGCTTACCAAACCTTATACAATTATTTTGAAGAAGCCATAGCCAATATCTTTTTTGCTGGTTTCTCAAGACAATTGAAAGAATGGTGGGATAATTATATCTCACTTGATTAAAAAGATCAAATCTTTAAAACTATCAAATTACATTCAGATGATACTCCTATAACTTACAATGGATATGTCATCTCTAACATATTCAACACCTTAATCTTCTTAATAATTTAATATTTTATTCGTAATCCATCCATCTAGAAAGATCATTAGAAAACTTTTATTCAACCTTAAGAATAGAACACTTACAGACTTTAAGTGGTATAAAGATACCTTTTTGACTAAAGTCTTCACTAGGGATGATTGCTATCAACTTTTCTAGAAAGAAAAATCTTTGTAGGTCTTCCAAAATCTTTAGGAGCAAAGGTCTAAGAGAAAATTAGAAACTAAACTATAGATGGAATTATTCCTTATAAACATGTAAGTTATGGCTAACTTATAACTTATGTCTAAAAAATTGCTTTAAAAATTTACCAAGATGACAAGATTCAACACCAATTGGCCAAAGAGAAAACCTAAAATAGGAAAGATTTAAGAACATTTTGCAAACAATTTAGTCTTCCTCACAAAAAATCTAAACCAAGAAAAAATAAATATTACTCGAAACCTGATCATAAAAGGAATAGGAAACCAAGTTCACATCCAAAAGGAAATTTGAAAAGAAATCTTAAAACCAAACCTCCAATAGATCTTCTAAAACCCAAATTAACTTGCTATAAATGTGGTAAATCTAGTCACATATCCAAATATTGTCATTTAAGAAAGAAAATAAAAGCCCTAAATCTAGAAGAATCAGCCTTAGAACAACCCAATCACCTTATGAATGAATCATCCTCATAAAATGGAAGCAATTTTAAAGACATAAACCAAATCTAAGAAGAAAATGTTTCTAATAATAATTCTGAAGGGGAAATTATTCACAAAAGAACAAAATCTTTTATTTGATATTATCAGTTCTCTTTCTATTCCAGATGAAAAGAAACATTAGCTTAATAAATTTAAGAAATTATTAAAAAGCCAACCTTAACATCAACATCTTAACCACCGATCCTTACCAGCAAATACAATTTAACTGATACCCTTAAAAGATTTTCTAAAACTTCTCATCCAACAACTCCTCATGATCTTCAACATGAAGTAAATAACCTTAAAATTGAAGTGAAAACCCTTAAACTTCAACAAGAATATTTAGGTTCAACCTTAGCAGAAGTACAAAATCTAATTTAGTAATCAAAGAGAAAATGAGGATTTGGATATTTCTGAGTTTGAACCATTTTTAAATCTTATTTCAAGATTAAAACTCTAAAAATTTTATATCCGTGTTAACATCAAAATTAATAATGAATTCACCTTGTAACAAATTGTTTTATTTGATGCTAGAGTAGATTTTAACTGCATCCAAGAGGGGCTAATTTCCACAAATATTTTGAGAAAACTATTGAATGTCTTAGCACTGCCAATGGTTCAAAATTATAAGTCAAATATAAAATTACAAATGCAATAGTAGAAAACCAAACATTCCAAGTATAGACTC
The DNA here is from genome assembly GCA_026724425.1 of Erythrophleum ivorense. Classification (NCBI taxonomy): domain Eukaryota; kingdom Viridiplantae; phylum Streptophyta; class Magnoliopsida; order Fabales; family Fabaceae; genus Erythrophleum; species Erythrophleum ivorense. The sequence goes on along the minus strand of JAIUCV010000147.1, from coordinate 1,275,896 downwards.
CATTTCTTTTAGTCAAGGACCTTAAAAATAAAATTATTTTAGGAACACCTTTTATAAGAGCCTTGTTTCTTTTTGAAATATCCTATGAAGGAACAAGCACTCAACATTTAGGAAATCCATTACTTTCCAATTGGCTAAAAAGACCATTTTCAAATAACTAAATCTTATTCAAATTAAAACAGAACAAATTAGTTTTTTTTTTAAAAAATATCTTTTGAAATTATTAATTCCCAACTCTCCCAAACTCTGATCCAACAGAAGATCCAAACTCTCTTTAATCAAATCCAAAATTCCATTTGTTCTAATCTCCCTATTTTTTGAAAAAGAAAGAAACATATAGTGGAACTCCTTATGAAAGAGATTTCCATGAAAGAAATATTCCCACAAAAGCTAGACCCATTCAAATGAATCACGAATTATTAGAATTCTACAAAAAGGAAATATCAAATCTTTTAACTAAAGGTTTGATTAGAAAAAGTAGAAGTCCTTGGTTATGTTATACTTTTTATGTTAACACAAATGCAGAAATTGCGAGAGGCACATCAAGGTTAGTGAACAATTATAAGCCTGTAATTGAAGCTCTCGAAAGGATTAAATATCATATTAAAAAAATATTTATTAAACAAACTATATTTAGCAAAAATATTTTCAAAATTTGAAATGAAATCTGATTTCTAGTAAATTCAAATTCCTAAGAAAGACAGATACAATATTGCCTTCACAGTTCCATTTGGGCAATATGAATGGAATATACTGGTTTTTGAACTTAAAAATGGTCGTTTTGAATTTAAAAAAAATCATGAATGATATTTTTAATCCTTACAGCAAAGTCATCATAGTTTATATTGATGATATTATGATATTTTTTCAAACAGTTGACCAACATTTTAGACATATTCATATTTTTATAAATGTCATCAAAAGAAAAGGTCTTCTTGTTCCAAAGACAAAAATCAATCTTTTCTAAACAAAAATTGGGTTTCTGAGTCATAATATCTATTAAGGGATTATTACTCTAATTGAAAGAGAATCCAATTCACCAATAAATTTCCTAATCAAATTACAAATAAAAATCAACTTCAAAAATTTTTAGGATGTTTGAATTATGTAGAACATTTTTTTCCTCAACTTAATAATCTTATTAAATCTCTTCATGAACATTTCAGAAAAGACCCTCTTCCTTGGACAAACAAACATTCATCAATTGCCTAACTAATTAAATCTCAGTTAAAGCATCTTCCATGTCTTTACCTTCCAAACCCTTTAGCCCTCAAAATTGTTGAAATGGATGCTTCTAACATTGGATATAGAGGTATTCTAAAACAAAAAAAAATTAATAATAAAAAATGTATCATTGCATTTACATCAATTGTTTGAAGTAAATTAACCATGAATGGTGGAAAAACTTATTTTCATACCAAAAGGTGTTGAGTCAAGCATCTCTGTAATCCCAATAATTATAACCAATTGGGGTCAAAATTATAACAAAATTTTCTCATTTTGTTTAGATACTAATTCTAGTCTTTTAGTGAAAGCACTTTTAATATTTGAATTATTAAGTGAGTACAAGTGTCCGTATCACTTTTATCTCTATAGTACTTGATGGCCATAGAGTTTGAATCCACTAAGATGAATTCATAAAATTTTTGAGTTTTATTTATAGAGATTGGTTGAAAGTGGAAGTCTTTTAGGAAGATTTTTCTAGAAATCATGTTAGGATTTTTGTCCCAAAATTTGAGTTCCATCTTAATAATATTTATAAATGTATTCTTTTGAAAATAGATAATTTTGGAAGGTTTAATAGTCTAAAAAGGTATCAACTGAGGGAGATCAATGGAGATTTCTAATTTTTCGATAATGTTTTTGGTGGTTGTAGTTTGTGCCTTCAATCAGTCAATCATTTGGATTATGGCTAGGCTAGATTATTGTTCATCATCTAGAGATTGATAACTAGAATCTTCTTTAGCTATATCTACCCAAGATTTTTTTGGAAGTTTGACTAGGGCTTGGGATGTCATTCCTTGAAGGTTTTCAATGAGAAAAGTATAAGAAGTCTCTATTTCTTTTGGAGTTAGTTTAATAATAAAGGCTTCTTTTGATGATTGTGTGAATGACCTAATTTTGAGGGTAGTAGAGATTGATAGTAACATATGTCTTCTCAAGCCAAGTCTAAAGGGGTTTTTAGGATGGATTGGTATCTTTTATTTTAATTGTGTAGTTAAAATTTTTAAAATATAATTTTTTTCTCATAGTTAAATTTTTTATCTTGACAATTGCAGTTTTTATATTCTATCTTAAAATTTAAATCCTTAAAAGCAAAAATTAAAAAAATAAGAAAAATCCAAAATTGGGCTACAATGGGCAGTAAGATCCCCTATTGCAAGGGATCCTTCTACGAAGAGTATACCTTTATCATCAAAGGCTCAATTAGGATCATAATTTTTAATATTGTCATTTCAATAATTCAAATGATCCACTCTTCTCTAAAATGAATTACAATGTGATAAGTGTTAATTTTTATATATTTTTATCTACATTTATTATTATTTTTAATGATTAATTTGAGCTTAAATGGATTTATTATACAATATTTGAATTTTTGGTCAATTTTGGAAAATAATATAATTTTGAATTAATTAAGAGAATTTTTGGATTTAAATTGCTAATATTTTATTTTTCATATTTATTTGATGGGTTGAATATTTCTAATCTTTAAAACATTTATTAAATTTGTGCAAAATTTTTGGGCAAGTGAATTGAAGAATTAAAATAGATCAAAGGTCAAAATTGGAGCAGAATTTTTTCCTTTTATTAATTGCTTGATAATGGCAATTTTGAAAAATAAGACATTAGGTTTAATTTGTTTCTTATGGATTGAATTCAGGAGAGTAAAGGGGCTGAAAAAAACTAGAGAGAAGGATTGCTTCATTTTTCTTCTTTGGCCTTTGTACTGCACAGGACGCTGGACTTAGAGGAGAGAAAAAATTGGATTCATTCTTCTTTGGTTTTTTTTTCTGGACTTCACGTAGACATAAAAGAGAGCTGGAGCTATTGCTTCTTCATTGGTTCTCTGAACTTCATGAGACGAAGAGGCGCAGCCTGGGAGAAAGGACAAACTGCTTCTTCTGCTTTTCGGATTTGAGACACTGAGAGGATGCTGGGGAGAACGAATTGGGCTAATTGATTTAGTCAATTCTCCTTTTCGGATGGGAGGTGCTTGGAGGAGGGACAAAGAGCATTGTCTAGATTCAATATTCCTTTCGGACTTGAGTCGCAGACGGGACACCAGACCTATGTGTTGGTGAATTCTTCATTTTTCTCCCTTGCCATTCGGACTACACAGCAGGACGCCTGAAAGGAGTCAATGCCTAGACTAAAAATTTGCTACTTCTTCATTTGTCTTTGCCATTCGAATTGCACGTTGCCATTTCTCATAGCTGAACCACCATCATTCAACACTATTCTCCTTCATTATCTCTTTATGGTAGAGAGTTTGAAGAAGTGTAGAGGCACTAATTTCATGGAAGCTTAAGGAAGGGTGGCACCAAGGTGGAGCATGGAGGATGAAGGTTTGAGCTCTTGATTTACATGGATTGAAGGCCATTGGGGAGTTTATTTTTTTCTTATCTTTTCCTCTTTCAATTTCAAAAACTTAGAGATTTTTTAGTTTTAGGAATTTCTATGTGGATTTAATGTTGAGACTTAGTTTTAGGCTAGACAATGATTTTATCTTGGATTGTAATTGGAATTGGTGATATTTGGGATTGGATTTATGTTTTGTAGCTGCTAGAATTTTAGTTTCTAGACCTTATAATGTTGATTGGCTTGATGTTTGAGTTCTCTTGCATTGATTTGCTTAATATTATGATTTTAATTGCATATCTTGGTCTCTTGCGCTACTTGATTGTTGAATTGGGTAGTATGATTGCTCAATTGTTCAATTAGGTAATTGAAATCAAATTTTCAGAATTAATTGAATCCAATTGTTGAAAGATTTGATGAGTTTAATTGGCTTAATTACTTGCAAATTACTTGAATTAGTTGAGGGTTTCCTAGTTAAGTCAAGTGATATGCATTTGAGCTTAGGGTTTCCTATCCTTAGATTAAGTTAATTAAATTCATTGGTCTACTGTCTAATCACTTCTCTTGGTCTCAATCAATCTTTGGTGAGTAATGAGAGCTGAAATTTCCTTGCAAAACCTTGGTTACCTTCTGTTTGTTCTTTGCATTTTCACAATCACTTTAATTTCAATTTAGAGCATTCTAGTTCAATTACTTGTTTAGTTTTTCTATTTTAGTTGAAATTTAATTTCTTAATTCAAAACCCCCCATTTGCATGCATTTAGTTCAATTAATTTTGCATTTAGCATAGAGATAATTTTCTAGAATTTGCATAAAATAGCAAGCATTAAATAATCACCTTAAATCAATTCAAACTAACCCCTAAATTGTTTATTAGGAAGAATGACCTAGGGTTGATCTATACTATATTAAATCAATCTTAGTTTAATTGAGTGTTTAAGCGACTAAGGCATCATCACAATGCTCTTCATATTTCTTGGCTCTTACTTCTTATTCCATGCTCTGCATTTCACTTCACTTCTTTTTAACATTTTGTATGCATATGCTGCAAGTGATATATATGGAGAATCCTCAAATGTATTACTAGATGAAAATTTTAGGCCAAATTTTTTTTATTTTAAACTTGCTATGGAAGGGCCAATAGTTGGGCATACTCATGTTTTAATTGCAATAAGTGTTGTGTGCTTTATATTGTTGTGAGATAGAAAATTTATGATTTGCAATATAAGTGTTGTAAGTTATTTGCAACATGAGCATTTGAAAATTTTTATATACTTCTTACCCAAATATTTTATAAATTGGTTTGTAAGTTGTTGAAAAATTGCAAGCAAATTCCAAGAAGGATTGATGACTAAAACTAATATTGATAAAATCAAAACAAACTGATGTTGCCATTTGCTGTATTATTTTAAAAAAGAAAAAAGAGCAAGACAAAGGGACATAGAGGCCTTATTTATGCCTTTGATTCACATAGTACTGGGAGATTGTGGACTTATAACTTTTTCAGTCTCTTTTCCAAATACTAATGAAATTTGAATCAATTTTTATGATTTCCCTCTTTGGTGATTTAGGTTTTTATTTTAGTTGAAACCTTTTTACATAGTCTTTGGATTTTGATAGAATATTACCGATTAGTGTCATGATTAAAGGTTTTTTTGTTTAAATATGAAATTAACTCTTTAATTTTATATATAACTAACATCATTCTGATTGACATCTTAAATTTGTGCTTTATTAGTGTAATAAAACTTTGAGATTTGTAATATTAGATATCAACTCAAACGACTTTGTTATTACAATTATAAGCAAACAAGGCAATATAACTAAATATACATTAACTGGGAAAGAGTACCAAGATGATTTCTTGAATAAGAAAAGAGATCCCCTTTATCCTCCTCCTCCTCCTCCTCCTCCTCCTCCTCCTCCTCCTCCTCCTCCTCCTTCTTCTTCTTCTTCTTCTTTTTCTTCTTAATGATAGGTGATATAGTAAAGTAAGATAATTAAAAAAATTCTTCTTAATGATAGGCAATATAGTAAAGTAAGATAATTAAAAAAGGATGTCTAGGTAAATCTATAAAATTTGCTTTGTGTTGGTTAAAGGATGGAGCTGCCAAGACCATTGTATTTTACGTGGTCATTTATATCAACAAAAGGATGTCTAGGTACATTTATGAAATTTGCTATCTTGGCTTAAGGATGGAGCTGCCGAGACCATTGCATTTTTTATGTGTGACATGGAAATTATAAAAGCTATTGTGTGACATTAATTCAAGATACCTAGGTGTAAGAAAAGGAGATGTGATTCTATAAGGATGCTTGATTCAGGGCCAATGCCTCCATAACGTTCTTCTTTCTTAGCTCTACTAGGGTTACATGAAGGAACAGTGGCTATAGCTCTCCAAGAAGGAACATGTTCACATGGTTTTGCTATTGCTTTGATCTTAACATGTACTTTTTGTACTTCATTTATGATCTATTATACTGGCCTTTTCTCTTATTAGCAGAACCTTCCAACTTCTTACGTTTTTGTATATACTGTAAATATTTATTTGTGTAATTTTTGCATTTTATTTGGAATAAATTTAATTCATATTATTCTCTCCAAATATATATATATTTAGTTGACTTAAGTTCTATTTATCAATAAACATAGCTTTTATCAATTGAAAAGCCATATTTTTGTCAATTGACTTTTATTTCTCAAATTTCCATATCTTATACGTCTTGAATTGAGTTAGTTGCTTCAAGGACCTTTTGAGTTCTGATTGTTGGTTTCACACCCTATTTTCAATAAATGTTACATATTCTTGATTTGTATAATACTGTTCCAAATGTGTTTTTCTTTATAATTGACCAAAAATTGATGATGTAAAACATATGTCAACAAAATTTTTTTTATGGTATAAAGATGACGTTTGAGTTTGTTATATAGAAAAATAATCAAAATAATTGCCCAATCAATATTCTTTCATAAAAGGTTGATTTTTGAGTTTTGGGTTGGATTACTTTATGGTTATATGTAGATTAGATAAATTAACTAATTTAAAAAATTATTGTATGCATTTAAAGTGCTTTATGAATCCAAGCCATACTTAAAAACATCTTGTATGAATGTTTAAAATATATGCTCATCAAATATAAATAATTTTTTGATAAGAACAATTAATGAGTGATTTAAACACTATTACTTTTATCTTAAACTTCTATTACTTCATCTTCACCTTTGTCATTAAAAAGATTTTCTTTATTAAAATTCACTAACTTAATACTTTTCTGTCCACCACTATTTTATCTGCTATCTATGTTTCTCTTTTTATATTTGTATTCAGTTGCTAGCCATAGTTTTCTGTTTTCTATCTTGATATATTTCTTTTACCTTCATAGTGTTTGGATAGTATATTTTTAATATTTGTTCAATACCTATTTTTATCTTTCATTTACATAGACATCTTTATTTCCATCTTTGTCTCAAATTGATATATTAAAATTAATATCTAAACTAATTTTTTCTGCCTCGTGCAACGGACGGGTATCAAGCTAGTTTTTGGAAAAATTAAGGGCTGGTAAACAAGTTAAAAAATTTAGCAATATGGTTAGGAAAGAATAGCAGAAAACAAAAAGAGAAAAGGAAGAAAAATATAGCAAGAGGAGCGTTTGAACTTGTATCGTTGGGTTTGGTGCAAGAGTGCAATTTATAGAACTAAATTATGATATAGTTATATTTGACCCTTATCTAATTATTATTACCCTTATACATATTAATTAATTAATTAATATTAAATTCATTAGCGGGAATTACACAGTTTATCGAAATTTTCTCTTGTATACCTGAAAAACCAACCACCGATTTTAAAATTAAAGCAGCACTGCTGATGGGTATGGATGCTTTTTCTACCTTTCTTTAGACACAGGTTTGCTTACTACGGCTCTTCCCAGTGCAATGTTTTGCACATCTGCCATATTCTTTTCTGGACTAAACGTTTGTAATTAACTGGGACTGCAAGTTCTTCTGATTTTCTTTAATAATCTGAAATCAGTGATTTTATTCACTACAAAAAAATAACAAATTTGCGATGAATTTTTTTTCCATCGTCAATCTGTCACTAATTCCATCACTAAAATTAGCGATGAAATTAGTGAGGGAATTTACTATCACAAATATTCTATCACTAATCCATTGCTAAACAATAGAATAGCCAATCCTAATTATGTGATGGAGTTTTGTGACGAAAGATTCCATCATTGATTTTGTGACGAAATTAGCGATGTAAATTTCCATCAGAAATTCTTCCGTCCCTAATCTATCGCAAAAGTCATCACTAATAAAATTTTTAATAATTTTTATGATAAAATGATTTAAATATTATTAATATGATATATATATTAAAATTTAATAATTTATATATTATAATTTAAATTTTAAATTAATAATTTTATATTTTCAATATCAAAATAGTAAAATTTTATACATAAGTGCTAATGTGTTTAATTATTCTATATATGGTCAATAAAAGGTCTCTATTTGTATTCAAAATTTAGAAAAACTTACAATTTATTTAGAAATATTAATATAAATATAGAATATATATAATTAATTAAAAAATTAAAAAAATTACAATTTAACATCATAATTTAAATAAAAGTATATGAGGAATGACTAAATTAAAAACATAAATAAATAAAAGTCAAATAAATGTTTCATTAAAAAGATACAAAAGATAAATAATATAAAAAAGGTAATAATATGTTTCTTTCTCAAGATTTTATAAATATTAAATGTCAAATGAATGTAACTCTGTTGATGGACTCCTTTATCTTATATATGCTATTCTTTAAGAAGATAATAAACTACAACCCTAACCCTTACCCTATAAGTCAAGATTCAAATTTCTTATTCAAGATTTCATCTATACAAGAGTTATCTTTTAAATTTTTAGACTTGAATGATATTGGTTTTTAAATTTCTTCTAAAACATTTTACAAAAACAAATCTTTTTTAGTATTTGTGCATATTTATTATGCATCTTTGTTATTGAAGGGCTCATTTGAAGTATTTTTACTTAATAAAGAAAGCCACCTTAAAAATAAATAAAGAAAAATTCTTATAGAATTATCTTTAAAAATAAAAAATGAAAATTTAAAATATTCAAAATATAATATAAAATATTATCAATATCTTTCTTTTTTAGAGAGAGTCATCGATCCGTTGATAATACGAAAGGGCAAATTCGTGAAAAAGGCAAACTCATTATCTCTTCTTTTCACTTCAAAGCATTCAAACTGTAGTATGCATCTTTCAAAGTGTACCATGAAGTTAGTTTCTATTTCCTCTCCAAAATTTGGATACCAAATGTTATAAGAGGTTGGAATCCCTTTTTATTTCACTTCTTAGCCTACCAAATAAGGTTTTGGTATGTTAATCAACTATCTTATTCATAAATATAGAAATCACATAAAGAGAAAGAAGAAAAACAGTAGTTAAAATGAGAAATATCTTGCACTATTGTCCTACTCTTCCTCACAAAGGTAATAGCAATAATAAAAACTTGCTTCTCTTTTAAAGCTACATCTACCAAATTATGCAATCTCATTACTATCATTTACTATGGCCTATAGGTAGATTATTTTCCATTGTGTCACATAAACTAGGAATCCTTTACATATGAAGTTCAACTTTAATTCTCTAGCTACCAACTCTTTAAAATATATGTATATATATATATATATTTATGCAAATAGCCTATACAAAATTATTTGAGTTACAAAACAAATTTAGAACTAGATCAGCTTAAAGCTCACCTATTTTGAATTTAGGTGGTCCAACATAATGTCTTGTTCTTCGTCAATTACCTAAATTTTTGGAATCAAGTAAATATAAAATATCTCAAGCGTACATGGCTATTACTATTTTTCACCCTTTTATGAAGAAAATAAAACTAGTATTTTTCATAATAGACACATAGTTTCATTATCTATGTTTTAACGTATGTCTCAATAGTGAAAAATAAGAAAGAATACCAATATATATATATATATATATGTATGTATGCAGTTGATTTAACTCTATACTTTTAGTAAGATATAAATCAAATCTTTAATTTTTTTTTCAATCCAAACATATATTTAATTTGAGTTTGCTTAACCTACAACTTCTACTATTATTTTCACCTCACAAATATGTTTTTGTGAATTTATACAAGATATTACATGCATTACACATTTAATATTATAGTAAAAGGCAACTTTTTTTTTTTGGCCAAGAAAAATGCTAGTATTTAAGGAATATATAATTAAGGAAAATTATGGCCTTTACTTTTCTCTTATAAATTGGAAGTCAAATAAAGGGAAAAAAATTACATCAACAATGAAAAAGAACAAATAATAATTGTTATTCCAATTATTTTTATTTTTAATTTATTTTTATTAAATATAAAATGAAAAATAATTTTTATATTACATTTTATTTGTTTAAATAAAAAATATTAAAATAAAAAAAAGATTGTTAAGATTGAAAAATAAACTAAGGATCTAAATTATTGCTCAACTTGAATAATAATGTAATAAAAAAAATCCTTACCCTTATTGCCAAAATTGAAACTGTTTAAATTGGATGAGATTCAAACTTAGAAATTTTAATTGGATTAAATTATACTTAATATATTTTCAAAAAAAGTACATTAACTTCCTTTCAATATATTTTTTGCCAATGAAATTATTTGTTGCATAATATATATTTATTTTAAAAAATAAAAATTGTTTAGCTATTATTATATTAAAAATAAAATTATAATTCTATGCTAAAACTTGACATCAATTTAATTATTTCTATTGTTATATTGAAAACAAAATTATGATTTCATACTGTATAAGTGGTGGTGATGGATTATGTATTTAAGTGGGTGGAAGCTATTGCTAGCCCTACCAATGATGCAAAAACGGTGCTTAAATTCTTGAAAAAGAATATTTTCACCCGATTTGGAGCGCCTAGAGCCATTATCAATGATGGGGGATCACATTTTTGCAACAGTCAATTTCAAGCCCTCTTAAGGAAGTATAGGGTGAAACATAAAGTGGCTCTAGCCTATCACCCCCAAACAAATGGGCAAGTCAAAATCTCCAGTTGAAAAATTAAAACTATCCTTAAAAAAACAATGGGAGTGTCTAAAAGAGATTGGTGTACAAAACTTGATGATGCATTGTGAGCTTATAGGACTGCCTTCAAAACCTTTATTGGTATGTCATCATATAAGTTGGTTTTGGGAAAGCTTGTCATTTGCTGGTTGAGTTAGAGCATGGTGCTTATTAGGCTATCAAGAAGTTGAACCTTCATTACTGAAGACATTTAATTCAAGGATCATTTCTGGATAAATATTTTCAGGGAAGTGTACTTTTTCTTGCTATTTACTTTATAATGTGCATGAACCCTTGTTAACATAGGTACAAATCGGTGATAACTCAAACCTAGTGGTTGTCTTGGATGTTTCCTTTGCAAGTTCATATTTAATACTTGAATCCCATATTGAACCCAGAGGATTGTTGCCAAAGTCATACATACTTGAGTTGATTTTAAGCACTATTGAGGATTATATATGCGGGAATAAGTAGAACATTGTTTGAGAATGGAATACATGCTCCTCTCATTTTTATTTTGCTGTGTGAGTGAACAACTACTGTATTGGTGTTTAAAAATGACTTTGTGCCATGTTAACCACAGCCAATAGGTTATTTGGCTATGGCAAAATGTGTTTTGAAACTCCCCAGCCAAACCATAGGACAATTGGCCACGATTAAGAAATCAATTGGCTGCGGCGAATTAGCATGAGTAGTTGCTACTAAAGGCAACTCGAGGATAATTGGCCATGGTGAAAATAATGATTTGTGAAACAAAGGCTAATTGGACGCGGTTGATTTCTCAATTGGCAGCGGCAAAAGTGGGTTCAATTCCCTCATGGAAAGTAACAGAAACATATTGGCCATAACGAGTAACTATTTAGTCATAGCCAAACATCAGCTAATGCCTGAAATTTTTTTGCTTTCCTTCCCACTTTGCCTTCAAAACTCTCATTGAATTTCTACGTTGCCCCAATGAATTTTCACCTAATTTCTATCTAGATTCATTAGGTTATTTTAAACCCCCATCTGAATTCCCCAACTTGCCCTTAACTTAACCTTAATCTTCCCTATTTGAATTCCCCAACATCTCCACCTCCCTTAGCCGTTTCCCTTCACTCTCATTCTGCCATTACCATTCTTCTTGCCCCTCAACATCTCATGCAGCCTCTTCCTCATTCTCTCCACGTTGTAGCTAGGCCTGATCATGGGCCAAGAAGCTCGCCCGACCCCAAAAATAAAAGCCCCAAAAAAAGCCCAAAAAAAAATGAGCCTATTTTAAAAAGGCCTAAATATAAAAAAGGCTGGGCTTGGGCTTTTTTTAAAGCCCAACCTGAGCTCGAGCCCGCTCGTATTATAATTATTTTTTATAATTATTAATAAATAATATTATTAGAACATTTATTTATAACTATAGATATAAGTAAAAAAGAATTATATAACATATATGATTATTATTTTTATACTTTTACTTATTGTATAATATATTATTAGGAATAAATTATAATTTAAATAAAATAAATTATTAATAGTAATATTATTAGAAAAAATATTATTTTCAGAGGTTTTACTATCTTTTTTAAATATATATATTTATTTATTTCATAATTTTTTATGAGTTATTTAGAATTTAAAATAAGAATAAAATATGCCTAACAAGTAATAAAATAAATAAATAAATATATAATATTTAAAACAAAAAAAAGATAAAAATGTAAAAAAAATTTGCAAAACGAGCCGGCCCCGGGCTCAAAAAAATTTACAAATTTTTGTATAAGCCCGGCTCGTGATCAAATCTAGTCGTAGCCTTCTCCTAATTCCTTTCCATTGCTCTTTTCCTCGCCCCCCCTACATTTGATTTCTTCTCCTCCTCTTTGAGTTCTTCGTTCTCTATCTGTAACACCATGTATTTCTAACTTATTCCATACTTTCTCCATGTCTCATGCCATAAATTCCATGAATAAACAAGGAAAAATGATATTAAAATAATGCATTTTTTAGCATTGTGTTACGTATAAATTTTTCATTCGATGTCCCATGGACCATATAAGCTCATGTATCACATTCTTATATTTAATTACATGGATACAACTCATTTCCATCACTAAAAGTGGCCTACAACTTGTGAAAAGTAAAGGGAAGTATAAAATACATAATTACATTTTCGACCAGAATTCTCCCTTTTCTGTCACAAATTTTAGAAAATCATAACTAATTCTAACAAAATTGAAATAATGCATTCTTGGCAATTCTGGAAAGCTGCACATGTCTAATTTATTCTAAAAATATGTCTAAATCATGAAACACAACACAGAAGAAATTTGACATTCAAAAATGTGTAGAGATTTGGCTAGCTATTGGTACTATCACAACTTTTTGCTACAAATTTCACAAATGTTCAATTAATTCCACAAAAATTCAATCCATGTAAATGATACCGATCTAGAAAGCTACAAATGTTAGATAGAGGGAAAAAATAACTTCAGACCAGTTTAGGCATGTACAGACCTCAAAACCCAATCAAATAGTACCTGAGGTCAATTTGGGTGCCTGATATTGGGCAAAAAATTTAAAAATTCATATCTCCCTCTCTAGACATCCAAATGGGATGCTTGTAGTTTGCACAAGTCTTTGAGAATGTCTAGTTTCTCTCTATAAAATTTCATAGCAATTGGATATCATTTGCCACCTAAGTGGCAAAATTTGTTTTCAAATCAGTATGAACAGTAACTTAACCAAAATCAAAAAATTTTTTAACTTTGAAAATTCATCAAATATTACATAGATCTCCAAAAATTATGTACTTTAGCTTCCTAAAAATCTCTCAACAAGCTCTAATTATATGCCAAATCTCAGATTTAGAAGAAAAGATCTCATTGGAACGAAAAGTAATATAGGTTTCCAATATGGTCAATTTGTGTTCCATATAGGATACTAAAGTGTCCAAATGATTTCCCTTGATGTTTGGCACTTCTTGGATAAGTTTAAAAGTATGATTATGACTTATATGAATTATCCAAGTGGTCTTAAATCTCATGCATTTCAAGTTAGTCATTCCACTTGCATTTATATATACACTTCTATAATGCAAAATTGCCATTACATAACCAAAATGTGTATTTCCAAACATATAACTTTAGCTCTCATTTATTCATGATACATTAGTATAATTACATATGTTTATGAGATCATAGATCATATGTAACATTAGATTACAACATTTGCCACTTGTGTGGCCTTAAAAAAGTAAAAACCATGCACTTGTATGTCATACTCTCATCTTCAAGGTGATTAGCTTCCATTACTTTGCCCACTTAGTCCCTTTAACATGTTAGATCATTGGAGATTATTAGAAAGGAGGGAATGAAATTCAAAGAATTCTAATAGTTCAACTCCCTTTCAATCACACATAATATATGCAAAATAGGTCTTGAAAATGTATGCATGAGCATGATGGATGATATAAACATTCAAGAAGCAAGTTTGGCATATGAGTAAGTTATACAAAGCATCCATAGGCTAGACCTGATCACGGGCCAGGCCTATAAAAAATAAGTTGAAAAATATACGCCCGAGCCCAAGCTCGATATTGTGCATGAATTTTGAGCTCGGGCCCAGGCCTAAAAAAAAGAGCTAAGCCTGTCCCACCATTTTAAAAGAATAGTGATTGCAATTCTGCAAATGATACAAGTGCTTTGCCATAAAAGTGCAACACTAATACAAGGACAGCAAAGCACACTTTATAATGCACTAGACATACTTAGAATGCTAACTAAATCATTAATAATGCATAGAAGACAAGCAAAACTAACACGTCAACAATATTAAAGGATTAAATTAAGGCATACACAACGTTATATCTTTCCTCTAGTTGTTCATAGCTCACAAAATTACCCTTCCTTCTTCTTATTTTCTTATGACTAATGCTTCATACATAATCATGGCAAGACACTAAAATAGTCACCCTAAAAGGGGGAAAAATCTATATTGGAACTATAAAGAGTATTAGTAGTGTTCCACCATTAAAAGCCCCCATCATTCTTCATTCTTCATCATCAGAACTAGCGTATCCTCAAGTAGAATTATCCATCTTAATCTTTCCTTCTGCCTCTTATGATACCGCTAATGAAGGCTATTCTTCTACCATCTTTGAAGACTGCAGCCCCTTCTCTTTCATTTTTCAATTCTCAGACTCACAATTTATAACATTAGCATCACTGAACTCGAGTTGATTGATTACCATCAAATGGGCTACAAAGGATAAGTACTATGAAGTATGAACACTAATACACCACTAGAACCAGAACAATGAGAAATGAATATAAAGGGTAATAAAGGGGGAAGGGGCAAAAGAGTAAGTAGAGATGGACAATCCATTAGCACCAACAAATAATAATAATTCAAAAACTACTAATTCTAAACTAGGCATATAGAATCTTTTTTGCAAAACAATGATGTAGCCTTAAGGATTTGAACAGTGACAAGCAAAAATACAGGCCTCCAGATAGTCATGAAATTACACTTGTATGCAAAATTATTAAGGTATGTCTCTAATATATCAAGATAACTACATGATTATATGCTAATCATTGTTCACTTTCAAGACCACAATTGAATGTTATACAATTATATAATGAATTCCAGTATGAACGGACAGAAGCTTTCATCAACAGATTATGAGACACAATTTCCAAGAAAAGGAAAATGAAATTGATCAAACTAAACTCCATCAGAACCTGCCTTAGAAACGTGTAATAAAAACATACCTAAACCCCAAGATCATCGTCATTGAATCCCGAACTTTCCATATAACACACAATAAATTCTATCGACTGTTGTAGAATTGCAACAAGTATTACTTTCGCTTGCCCCACTATTCATGCAATAATGACAACACAACAGAAATTAAGATAGATGAAAGCTCAATTTGATTTTCTAAATTTTGAAAAATATGCTTCAGGCAAAATAGTTCTAATTACTTTACTTGCTAATAAGAAAACCCTTCCATCATCCAATAACATGTCAAAACTACAGGGAAAAATTCAAAAGCGGAAGGAAGGACCATAATAGTTACATCAAATTTTCATCATCTACTAGACATGTACTAAACCTCTTAGTTCCAGAACCAAAACCCAACTACTAGCTAAGTATGTAATATCAAAAAGAAAATGTAGAAAAATCGCAACAAGAAGCAAATTTCTACCATACTAGAAAGAAATGATCAATAAAGTACCTGACAAAGATCGATGCAATAAACTTAGCCTTTCCCTTTCTAGTAATAATAAACTAGAAATTCACCATCTCTATGTTCTTGATAGGTGATCTATGCAATAAAGTTGATAAAGTAAAATGACCAAAAATTGTAAGAATATGGAGTTGGGTCTTGCATTCTTATATCCCTAAATAGAAATTCAATCTTAAAACCCCTTTTGCCTTCGTCAAGGAGTAATATAGGAATGCTAAAAAAAAAAAACAACCAAGTTACAATCTTTACCCATTTGACCATTGAAGTCATATAATTGTACAATCCAACACAATAATAAAAATTAACTTATACATAAAGTCTTGAAAATAAAATACACATTACACAATACATAATAATGACAAACCACAAATTTTATCATCAACACAACCTTAAAAATTAATCACACATGCAACATAAAGTATCCAAAGTCCAAAGTCTCCAATCTTCAAATCTCAACCATCCTTGCAAAGTTGAAGACCTTCATGAAGTAACACAAAAAAAAAAAAAATTTACTTCCTTTATCATTAATACAACAATAGAGAAAACTCTTGTAATGCTAAAAAACTTACAAATTCAAAAAACGTCCTCCGAAGTAGATGTACGACACCTTCATCATTTGAGGAGGTTACATCATCTAATTAAGGCTCTCCTAAAGTGCCATAATGACAAAGACTTAATTTACAAAAATGAATATTAGCAAATTCAAAAGATATTGTCAAAATATTCAATGAAAAAAAGTACTCCATGTAAAGCCCTTTGCACGATGCCAATCCTCTAAACATACTAGGGCTTCAATAGTCTTCCTACTCAATGAACTCCTCTAAGGATTAATTGCCTTCTTTCCAATACTAAAAGTTAATTCAGAAGCCACAGTAGATATTGAAATAGCCAAAATATCTTGAGCCATTGTTGCAAGCCTAAGAAATCACACTACATGTAATTTCCAATAATCCAAAATATTAATGTCTGTATCCATTTCCTTAATTGGTTCTTCCAAGTAAATGCCCAGCTTTGATTTCCTTGCTTGTATTTGTCTTCTAGATAACTTGAATTGAGTAAAATCATCAAATTCATCAATATCAACACTTGACTGTAAGTTAGTATTTCCAAAAGCTCACACACTTGATGGATTCACATTATTACATTCTTTGTAGTGCTCAAATATTGTATGAAGTGTATTAACAATCTTATCCACATGCTCATCAGCATTGTTAAAAAGTTTATGAAAAACGTATTCCACAAAAATCAACTTCTCCCTTGGATCTAATACAACAACACAAGTAACAAATTATATTCATCCTAATATTTATCAAATTTCACAACCATATTTGAAATCATATCTGCCATGAAATCAGGGGGATTTTTATAAGCTTTTAACAAACATAAATGAATCTTACACACTCCTTTGAAATATATGTTAGAGATTGGATTCTTGGTAGATGAAAACAGAAGAGTAACATCATAAAATGGCTTCAAAAACTTATAGAGTAATTTTACCTTATTCCACTCTTCATTAGATAGTACAAACATTTTAAAACTATGATCCCTTTCCCCCCCAATGTTGGAACACTTGTTGATAATAAATGGCATGCTCAAGCATTAAAAATGTAGAATTCCACCTCACACACATATCAGTCTTCAATTTCCTAGTTGTAACCAAGCTAAAATTATTCTTAGCCATGTCATACAATTTCTTTTTTCTAGGAGCTGACTTTTTAATAAATTTCACCCCTTTACGAATCTTTGCAATAACATTATCCACTTTTTTTATACCAACTTGTACAATCAAATTCAAAATATGACAAGAGCATCAAATTTGAAAAAAGATGCCATCACACACCAAATTTCTAGAAATGGAAGACCTCATTTTCAAATAAGTAGCCATTACATCATCATAACTAGCATTGTTTAATGTAATACTACCTATTTTCTCATCAATTTTCCATGTAGACAAACAAGAGGCTACCTCATCAGCTAAAGAAATGCTAGTAAAAGGTAGTGATATAGCTTTGAAACAAATGATTCTTTTTTATAGTTTCCAATCTACATCAATCCAATGAGCTATTATACACATATATTCATCATTTGTGTGTTTAGCTCTCCAATTATCAGAAGTTAAAGCAATCTTACTTGGTGCTTTTGCTAGTTCTTCCATTACAAATGCTTGTTCATTTGAATGAATGATCATCATATCTCTCTTAACTGTATGCCTACTTATTGTCTTACTTTCTAGTGTAAAGGCTTACAACATTTGTCTAAAAGCAGGTAACTTAACAATACTAAAAGGAAGCTTAGCATAGACAAGAAAATTTGCAATTGCCCTTCGACTTTTGTCCCAATCAAAAGTAAATGATGTTAAAGATGTTGCCCCATCAGTTTCAGTTGAAGTACCCAACCCACTATACTTCCTAATATCTGGTATTACACGCTTCTTACAAACAGCCAAATGACGAATTAAATGTGAAGTATCTTTGTGTGATTTTGCCACAAAAAGTTTTTTACACTGGTTGCATTGAGCACTTCCATCTTCTAACTTTGTCATTTGCAACCACACTTTAGAAGTTAACTTTTTTTCTTCTTAACTTGATCACATTCAAGAGAATTTTCATCCCCATCGTTTAAGTTTTGCACAGCTAATTGTTCTATTGGGGCATTGTTAGCATTACTTGCTTCTGTATGTGAGGTATCGTTAGCATTACTTGCCATATTCCTTTTGCACTTTTGAACTTCAAAAAGTTACTAAGAAAAACTCATAAAATACCCTAAAACAAATAGTAATTATCATTAAACACTATAATTGTTAAGATAAACTAAATAATTCTCAACTAGACAATTCATCAAATACATGGTAGGCATCTGACAATTAACACAAATTTTTCACAAGGGCTCAAATTAACAAAAAAGATAACTACTTAACACACATGTGAAGCTTCAAATCAAAATCAAATTCTATTGATTTTTTGAAAGGAAAGGAATATCATTTTTTTTAAAATATCCTTTTGATTCAATTTTCTATGTGGTTTGTTAGTAAATATCCCTACAAGAATGCAATTCAACTCAAGTCAAGAACAATTTGTTTGGGTATAATATAGAATGTAGGAACCTAAACTTGGAGTTTACTAGAGGAAGACTACACTAGAATGGTGAAAGGCAAGCCTAACTTTTTCATTATATATGTAATCCATTGTGACATTATATATGTAATCCATCGTGTCAACTAACAAGTTCATTGTCTTAATTTCTTCAAATAGAGAGTAGGTCTTGAATGGTTCCAATTGCCAAAGAGAATTGAAATATCACATCTACATATATAGTTATACTATCGGTTTTTCTTGAAGTCTATTTTGATTTCATGAAGAGTTTTGTTTACTTTGATTTTTCCTTTTTTTTCTTAATTACTAGGGAGGGAACTAAAAAGTATAGCAAGATCTAAGATTTCTTTAAAGAACCTGGTGCACTAACACTAAAAATAAGGATGGACAGGATAGATTCTAACTTCGAAGCATAACAACTGGACACTTTTTTTGAAAGGAAATGCTTCCATTTAGTCACCTACCTTCTATCATGTTTGATTTCAATCATTCTTAACCTTACACCTTTATGGCAGAAAGCAAAAGTGCCAGGAAAGACAACAGGCAATATGTATAACCAACAGTTTAGGCAGAACAATGAAGAGTGAAATTAAAGAGAAAAAGGGAAGGAAGTATTCCTTGTCGTGGATGGTGGTGGCAGCTGGTGAAATACTGGCCAAGAAGGTGGACTTGTTGGTGGCTGTTACGGGTGAGAAACTGTAGGCCCACCGCAATGTGTATGTGTGAGTATGCGACTGTCTACTCTTCCATGTTCACGTTCGTGTTCGGGTTCGTGTTTAGCGACAATAGAAGCAGAATGAAACTATGAAAGGAAGGGGGCTATATTCGTGTAATTATGCTTATAGCTCGACAAACCAAGAGGGCTAGGGTAGAAAAA
Source organism: Erythrophleum ivorense (assembly GCA_026724425.1). Classification (NCBI taxonomy): domain Eukaryota; kingdom Viridiplantae; phylum Streptophyta; class Magnoliopsida; order Fabales; family Fabaceae; genus Erythrophleum; species Erythrophleum ivorense. The sequence continues at coordinate 1,255,990 of JAIUCV010000147.1, read as the reverse complement.
GAAAAGGGTACATGTCACAGACTCACAATCATAGAGAGAGTGGAGAGTAAAGAGTGGATGGAGAAAGATTAAGGCAGAGTGGAGAGCAGCGACTGGAGAGTAGAAGTTGTCCTGTGCGTGTATGGTGCAATGTGGATATTGAGGCTTAAGCTTAGATAATTGAATGAAACTTAAAAGAAGAGCCCAACTTGTCTGAAGCCCAATAATCCAATACATCACTCCCAATCCCATGTCCCAGTATGTCAAGCTCAAGTCCAGTACATCATTTCATTAAAAAACAACAATAACAACGATAAAAATTCAAGCAGGGCTTTAAAAAAATCCAGAGTCGGCCCATTTTTTATATGGGCTTTTTGAATTCAAGCTTTTTTTACTGGGCTTATATCTATTTTTTTCATATTGAGCTTATCGGGCCTAGCGAACTTCTCTGCCCATGATCAGGTTTGTCATAGGCTTACTAAGTGAATAGATTAGTCTCACCTTTTCACTTATAGATATTGGATTTGTCTTACCTATTTCTTTAAGAAATTTTTGACTCAACTTTGGCTCTTGGGAGTCAACCTCACTCTTGAGAGTTAACCTCACTCTTAGGAGACTTTTCACTTTATCTCAACCAATCTTAAGGATTCTTAGCTCATCCTCACTATGGTTAAGAGTTCTTGGCTCATCCTCACTATAATTAAGAGTTCTTGGCCTCTCCATACTCAAGCTAACCCAAGAAAGCATAACAAACATTATTTAGAAATATAATACATCATTATGGTACCATGGCATATGAAAGCATGTTAGAATACTTTTCATGGCTTAAAACACACATACACACATTCAAAGACAAGTCAAGCATACATCCATGTATGAGAGAAGGAGAAGTGAGTTACCTTAGATATAATCACACACTTTTCTCTTTGAATTTGCTCTCCCTTCCTTGACCTCACACACTCAAAGGTGTGGGAATAGTTTCTCTTAGCCTAAACACAATTTATGGAAGCTAATTAGGTTTATGAAATTAATTCTAAGGCCACACATCTTTCTTGAATACTAACTTTGTATAATAACTCTTTTATGTTTCCAAGAATGTACCTAATAAAGTAACACTCATCAAATAAATTATAGTCTCTATGCTTTCCTTTCATAAATGATTATTGACTCCTTTTAAGTCTATTGGAGTCATGACATAATTAAAATAAAGAGCCTAACTATATGTTGCTTCTTTAGGTCATTTTATAGAACATATATGGTTAACTCACTTTCTATAATTTTTAAATTTTTTTCAAGGGTTCCTCCAACCGTTTACCATCATACAAAGTCTCAAACCAAGGTTAGAACAAATTAAAATACTTCATAACCTATTTAACTAGCCTAGGCCAAAACATAAAGGGGAGAAAGGGTTTATGGACTTTTTGATTTTTTCTTGATCAGAGACACACTTGGGAGGCTTCTTAGAGGTCTTAGAAGTTTAAATAAACACTCATACAAGTAAGGAAGTTTATATATTAAATCAATTTTTTCATCCCATTCAAGAGCTTCACACTTTCCATTCTTGCATTTCATTGATTTTCATTCCAATTTCTTTGCATATTCTACTTTCCCATAACCTAATTTATGTGTTTCATACTTGCTTTAAGTCAAAAACCTCCCCCCTCTCTTGGTTCTGTATGAGGCTGAAATATTGGAGAAGAAGCTAAGGAAAAAGAAGCAACATATTACAAGAAAATTACCTTGAATCAAGTTCTTTCAAGAGTGTTCTTCTTTTGTTTGGCTTGCTCTCTCCAATTTTGAAATTTTCCTCTCTATTCTACCCTCAAAATAATACCAAACTTCCCATTAAAACCATAGAGAGGAAGCTTGAGAGGAGAGGAACAAGTTTCAAGAAGAAAGGACATAGAAATTCTTAAGAATTCTTACCTTTCTTGCCTTGATTTTCTCCTTCTTCCTCATTTATCTTGTGCGCCTAAGCCTCTTGAGTTGCCTCTAGTTTTTGGACAGAAAAATTTGGTCTAAGAGAGAAGAAGAAATGGAACATGCTTCTTAAGGAAGCTTCAAGAGCAAACAATTACAAAAATTCCTATTTTGTCCCTTCCGTCGTGGCATTTTCGTTTTAGCTCCTTTTTTAGAACCGTCTTTTTTATTATAAAATTTAGATTTCCAATTTAGTAAAATGCCTTTTGAATCATTCAAATTAGAGCTAAAATCTTCCCGAACGAATCAGTTAAAATTCGAATCAACTGACATTATAAAACATACACCGAAGGAGTTTTAACTGTCCCGGGACTTCCCATAGTTTTCAAGGCCTCTGAGAATCCCAAAGAACTCAAAATTTTTATTTTAAAAGCCCTCCTATGTGTTTTTCTAAAATTATATTTATTTATGAAAATACCACTGGCCTTTCGACAAATTTTTTGAATCACTACGGCTCAGGTTTCTAGATAACTCAGGGTTCAAATCCTCATTTTCTATTATTTAGAATCTTATTCTAATTTTTGTTAGTCTTAAATAACTCATCTCAAGAGGCTTACTCTGAAAACACATTTGTTTTTGTCGTTTAACAAAAACTAGACATTACACCATCAACCCAGTTTCGAGGTTTAGTGTAGCCTCCTTCTTTTCTTCCTCTGTTCTATGATTTTCTTACTCCTTGGTAAGCTTTCTATTCTTCTTTTTCTCTCCTTTCATTGTGGTTTGAAGTTTTATCTTGTTGTTATTTCTCTTGTGCTGTGTTGTGCAGGATTTGTTTTTCAAGTTTTAGCCTTTGGTTAAACTAAATGGTTAAGATTGTTGTTGAGTTAGGCATTTGCAGAAATTGCAAACATCTTGTTGCTCTAATTTATGTTGTTATGCTCTGGTTATATTGCTCTATTTGTTAAGCATCTTGTACATAGGGGTGCTAGAGTATTGTATTGGGTTGGGATGAATAGGAATTTAAAATTCTAAATCATTACTTCGAGATTGTTATGCAATTAACTAGAGACTTGGGTATGGTTCTGTGCAAACTTGAAATTCATTTATGTTGACATTTTGATGAAGCCATGGTGAATTTGAAGTGAGGATAACAATGTAGGGATAACAATTAAGGTTAATGAATAAAATTCATTATCTAATTCTGTAGGATTTATCAACCAATTTAGAATTTTATGGTTGTTGTCTAGGCATTGTGGTAGGGTAGCTAGTTGATGATCATTTAGATTAATTTGTTTTATATCATTTAGATTAATTTTTTTGAATCTGATAATCAACTGAGGTGTCCTTGGTCTTACTCAGCTGTATTCTCACAAATGGTTTATTTGTGGGATAGTGTCTTTTCTTTTGCTTATTATTTCTAGTTAGGTAGTTTTGTTTAGGAACACTTTAGCTGTTGGTGTTTGTCCTTCCTATTTTTTCTCTTTTTGTTCTTTGGTAGTTAGCTGGGCTGGTTCCTTATGACTTTACAGATACTATGACTCCAGTGAACTGATGGTTATCTGGTTAATTGTAGTTTTCTTATCAATGTTGGATTTAGTTGGATTTCAACCTCTTTTCATTATTGCCAGTTAAGTTTAGTTTTTGATTGGTGCTTGTCTTGTTCATATTTTGTTATCAGCTACTGTTGTTTTGGTGAGTATAGGTGTTGTGTTCTCTCATGCAACTCCCTTTTTGTTGGGTGGTAATTGCATGAAAGTTGACCCTCTTTTTCCTCCTATGTCAGTGAGAACACTGTGCATTTTAAGTTTGGGGGTGGGGGTACACATTTTTTTGTTGCTAATTCAGCATGTTTTTAAATTTTGACACTTGGACTTTTATTTGTAAGCTACTTAATTTTTGTGTTAGGTTGCTGAAGTGTCCTTTGATTGGATTGTTTAGGTCCAGTGATTGTGGGTTGCTTAGATTATATGCTTGACGGGGAATTTTAGAAGTGTTTGTTAATGCTTAAGTCATAGAATAATGCATTGTTTTATGATATTTTTAAGGCAAAATTTTTGTACACAAAAGTTTAGGAATTATTTGCAAGCTCTTGTTTGAAAAGATTGTGGCAAATTGGTGAATATGTTCTTTCTCAATTTCAAGACTTTAGAACCATCCTTGGAATTCCTTGAGACAATTTAATACTTTACTTGATTTAAAAAAAAAGATTTGGGCATTAATTAAAATGCGTTTATGCCTTTCAATATCCTTTATCAATGATATTTCCCCTTGAACCCCTACTTAAGGCTAATTGAAAAACTATGTAAATTTCTATTTGAAGCTGTGCATGAGATTTATACCCCATAAACTCGAAAAACCATGATTCCACCATGGACTTGAAATAATGGATTAATGCTCGATAATTTGGTAGATGTAGGATTTTACATTCTAATGAACTTTGATTATGGGAATATGAATAATGGGTAGTCTATAATTATTTGCACTTAAATTGATTTTATTCAAAAAACAAAACAAAACAACAAAAATAAAAACAAAAAAAATATTTTTAAATGAGAATGAGTGCATTTAGGTTTGAAGATAAGTTTAGGGGTGTTAGCTTATTGGAAGAACACTTTGAATGTACAAAAGAGGGTAGAGCTTTGTACTATCATTTTTCTCAAGTAATTTGCATTCTCTTTTGCCCCTTCTTTCAATTAACCTTCACCTTGGCCATATTAAAAGCTTAAAAGTCCTAATGATTTTGAAATTTTGTAAGGTCAATTGTTCAGTGGAGAGGGAAGAAAAGGTTTGGCATATGCTCTATGACACATGTACATTTGGAAGCTAACTTTATCAAGCACATATATAAAACCCTTGGAAGCTCGAAAAGGTAGAAATAAAAATATGGCCTGCATGAAATAATATGATAATATTTCCTACAATCAGTTTCATTTGATGTACTTAAGTCCTTCATCAGGAAAAAATAGCTGAAGCAAGCATCATAAATTCTAATTTCTATGTGTTGTTCATCAAAATGCATTATAGATTGCACAAACTCCAATTTCTGTGATATCGTATTTAAAGATTACAAAATGTTACCATCTTTTTAGTTTGATTATGACTTAGATATCATTTTAAATTATTCAATCTATAAATTCTAAGGTCATTCAATTCAATCCTTCAAAAATCTTAACTCATTATACATTTTTTAAAATATCTATATTTATTTTATTTTTACTTTTTTATTGATAAAGGATTACTGTATAGTAAGTTTAAGAACTCAAAGATTAAATTATATTTTTTTGAGATTTAGAGACAAAAGTGATAACGTGATGATTAGATCAATTCAATTTACAATCTCTAAACATTTAGCCTATAGGTATTACGTGAACTACGTGGAAACAGTTGTCTTCTTTCCAAGCCGTTAACTATAAATGTTTTTCAATTCTTGGTCTTAGTTGTCTCATTTTTCAATTTTACTAATTCTTTTCTTCAAGACATATTTCTTTAACTGGATCATTCATACTCATCATTGGTCATCATACATTGCAAGTAATGCTACATCATATTGTTTGCAGCACACTATTTTAAACTTGTATATTGTGTTAATCCAAATTCAAAGTTGAACATTGATACTCTTATTCACTTTTTTCCACACTTTGCCTTTTAAACTTTTCCAACATGCATGCCAACCTCATGTAACTACTTTTTTACTACTAATGTTAGATTGGAATTTTCCCTCCTTTTTTTCTTTTTAAATTCAAGCAAATAGGTCATGCTCCTGTCATAAGAGTGTAGTGTATATGCTTACATTTGAATTCCCAACAATTAGTTTCTTTTTCTTTATCTAATGTCATTTAGCTTCTTTTTCTTTATCTAATTTCATTCTCTACATTTAAAAATTAAAGCCATATATACATATGATCATAGAAGAAGCCAAAGCTTCCTTTTTATTGAGCCTAGATTATCTCAATTATATATAAAAAAATTATTATGAGTAAATCCTAACTATTTAAAAAACATTATTTATTTTCTTAAATATAATTTGAACATTGGTTTTTAGTTTTACTAGTTGTCATATGACATATACTTATATGCTCTTTTTTTTTTGGGTGATAGGTGTGGTGTCTATCGAAATTTGCTCCATAGCCTAAAAAGCTAGACACTAGCTTCAATTGGAAAGGTCAACACCCTCAATCTTGTTGGCATAAACTTACATTGAATTTCTGTAAATGTTCACTAAACTTGAATAGCATGTGGAAATTAATCAATGCATATACCTTATTTTGTTAAAAACAAATCTTTTCATTGAGGCATATGATATTGATGCTATATATTCTTGTGGGACCTCTTCTTCCATTCATAACTCAAGACTCCATTTAGATTTTGAAAAAGAATTACATAGGAGGATTGCCACATAGATAACACCTTTGAGACAAGAGAACCAAGAGCTTAAAGAGCAAAATCAACGAATCTTGTCTTTATTAGACCAGTAATAGCAAACACTTAATAGATTACAAGCACTTGAATTGCGATTATCTCGTATCACATCAGATCCTGTACTAGAAAAATCAGCAGCTGAGAAGACAAGCCTTAATGATTGTCCTCCTTTATAAATATAATTTTATTTCTCTTTATGTTATTTTAAGTTATGTGTTTTAAGTTCAGGATTGTTATAATTTGTTTTAGAAATATTTAACCGAATATCATTTTAATCTATTTGTTACTTTTTATTAAATATTCTTGTGTTATTTTATTTTATTAGATATGGAGAAACATTTAGACTCTAATTTTATTATTTAATGAATAATAGTATTATTTTCAATTAACTTTCATTTATTATGCTTTTAATGTACCTTATTCTATAAGAAGCAAAGTAATATTAAAGATAAATTTTTAAAAAATTAAATTAGTGATGGATTAGTGACAAAAAAAATTATCACTAATTAGTGACAAAATATTCTTTCACTAATCAGTGACGGAATATTCAATCAATACTTCTGTTATTAATCTGTCACTAATTTGTTTATGACCGAATTATCCACATTTGATGACGGAAAATTTCGTCACTAATATCTGTTTTTCTTGTAGTGATTGCAACGAAAGTCCTAAATCAACATTTGGATTTTACATCCCAAAGAAATTAAAAAGGACTTTAAAAAGAAAGAATGCAGGGAGGGAAAAAAAAAGGTTACCACATTTGTTAGAATTTAAAATTGATCTTTGTATTGAAGAATTAGATTTGCATATTAAACCATTAATTTGTGAATTTTAAGTTTTTTAGTAACTTATTGGCATCGCATTTACATTCAATAAATTGGTGATCTTGCTAAAATGCATATATTGTAAGACAGATTTCTTTAGTCCCAAAAGTAATAACATTTATTTATATTACTACAAGTTAATGATTTACCTTTTTAAAGAAATTTTTATTATTAATTTAGTTTTTTGAAAATAAAATCTTTCAACTTATTCTATGAAAGATTAGTTTCCTTTTTAATTTGATCTTTTTTTTAATTTAGTTTTCTAAATATATTTTTCAATCAAAATTATCCTTAAAAAAATAGCCATAAATGCTTTCTAGAGAAATTATTTTGATTAAAAAAATATTTAGAACTAAATTGAGAAATTTTATTTTTAAAAGATTAAATTGAGGACAAAGTAGTATTTTAAAGATTAAATTGAAGAGTTTTTATCTTTGGAAGACCAAAGAAGAAAATGATCTTTAAAAAAATGATCTTTTAAAAACTAAGTATTAACTTTTAAAAATTAATTATTATTAATTATTTCAAATTTTAAGATTAATCTTATTATTTTATGTTTAAATAAAAATAATTTGCATGAGACTCCACATAAATTAAAAGAAAAAAACTTGTATACAATTCTTTATATATTTGTTATCAAGTTTTTTTAATTAAACCATGATATGTGTATGATTTTTTTAATAATATTATAATAAGTATATAGTTTTTATTCATAATTGTATGTTTCTCAATTAAACTATATATTTATCATGATATTATTAATATATATATATATATATATATAATATTTTAATTAAAAATTTTAGTAATAAAAATATAAAAAATCCAAATTATAATTGGATTCATATGTTAAGGATATAATAGGAAGGGTATAATCGAAATAGGATGTCCTTATATATGCTTCAATGTTAAATTTCCTACCATTTCCTTAGGTCTCCTTACTCTCAAACCAGAGAAACCCTAGACCTAAAGTAGAAAGAGATGGCAATGGAAGAGGAAATTAAGGTAAAATTCAGAAGAAGTGGGTTTGATCTTGACGATGAAGAAGAAATACCAAAGAAATGTAAGCTCGTCTCCTTTTATGATATGTTGTTACAAATGACAAGGGTAATTATGTCTTTTATATATTAATAGTAATTTATTTATTTTTTTCCTATATAACTATTGCCTGTTAGTCATTGGCAGAGAGGTGTATATGATGTGTTCATTTTTTGGTTGAAGCATGCAAAATGTGATACTAAATTTTCCTCCATTTTGTCACTTCCTTTCTTTTCTCTCCTTCTTCCTTCTACTTCTCTTACTGTTCTATCATAATTCCATCCTTGTTGGACTTGCAGGCACACCATTTAGTATCAGAATGAGTGATCTATGGTAGAAGGAACACAATTGCAGGTCCAAGTGTTGGAGGTAGAAGACTAATTACATGGTGCATTAGGTGGTGAGTTACGTAACAAAATCAACAATTGTTGGGCGACCATGGTATAAGTAAAGGATCTTTAAGAGATGGTTTGCAAACTCTCTTTATAGATGATTGAGATGACCAATGGTAATAGAGCTTGAGGTCGAAATGAGCATTACGACCGTGGGGGTGAGTATCAAATGCTAACGAGATTCACTGAAGTTGAATTTTTGAAATTCACTGAGGAAGACATCATCAATTGGATTTCAAAGTATGAACAGTCTTTCATGTTGGATAGGACACTTAAAATAAATAAGGTGGTGCTGATTAGTTTGGCTATGGATGAGAAATCCTGTAAGTGGTTTTAATACTTTGAGAAGAGTATGTAAGGTAGACTTACATGGGAGACATTTGTAAAGGCTGTCAAAACATGTTTTGGTCCATTGTATGATGATCCTACAGAGGATTTAATGCAATTAAAATAAGAAGGGCCTGTATTTGAATTTCAGACGAAGTTTGATAACCTCATCTACAAGGTGGAATTGTTAAAAACACAAAAATTAAATTGCTTCTTGGGTGCTCTCAAACCTAAACTAGCTTCAGGGGTTAAATTACTCAAGTCTCAATCTTTGCTGGAGGCTACTAGATTTGCTAAATTGTAGGATTCTAATTTGCAATTATTATAAAAGATATGGGGATTAGGGAGTAAGGATGGACAAGAAACTAACCAAGTGACTAGAAGTCATTCCACTATAATTGATAAGCAGAAAGGGGTGTAGAATGATGATAAGAAAGTTAGAAGTCCAATCAGAGAGGTTACTATTAAAGGAATTTTGGATAAACCCACTATGAGATTTTAACAGAAGCTAACCCCTAAGGAAGTGAAAGAACATAGGGCTAAAAACTTATGTTAATTTTGTCACAAGAAATTTACATTAGGTTGTGATTATTATCAGAGAATATGCATGCAAATTAATTTGATGGAGGTTGAGGAAGGTGACTCCAGCCAAAGAAGCTAGCCATGATCAAGGAAAAATGACTCTTAATTTGATGAATGGCTATATCAATCCTATTATATCTGCGAGTGCTCTATCAAGAACTACTAATTATCCTACTTTGAGGATCATTGGTAGATATGGTAAGAAATTACTACATATCCTTATTGATACGATAGCACTCACAATTTCTTGGATGATAAACTTGCTTATGAAGGAATGGGAGATATGAAACCAGTTAGAGAAGTGACAGTTACAGTAGTAAATGGAAACACACTAAAAGGCTGCAATGTTGTAAGGGATTAAAAGGCATGTCACAGTGTATTGAGTTTGTAGCAGATGTCATTCTTTTACCATTAGTAGGGTGTGACATGGTGTTAGGGAAGCAATGGATAAAGAAACTAAACCTAATTCAGTTAGAATGTGAAAATTTGACAAGGAGTTTGATTGGGGTGGACAAAGAGTACAACTAATGGAAATGAATGATGGACATAGCAAAGTGATCAATGAAGATAGATTACTTAAAATTATGGCTATTCAACCTCAAGCTTACATGATGCAATTAATCCCTTGCCACAAAAATTCTATTTGTTGTTCATTATTTGCTCTACAAATTGATAATATGCTTACAGAAGTAACTGAGATTATTGATGAGTTTCTTGATATTTTTGAAGAACCTAAAGGGTTACCTTTTAAAAGAGGAATGCATGACCCCTAAATAATTCTTAAAAAAGGTGTTAATCCAGTTAGTTTATGGCAATATCTATACTCTACTATTTATAAGAATGTTATTGAAAAGCTAGTGCAAGAAATGCTTGATTCAGGCATTATCCAATATAGTAACAACCTTTTTGCTTCACCTATGGTTTTGGTTAAGAAGAAGGATGAAAGTTGGCACATGTGTATTAATTATAGGGCCTTGAACAAAATTACTATGAGAAATAATTTTCCTATTCCCCTTATTAAAACTTGCTAGATGAACTTAGGAAGGCTAAGGTCTTTACCAAATTGGATTTAAGGGCCAGGTACCACCAAACTAGGATGAGAGAGGAAGACATCCACAAGATAGCTTTCCAAACTCACTTAAGGCATTATGAATATTTAGTCATGCTCTTTGGATTATTGAATTCCCCTTCTACCTTCTAAGGTATTATGAATTCCATTTTTTATGAATTGTTGAGAAAGTATGTTTTAGTTTTCTTTGATGATATCCTTGTGTATAGTAAGGATATGGCCATACACAAGCTTCATCTAAAGATTGTTTTTGGTACTCTTCATGCCTATCACTTCTATGTTAAACTGACTAAGTGTGCCTTTGCCACAAGAATTGAGTATCTTAGGCATATTATCATATCCAAAGGTGTTTCAACAGATCCTAATAAAATCAAAGTGGTTGTTGAGTGGCTTACACCATTTAATGTCAAGGAATTGAAAAGATTCCTATGTCTTTCAGGTTCTTATAGGTGATTTATATATAAAAAAAAAATTATGGTATCATAGTGCAACCTATGACAAAATTGCTTAAGAAGGATGGCTTTACCTGAAATACAGAAGCTAAAAATGCTTTTAGAAAGCTTAAACAGACTCAAAACAAGGCTCTAATATTGGTTCTTCTTGACTTAAAGCAACCTTTTATCATGGAGACTGACACCTCTAGTATTGACATTAGTGTTTTTCTCATGCAAAATTCTTATCTAGTAGCTTATGTTTATAAGGTGTTATCTCCTAGAAATCAATTGTTGTTCATGTATGACCTGGAGCTAATGGCAATTGTTTTTGTAGTAAGGAAATGGCACCAATACTTAAGTATGCAACCATTCATAATTGTAACCAATCAAAAAAGTCTCAAGCATCTTCTTAAGCAAATATTATCTATCCCTTCTCAATATAGCTAGATTACTAAACTTATGGGGCTGACCTACAAAATTTGCTATGAGTGAGGCAAAGAGAACATGGCTATTGATGCCTTATCTTAAGATAACCATAGGGAATTTTACAGTTAAGCCTCTCTTCTGTCTCCATTAATTTATGGCAAGCAATTCAATCACAATGGCATTTTAATTTTGATTTACAAAGGTCATTATTAACCCCAACTAGGATACACAAACTCATCCCAAGTATAAGTGGTATAATGAGCCATTAATCAAGAAGAATAAGCTTATGATTAGAAACTCATAGGGTACATTGAAAAACACTATTTTGTCATTGCTATATTCCTCCCCATAAGGAGGATATTTAGGAATCAAGACTACTTTAAAACAAGTTAAGTCTTTTTTTTATTGGAATAGGATGACACATGATTTGAAGATCCTCTTAGCTAGTTGTGAAATGTGCTAGAGGTGCAAGTATGAGACAGTAGCTTATCTAGGATTACTACAACCCCTATAATTCCTAAGAGGGTTTGACAAAGTCTAACTATGAACTTTGTTAAGAAACTACTAAAATCTAAGGGAAAAGATGCTATTTGTGTAACACCATAATGACTTAATTTCAACTAAGCTCCCTCTAGGCTTGATTCCATATGATTTTCCATGAAAAGGACCAAAAGGTTGTGGCATTTTACTACTTTAAGTTAGGGTTTGAATGCTCATATTTTGCTCCGTGGGTCCCATGAACACATCAATCACATTCTCTACTCAAAATAAATTTATATAACTCATACATAGCCTCAAACAACCCATAAACCACAGATATGAAGCTAAAAATCAAGAAAGTGTAATTTCTCAAATGGGCCTAAAAGTCAGATTTTGGCTTTAACTTTGGAAAATCATAACTAATTCTAAAAAAATAAGAATCAAACAAACCATATCTTTCTATAAATCTTTGGATATTAACTTTACACTAAAAATAATTCAAAACCACAATCTCAGTGTTTGAACCATGTTTGACATCAAAAAAGAGACAGAGGTCCGATTGTCCCTAGTACTGGTGCAGCTTGCTGTCATGAACTTCAAAAATTCATAATTAATTCCACAAAAATTTAATCTGAGAAAACTATACCAATTTGGAAAGATACAGATGTTAACTAGAGGAAAAAACATAAGTTCAGATCATTTTAGTAGCCTTTGGACCTCGAAAACTGATAGAACAGTAACAAAGGTCGGGTGGCTTCCTTGATATTGACACAAAATTTCAAAAAGTTATTTCTCCCTCTACAGACCTCCAATCGAGGTGCTTATAGGTCATTGTGGCTATCTAGTTTATGCTCATAAAATTTCATGACAATTGAACACCATTTGGTTTATGAATGACACAGATTTATTTTTGGACTAGTTGCACAGTACAATTACCAAAACCAGAAAATTCTCCAATTTCAACAATTCGCCAAATATTTCTTAAACCTCCAAACATTACTCACTTTAGCTTCCCAAGAAGTTCTAGAGGTTTTTCAAATCTCATATCAAGAAGAGCTCATTTAATCATACTTTGACGAAACTCACAAATTTGGCAGTTTTGGTACCCAAAATGGTTTAAATGGGTCCAAATGGCCTCCCACATATTCTAGTATTCCTTATGCAAGTTCTAAAGCATAAACATAGCATATATGAAACACCTAAGTGGTCCATATCATCATGCATCTCAAACTCGCTATGCTACGGGCCAAAATACACTACTACATATAAGCCACAAAGGAGTCAAATCTCATAATTTCATTATTTTAGCTCTATACATGGTTCATTCATTGTTTATACATATTTTTATACTTGCTTAAATACTTACATCTCAAAAATAATAGGTGCATATTTATTTTGGCACCTCTTTACATCAAAAGAACTAAAATAGCTATATAACTTCCCAAGCATGCTCAATTAGGCTCCTTAATTTGTGATCTCCTTGAGCTTTACCTAACATGTTAAGATGGGAAAGGGAAGGGGTTGAGATTCAGGGAATCTCAATAGCTCATGCACTCATTCAAGAAAGCAATCAAGGCATATAAATAAGTTAAAGCATGCAAACCATTCACAATTACATAACATATGATTTTCATGCTATGATATCATATCAATGCCAAGAATAAGCTCTAGGACATTTTGGTCTCGTCTCACTCGAGGTTTTGGGACTTTTGGATTAGTTTCACCCGTGGTTAAGGACTTTTGGCTCCACCTTACCCATCTCAAGGGACTTTTGGCACTACCTCACCCGAGCAATTTTCACAATCCAAAACATAAGCATATTGGTACCAATGCATTAAGGCAACATCAAATGATATGTCTCACAATACAAGCACATACACAAGCATACAATGACTATATACATCCAAGAATGCAACAAGAAAGAGTGGAGAGCTACCTTATAAGCTAACACAAGCCTTCCCTTTCAATTTCTCTTTTCCCTTCTTGGTTTCACAATCACAACTAGAAGGAGGTGCTTCTCTTGAGCCTAGACACACAAAGAGCATGGAATTACTCTCTTATAACTCAACAATTATTCACAAAGTTAGAGGGTTCTTTATAGCAAACTCTACAAAGTATATAAGAAACTAGGGGTTCTTTCTCTCTCTAGAATTTCACCAACTCTTCTTCTCTCTTAAGCTCTCAAGTTGGTAGAACCAACATACTCAAGAAAAGCAAAGAAAAAGAAGTAATGCTACATGAGTTCTAGCCTTCTTCAAGAGTGGTTTTTCACTTTCCTTCTTCTGAACCAAGCCCAAAACCCAATTAATTCAACAACCAAAATTATAGAAAAAGAGGGCAAAGAGAGAAGAACAAGATTCTAAGAAGAAAAGCTGGGGAAATCTCAAGCTTGCTTACCTTTTCCTTGTTCTTCCTTCCTTTTCTTGGTCTTTTTCTCTCTTTACTACCCTTTTTCTCTTTTTTGGTTGAAGCTTAGGTCAGTTACAAGAGAAAAGATGAATTTGAATGCTTTAAAAAGTCAAATTCTCTTTTTTCACGCTTTTTCAAACTAACCCTCACTATAGCGAAGAATAATCCTCGCTACGGCGAGCACATATCAGTTCTAGACCTCTATTTTAGTTACGGTGCGTGCTACGGTGAGCAGTTCCCTAATTTTTATATGACATGCCCGCACTTGCTATAGCTAGAAGTATTTTGGCTATAGCAAAAAGGCACTCTCGCTATAACTAGACCCTTTCTCGCTTCGCTATAGTTAGCAGGCTTAGAAAATTTTAGGACTTCAAAAATTTTCAGCTTTTTTTTTTTAGTTGTTACAATTTGGGTGGTGGTGAATTGATTGAGCAAGTATGCTCATTTCTTAGCTATAATCATCTTATTTTAGCTAGCAATCTAGCTTAGTGCTTCTTAGATAATTTGTACAAATTGTATGGCACCCATGCTAACACAACTAGTGATCGTGATCTATTATTCACTAGCTAATTTTAGCAAGAGTTTCTTACATGGTTGAGGGTGACTAAAAACCCTTCCACGTCTTACTACCCCTAATCTGATGGTCAAAGTGAAGTATTGAATAAGTGCCTTAAACATTTCCTTTGCAACTTCACTTAGCAATCACTTAAGGAATGGGCAAAATGAACTACTCGTAGCTAAATGGTGGTATGATACCACCTATGACACTATTACTAGCTACAATCCTGATGAAATTATTGTATTTACCACATGAATCCTCCATAGATATGATTAATGGGAGCTTTACAATAAGAGAAGTTATGATGATAAAGTTAAAATAGAATTTATAATTTGTTGTTAATCAGATGAAATAACAAGTTAATAAGGGATGCTTTGAAAGGTGCTTCGAAGTAGGTAACTAGGTTTTTCTAAAATTACAGTGCCATTATCAGGTCTCTATGGAAAGAAAAAATTTCAAAAAGCTTTCTCCAAGGTACTATGACCTTTTTCAAATTGCTACTAAGGTGGGGATAGTTGCCTATGCATTACAATTACCCCTTACTTCAAGGATTCATCTTACTTTCCATATGGCACTACTTAAAAATATTCCAACCCAAATATGCCATTTCATCAATTGCCAGATGAATGAGGTGTTGTCATGGATATTCATGAACCAGAAGCTATCTTGGATAGGTAGATTATTCAACGTCGTAATAGAGTAGTGACCCAAGTTTTAGTGCATTGGAAGGGAGGGACTACAAATGAAGCAACTTGGGAGATATGGCTAGATATTTAGAGGAAGTACCCTAAATTCGACTACCATTTGCACCCTTAGGGACAAGGGTGATGTTGGAAGAGGTGGTTGACATGTTTTTATGAATGATAAGGGTAATTGTGTTTTTTATATATTAATAGCAATTTATTTTTTCTTCTATAACTATCATCTATTAGTTGTTGGCAAAAAGGTGTATATGATGTGTTTGCGTGTTAGTTGAAGCATGTAAAGTGTGATACTGAATTTCCCTCCAATTCTCACTTCCTTCCTTTTCTCTCCTTCTTCCTTCTCCTTCTTTTATTGTTCTATTAGAATTTTGTCCTTATTGCACTTGCTGGCACACTATTTTACCTATCAATTTCTTTTATTTGTACAAATAATTCATGCCATACTCTCAATCTTTCCTTGAAGGTCTCCTGTTTTTCATAAACTATAGTCTCAAGCCTTTCGATCTCATTTCAAGTTAGGAGGTTTATTATCTAAATAGGTTTATGCCTTGCCATTTGTATTATTGAACTGGTTTCATGTAAATTGAAAATTACTACTAATCTTGATGAAATTTCTCTTGCCTTTTTTTTGTTTTTGGCTATTATCTAAGCAACTTATAATTTCTCAATTCATAAAAACATTATTTGGTGCTACATACTAAAAACTAACAAATCCAAAAAAAAAAGAATTAGAATCCTTGATAATGAATACCGTGCCCTTCCCCTATTTAAATGAAACTATTCAAACAACTAAAAATAGGAATTGCTTCACACCCTAACTCAAATATTTTTATAAATTTTGATTTTGATAAGTAGACAACTCTTACTCTATCAAGATAAGAGAATATGTCTATCTTCGTTTTATGGATTTCTTAAGTGGGAAGAAATAGGCTAAAGGGCCCAACAGGCATCTTGATTTTATTACTTGGTTCTTTTGGAAAAGGTTAGCTTATAGGCACTTTATGATAAAATTTGATGGCTATTTTATCATTAACAGACAGTTGAATGAACCAACAGTTTAAAGTGCCGAAATGGATGGCTTTTTGGTGCACCTACAGAATGAGCAGAAAGATGTTATCAAAGAGGAAACTGATATTTATATTTACTCATTTAATGTAAGCATTTTTTTTTACATATTTCACTTATCAATGTCCATGGTTCTTATATGCTTAATGCTTGAATTTCTACTCTTCGCCCTCCATTAGCAATTGAAATAAGGGATTCCTTTTCTCCATTTATGAAATAGGAAAATTGCATTGTTAAAAACAAAGCATTCTCCATATTGTAGAACAGTACACACAAATTTAAAAAATTTAACCTATTTGACACCATTAAATGGTTTCTGTGTACCACCTTATAATTTACAATGACAAGGAAGATAGAACTATAAGATGTCAGTTCATAATTTCTATAATCTATTCTATAAATGTAATGCTTTAAGTAATTTTTTTTATTAATGAATTGGGTAGTTGATTTGCATGTTTGGGAAACAAATATTCAAAGTTGTTCTAATGATTTTTTATAATGAGAATCTTTTATGTAGGATCTTAAATCTTTTATATAGATAGAATTGTAAGATGTCAATTCATAATTGCTTTACAAGGTAAATTTAATGAATCTCTCTTTCTCCCCATTCCTCTCTCATGATGTAGATAATTTCAAATGTTAGGTTTTAGCAGTCATTCTTAATGACCCAAACTTAATAGTATTTTCAACTCTTCTCTAATGAAATTGTCTATTTGTTTGAATTTTAACTTGGTTCATATTCTAGTCTATGATTGCTTTAAACCTTCTTTTTATGGTTGTAATTGTCTAATAAATTTTGAAGTAATATGTTTTCTCATAGAAGCATTTTCAGTATTGGCATGATTTGTTAAGATGGAAAAGGTCGTCTAAACGATAAGTATGTCATGCTGCAAAGTAGGCAAATAAGCCCTTAATTTCCCTATGCTAATTATACACATTTATCCAGGCCAAAATCATTCTTTTTTTTCCTAACAAACAAGATTAGAAACAAATAGTCTTGTCAAACAAATGCAAGCTTTATTATGCATTGATTTGTCAAATCCCTGATTAAGCAATTTGGCTAGTGTTTATGTTAAATTGAGTAAAGCCTACTTACATTGAAAGTTCTAGTCAAAAGCATTGTTATAGTTTATGATGCATTATCTTATCTTGGGACATCTATTCGTAAAAGGTCTAGTATATCATTTAAGGCCTTAAGTATGTACAAGTGTAACATTTGGACACATTAAGATGGAGCTGCATTTTATAATGTTGCTACAATTTGTCCATTTAGTTTTCTTTATCATATATGGGTTTGTTTTCTAACACTTTGAGAGTATTGAGCACTCTAGAAGGCAATGTGTTCACCTAGAATTACAATAACTAAGCCATTTTTCAATTTTCCTAGGCCAAGTGAGAAACAGAAAGGGCACTGAGGCTAAAATTCTTATTTTATATGTTGAAAATTTACATCAAGATTCAAGTTATAAAAGTATGGTTCCATTATAATAGGTAGTTGGTATTGAAGGCATAATCCTAGTGGCCACTATTTAGTTACATCAAAATTGATGGATTCTATACTGTCCTCTGTTGTTGATAATGAGAATTTGAATCCAACAAAGAAGCAAGCCTTTGAGAAGGAGAATCCTCCAACTGATCTTCTTGTAAGCGAAGAGAGTTATCAATGGTGTGTATGTTTTATTCTTTATTAGCAGTTAAGTTCTACAAAATAATATATAGTATCTGTCATCTTTATCCTATTGTTCTTGGTATTTATGCACTAGATTAATTTTTTCATAAATCAATTTGAAACTTGGAGGAATTTTTAATTTTACCTAAAATCCATATTTTATGATTGATGAATGCCTAATAGATTGCCTAGCAAGCCAAGACTAGGAATCAGGCAATCTTGTAACACTTGTAATCTTGTGGCAATGTTTTTATTCATAGACACAGTAGAGATATGAGAATACAGTTTTGATCATTGCAACCTTTTTTCCATAATATTTTTGTTGTGATCTTATACATGTTGGAAGTCTATTGGTATTTTACATTTACACTTAACTTGGTGCAATATAGGTGATTGTAGTTAGCCCTTTTACTACCATAGACAACTTGTTGTTTGAGCTTATTGCAAAACTGCTGACATATGCAAAGAGAAGATAGCCACAATTGATCATACTGGTAGATACCAACTTGGCTACAATCTGCTTCTTCCTATTAGACTTTATATGTCAGATCTATCAGTGCTAGCTTATGATATTAGCAATTGAATTTTCTATCAGTTACGACCATTTATTGATGCTAAACACCCAGACATTAAAAAAGGAACCATAAATAAGAGCTTTGATGAAATATTTCATTTGGAAATCCTCAAAATGATAACCTCTCCCTTAATTCTAGTTGAAAGATTATGTAGAGTGTATAGGCTTTGCACCACACATCCTTCTTGTACCATCTATATGAGATGTTAACCATGATTTTGTTTTCCCTTAGGTAATAATAAAGTTGAGCTAATTAAAATTCTATGATAATTATTCTATGCACATAAGAATTTATGATAGTTTAAGTAGCTTATAGATCCAAATACTAATTTCAACCATTGTTCCTACAGCTTACATTTGATATCAGTCTTCCTGATCTTAAACCTCAAGTATAGTGATTTTAAAGAATTGAAGAATTAATCATTAATTTTTCATAATTGATGCTAGTACTAGCACAATATTGTTCCTTATTTACAGTTATGCTTATTTAATTATTCTTTGTTTTATTATTCAAATAGCTAGTCTCACTAATCGTGGAATTTTAAAGGCAAATGAGGTAATACATTAATGCTTTTGTATCATGGCTTCATCTCGTGTCTCTTTTAAATTCCACTCTTACATCTAGGCTTTTATACATCTAAATCACTGTGACACATAAAAACCAAGAGAACTTTAATTTAAAGAATTACTAGATTCATAAAGATTATATTGGGCAGTGCTTACATTTTATAGAATTTAACTTAAATTTGCATCATTGTGCTAAGGTGGGAGGGAGTGAGGATGAAGTGAACTTATGAGTTATTTTACTATTAGCATTATGTAAATTTATAGCAATAAATGTTTGGAGATTAACTTGAAACTGAGGAAACCTTAACTTTTGTGAACCAAATATCTCTGCATATCAAACCTATAGAAAATACTATTGGTTGGGAAATTGCAATTCTATATTCATTGGTGAAATTTAGCTTATGAAAGGGAAAAAGAAAAGAAACCCTTAGGATAGCAAGGTGGTTATATGACAGTGGTTTTGCTTTTTGATGAACCATGTAGCCTTAAGACAGAATTTATTAGAGAAGAAATAAGGCTAATAAGACTTATAAATGGGGAAAAGTTTATGTTTGAAAGAAAAGGGATGAAGGCCCAGCAAGTGAGGTGGCAACTGATGGATAGAAAGGGAATTAGCTCTAAGGTAACTAACTTTGTCATTTAGTGTGAGCATATAGAGAGAGAGAGAGAGAGAGAGAGAGAGAGAGAGAAAGGATATTATGTGTGAATTGGTTATAAGGGAGTGGGTGGTCATTGGAGAGGGTATGGAATTTCCTTGGCTAAATTGGGAGAAAATATGATCTCTCGAATGCTAGGAGTTATTGAGTTTCTTCTTTATTTATTTTTTTTTTTTTTTGCTTCCATTATTTCATTTTATCCTTCTCTAATTTTGTAATTGCTACTTTCTTCCTCTTTTGATAACGAGGGGATGCTTTGATGCCATACATAAAAAAATTCAGAGTGAATTTCACCACTTTCATTCACTAATTTAATTGCATACTCACTAATGACAGACTTTTGTATTTTTCTACAAAATTATTTGCCATCAAGCTTATGTTATAGATTGAGAAACATGTAGCTTTGATCTAGCTTGAGATACATCTAATGTACATAGGTGTGTGTGAGAAGGCCATAATTACATATCAGAGGAGAAGGTCATGTGTATAAAGCAATAACAACACTTGATTTTAATTTTTATCTTTCATGCATTGTGTCATTGTTTCATGTGTTCCTATAAAGTATAGGCTTATGGAGTCAATTATGTTAATGGTCAAGCTTAGTGTTCCATTGCTGTTTTTTTTTAACATAAATATGACCAGGTCTGCTACTCCTAGTTTTTAGAGTTTGTTAACTTGTTTTTTAGAAGTCAAGGGGTAATGCAAGCTTGTAAATATCCTACAGACAGTTTGTAGTAAGCATGAAAAATTAATTAGAGTATTTTATCTTTGAAGATTTTCCTTTGGCTATTAATTTTCCTTTGAGTGAGATTCTTGCTCTTAGAAAATTAGTAGATTATTTCTGTTATTTTTACCATTTATTTTTAGCCCTCTATCAGTTTGGTATCAGAGCCAAGTTTAAAGATGGTAAACACACATTCTTCCAATACATCCTCTGATTCACCAAATTTATCTCTAGCCTTGCCTGAAGTTGTTGTAAAACAACTTTCAAATATGGCGACCCAATTAAGCAACCTTAACATCGATATGGCTACTCTTAAAGCCATGTATAGCAACATTCTACAACCAAATATGAGTCATGGCAATAGAGATCAAGGCAAAACAATAGCAAGAAGTTTAGATGAAGATGATTATGACTCATTTTTGTGGCTGAAAACTCCTTCTAAGCTCCTTCCACCAAAATTGAATTTCCAAAATTTGAAGGAAAACATCTGAAAGGATGGATTTTGAAGGCTGAAAAATATTTCTAATATTATTAAACAATGGATGAAATAAAAGTTGATATCGCAGCTATGTACCTGAAAGGCCATGCTCTTGATCTCTTTGCTTGGATCAACATTGAGAGAACTCTTCTCAGTTTGGGAAGAACTTACCAAGGTGTTGCAAGAGTATTATGGCCCTGCTGAATTTTAAAACACAAATGAGCACCTTTGCGACATTAAACAAATGGGAATGGTACAAGAATATAGGTCGGAGTTTACTGAGAGATTTGCTAAGGTTAAAAATTTGCCTGACATTGTCTCTTAGGAGTTTTTTTTAAACAACCTAAAGGAAGAGTTGAAGGCAGGCATTAGAATTCAGAAACCTCAGATTATTTACAAAGCTATGAGCCTGTCTATAGGGTTAAAACCAGGTTAAACGAGCTCAACCCGACCCGTTACTAACTTCGTCTGGTCTGGCCGTGATTTATGTCAAACAGGGACGAGAAACCTGCAGCTATCGCACGCTCCCTCTCACGCGATCTCAAGCGCGACTTGCTCTGTGTAATCTGCAACGAACAACATGTGGGATTGGGAGAAATACACGAAGCAAGATAAGGGCCTCCATTATCGATGCAATGAGAAGTTTCAACCAAGTCACCGTTGCAAGTCTGGGTTGCTCAAAATTATGGAAATAACCGAGGAAGAGGAGCCCATAACCTAGATCAAATCTAATGTTAAAGAAGAAACGGATTCAGAGATGCACGCTGAAATTTCTTTCCTTGCTTTTTTGGGCAAAACGTTGGGCACTACTATGAAGTTGAAGGGGATGCTGAAACAGAGGGAAATTTTAATTCTAGTTGACAGTGGCTTTACTCATAATTTCATAGCTAAGTCTCTTGCCTCTGAATTACAGCTAACCATTCAATCTATACCTTCTTTTGGCGTTCAAATTGGCAATGACAATCTAATTCGCTACGGCAAGATTTGTAGGCAGCTGCACATCTAGGTACGAGATTTAAAAATTATTGGTGATTTTTATCCTTTTGCCATTGCTGGAGCAGATCTGGTGTAAGGTAGTCAATGGCTAGCTTTTTTGAATATGGTGCAAGTTAATTGGCAGTGAATGTTTATGATTTTTTAGGTTGATGGTAAGAGGTATAAACTCCAAGGAGTTGCTCGTGATTCGTCTTCTCTGGCGAAGTTTAATAGTTTAGTTCAGCAAGATGAGTCCAAAGGTGGCTTAGCTAATTTGCTCATTAATGTACAGAGCCTCTTACATGAATTTTCAGATATATTTGCAGAGCTTACATCACTCCCTCCCTTACGTTCTCACTATCATGCCGTTGTGCTCCATCCTAATACACAACCTCCCAATATTCGACCTTACAGGTATCCTTATTATCAAAAGGATGAGATTGAGAAACAAGTAGCTAACATGCTGTCCAAAGGCTTTTTAAGGTCAAGTTTAAGTCCGTTTGCAAGCCTGATACTCTTAGTGGATGGCTCATGGTGGATGTGTATTAACTACCAAGAGCTCAACCACATTACAGTTCCCGATAAGTATCTTATACCTAATGTGGATGAGTTACTTGATGAGCTGAATTGAGCCTCTTATTTTTCAAAGATTGATCTCTGCTCCAGTTATCATCAAATTCAAGTGCAACCTGAAGATATTCACAAAATAGCCTTCCAGACACAATCTGGTCATTATGAATTTATTATGATGTCATTCAGCCTCACTAATGCACCCTTAACCTTCCATGCGGTAATGAAGGGCCGTTTTCGTCCTTATTTAAGGCATTTTGTTCTAATTTTCTTTGATGATATATTTATTTATAGTCTCTCTCTTCATCTCCATAAATTTCACTTGGAGTTGGTTTTTAAATTACTACGTACTTATCCACTTTTTGCAAATGCAAAAAAGTGTTTATTTGCTCAACAACAAGTGAATTTTTTGGGACATATAGTATCTAATGAAAAAGTGGGTGTTGATCTTGAGAAAATTGATACTGTGAAACAATGGCCATCTCCTACTACCATTAAGGAGCTCTAAGGATTTCTTGGTCTCACAAGGTACTATAGGAGATTTGTGCAAAACTATGGTGTTATTGCCAAGCCACTCATCTCACTAAGAAAGATGCCTTTTGCTAGAATGATCATGTTGAAGTTGCATTTCAAAAGCTTAAGGAAGCATTAACTATGGTACCAATTTTAAAGTTACCTAATTTTTCTTTACCCTTTACTATTCAGTGCGATACTTTTATGGAAGGAGTTGGTGCTGTGTTGATGCAACAGAATCATCTTACAGCCTATTTTAGCAAGGGATTCTCCTATTCAAATCACTACAAGTCAGCATATGATGGTGAGTTGCTAGCTTTGGTGCTTGCTGTCCAAAAGTGGAAACATTTCTTGCTTGGCTGGCATTTCTATGTCAAGATTGACCACAGTAGCTTAAAACACCTCCTGGAGGAAAGGCTTTCCACCAATTCACGGCAAAGGCTTATCTTGAAGCTATTCCCTTTTGATTTTACCATTTTATACCGAACGGGCAAGGAAAATGTTGCTGCAAATGCACTCTCAAGAAGACCACAACAATCTTAATTTTTTAACTTAATTATGCCTATTTCCTTGGATTCTTTAGAGTTGCAGGATGCACTACAGCAGGATCTGTATACTAAAAGTTTAATTCCAGATCTGCAAAATAACCCTACTTCTCGGCCTAACTTTCAATAGTCTGCTGAAAAACTCTTATACGAAGGCAAGCGGGTCATTCCTTCCATTTCTCACTTAAGGGCCACTTTGTTGGCTGAGCCACATGAGACTCCTACCAATGGTCATAGAGGTTATTTGAAGACATTAAAGAGGCTCTCTGATCAGTTCTATTGGCCTCACATGAAGAGGGATGTCAAACTTTATGTTCAACAATGTTTGACTTGCCAATGCAACAAATATGAAACCCTTGCACTTGCAGGGTTGTTGTAGCCACTTCCTATTCTAGAGAGAATTTGGGAAGACATCTCAATGGATTTCGTGGTTGGCTTGCCAAAGACTTATGGGATGGACACTATACTAGTAGTAGTTGACCATTTGAGTATGAATGGCCATTTTTTACCTCTCTCCCATCCATTTCCAGCAAAAACAGTGGCTGGAGTCTTTTGTAAGGAAGTTGTATGCTTGCATGGCATGCCTCGTTCAATAGTTTTGGATCGGGATTCCATTTTCTTAAGCTCTTTCTGGCAGGAATTATTTCGCCTTAGCTAAACAAAGTTGAGAGTGAGCACTTCTTATCATTCTCAAACGGCTGGTCAAATGGAAGTTGTTAACAAGGGTTTGGAAGCTTACCTACAATGCTTTGCACATGAACAACCAAAGAAATGGAGTTCCTTTTTATGTTGGACAGAATATTCATACAACAAGGGTTTTCATGTTTCAACTAGCACAACACCTTTCAAGATTGTCTATGGTAGGGATCCTCCACCCTTACATCCTTTTGTAAAGGGAGAAACATCTAATGCTGAATGAGAAGACCAGCTGTTGCTTTGAGATGCTATGCTGAAACTTTTAAAAGAAAATCTCACCAAAGTACAGTCTCGCATGAAGGCTCAACAAGACAAGCATCAAAGAGAGCTTTCCTTCAACATTGGAGATTATGTATGGCTGTGAATCCACCCTTTCAAGCAGAAATCACTCTCCAAGCAACGTTTTGAGAAGCTTTCTCCTAGATTCTTTAGGCCCTACAAGGTCCTAAAGAAGATAGGTGCTATGGCTTATGAGTTGGAGTTACCACTAGATGCAAAAATCCATCCCGTCTTTCATGTTTCACTATTGTGACCAGCACATGGGATTTCACCTCCAACTTCACTAGCCCCTCCCCCAATTTCAGATGATTGGGAACTCTTTTTACAGCCTAACTGTGTGCTTGAACGCCTCTGGACTGCTGGACAGATTTTGGAATTGCTCATTGCTTGGAAAGGACGTCCACTTAAAGGGTCAACTTGGGAAGAATATGATCTTATTGGTGCACAATTTTCTCATTTTCAACTTGGGGACAAGATGTCTTTCCAAGGGGGGAGAAATGACAAGCCCATAATGACATATTAAAGGAGGAGGTCACATGTATCAAGCAGTACCAGCACTTGATTTTAATTTTTATCTTTCATGCATTGTGTTATTTGTCTCATGTGTTCCTATAAAGTAGGGGCTTATGGAGTCAGTTATGTTAGTGGTTAAGCTTAGTGATCTGTTGCTGTTATTTTTTCAGAATAAATATGACCAGGTCTGCTGTTCCTGGTTTTCAGAGTCTGTTAATTAGTTTTTAGGAAGTCAGGGGGTAATCCTAGTTTTTAAATATCCTAGGACAGTTTGTAGTAAGCATCGGAAATTAATTAGAGTATTTTATCTTTGGAGATTCTCCCTTGGCTATTAATTTTTCTTTGAGTGAGATTCTTGCTCTAGAAAATTAGTAGATTATTTCTGTTATTTTTACCGTTTATCTCCAGCCCTCTATCAGTGTGCAAGGAAATGCTAGTAGGTTTTAGGTGCCACCTACTGAATATCATTTTCACGGAACTTCAGAAAAAAAAAAAAAGGTTCTAGCATTTAGATGCTGCGAGTATCTGGTGAGGCGCATGTGAGAAGTATTTTCACTTCAGAAATTGGGTTTCAGGTCAAGGTTGGTTGCTGCACTGTGGATATTCTCAAGCAGCTCAGTGAGGAGGAGATATCGCGAATTTCAACAGATGGGAAACCTAGTGATCGCATGAGGAGACTTGTAAGCCATATTCTTGAACAAAAAAGGTTTTACAGTATATAAATTTTGTCACCGCTTTCCTTGATTTTTTGTTTAGAAAGCTTCAGAAGCAATAATTGATATCCTTCAATATTTTGAATCAGCTTTTATCCTCTTTATCACCGGCAGAAGGTGTTCCTTTGGACTATTCTCTTGCCCTGAAGCTCTTCAAGTCTCGTTGGTTCCAGATATTCTCATTTTACCTTCAGACATCAAGTACTTTGTCAAGGTAAATGATTAATCCTACCTATATTCCTTTCATTTTTCCTTAAACTATCAAACCTCAAAGCTGGAAATCTCTACTGGCATAAAGTGTTAAAATTTAAATGCTAATTTTGGTTGGAGCATTCAGATATTAATGACCTTGCGCAGGTGCTTGATGAAGAAAGTGAAGGGAATTACATGAATGCATTTCTGTCAATCCAGGAAGACTAGCCTAGAGGTACCCTCAGGTTAGACAACTATTGATTTTAGCTTGTCATTGATGCACCGGAAATGTGCCTCTTGTGCTATTTCAGCTTCCGATGATTCGTCCCTTGAGCACCTTAGTTGTAATTATATCTGCAATCTGTGCTTATTATCTCACATTCTTTATTAATTTATATATTATACGGATCAAACCAAAATAACAATGCTGGTAACAATGCTTCCTGCCCTGTTAGACGTGAGATGTCACGTCTTATAATCCATGCTATCTAAGCACAAATAGATTTGTAACCTTACTGCAGGATACAGTTATTTCCATGATACTTAAGGTTACATTTCTACAACTGCTTAAAGTAGTCCAAGTCTGAATCATATCCTCTGAATTTCTATTGCCTGAAATGCCGTTGAAGTGTGAAAATCTAGGTCGTTTGATGAGTGGGACCGTGGAGAGTACATTAAAATCCAAATGCACGTTTTGACATGAAGGGGCTAGCCTCCTAAAGCAATCAAAATGCAGGGATTTATGCCTTTTATCAGACCATATCTTTGCATCCACTTCTGTTCTCTGATCATTTGCTCCAGACGTCCACAACTTCATCACCACTTACAAAGTTTCATATGTTCACAATAAATGAGCAATCTCCAGGAAGGCAAATTTCAACAACAAAAACGGAGAGTAAATATCAACCAAAAAAAAGAAAAAAGAAAGAAAGAACTTGCATTTTAGCCAAATGCAAGACAGTCATCATTGGGAAGTTCATGGAGTTTAACTTAATTTACCCTGACAATATGAATTCAGAACCAAAAATTCTAAATATCTGAGTATAGATAGACACATAGCAAATGTGGGCAATTGTCACTTATCGGTGTTGTGAAATTAGCATTACTCTGTCACAGCTAGGCCTATGACAGCGTCATTTTTTATATATTTTTCCGCTTTCTTCTTTATTACGTAAATCTCTTCAGGGCAAATTTGTTGGTGTAGAAACTTCTGTGGAATCATAAAGCTTTAACACGCCGGAGAAAGAGAAAAATCTCTATAACACGAATCAATTAGCCAATCATAACGTGGGAAGAGAACGCTCAAGCTTTTAATCGCAGGCCGGCATGTAAAAGGACCGTCAAAAATCTGCTCTAAGTCATCTTGATGAATGAATTCAAAGATTTTATACAAAAAGTAATTTATAGCTTCTAATAAATAAATTTAGAAGTTATATTGCAAGATCTATCCCATCTATACAATTATCACCATTGATGATTCTGACAATCTATAGGCACATTCGTAAATCAAATCAAGATGAGCAAAATAAAGAATATTTTTGGGGAATGAACGGGGGCCTAAGCCCAGAAAACAAAACAACTAGAGAGCAATAGCTCGGGGAGTAGACCTCCCAATCAACATTTATGCACTCTTATACTGTTAAACCGATGGCTCTCTTTAGATTCAACAACGGAAATTTAGGGAGCCACCTGAAATCAGAGTGATATGGAATCGTGCATAGTTAAGAATGCAAAAGCGTGTAAATAAAATAATGTTATTAATATTTAAGGACTAATTGCTTGCAATATAGCATTAACATCAGAAAATAATCAACACTAGGAGCATAATAAGCGAATTCCCAGCAAAGCACCAACAAAATAGAAAGCCAATTCGCAAAGTGGCTGATTTGCATAAAATATTAGAATTACAACAATTCACTATTCAGTGTTAACATGACCAATAAAAAGAATACCAAAATGCAACAAGACACCAAGCACAGCCTAAGAAAATGCCTATTAAGAGCGTCCTCTTTGATTTCATTGAAAAGTTCAACTAGAACTCTAGTTATATGTCGCAAGGTTTTACTAGCTTGAGCAATAATCAGCATATAATTAACTGCTTCATCAACATTTTCGACAGTGCCATGCCAATTAGGATGAACCCTGAAGTGCAGAAATTCAGTTTACCAGGGAAACAAACTGCTGATTTACATCACCATTCTTCCATCAATAGTTAACACCTGAAACATATCAACTTTGATAAGCACTTAACAGGTGATTCAAAAGAGAACTGAACCCTGAGATGATAGGACAGTTAATAAGACTCGACTCATCCTAAATCTGAATATGCCTTCAAAGTTTTATGAATGCAATAAAAACGTTGGCTAGTTTTAGTAAGGATTTGTTTTTTTAAAACCAATAAGGCAATACATAAATGACCTGTCCAGTGATGTAACTGGCAGCAGGATTAAGAGCCAAGAATTCCACCAGTCCAGCGACTTCTTCTGGTTGCCCATATCTTCCTGAATCCAAGGTGGAAAAAGCAAGTTATTAACATCTTAAACAATATAAAACTTTCTCTGAAAAATTCCCTGCATTCTAGAGTCCAAAGTAATTTCGTCACTCTCACCCAAGGGGATTGTCTCCAAAATCTTTTTCTCAATGTCCTCTCCTAGCTTAGCAGTCATGTCAGATGCGATAAATGCTGGAGAAACAGCATTGACCTGGAAGGAACACCAAGTTATAATTAAATTCTATCAGCTGATAATCAGCATCTTGGACGCCATGCAGAGATGCAAAAATTTTATGGATTACATTGATGTTTCTGCTAGCATATTCCTTTGCAACAGTTCTTGTCAGGCCAATTACTCCTGCTTTTGCGGCACTATAATTGGCTTGTCCAACATTGCCAGCTAGACCAACAACTGATGCAATGTTGATTATCCTTCCCTGCAAAAACACCAAAAGACTAAGATACAAAGGGAGAAACCTTCAGTTATCGCTGGGTATCATTAATTTTGTTATGAAATAAGACCACAGTGAACTAGAATCTAGAACTGATACTAAAAATACTAGGATCTAACTTCCTCAGAATATACCCGATGGCTAGTAGGATAGAAATACAATATCTGGCAATTTACCCAGATATTATGGTACATGTTTACAGTTAAAGGAAAGATTAGGAAAGAAACAGACAAAAACCGATAAACTAGCAAGAGGGAGCAGTCAGTTTAAAGGCCAAATGGTTCCATCCAACAACATCCCTACCTACCCCTTCTTCCCCCCCCCCCCCCCCCCCCCACCACAACACAAAACAAAAAAAAAGGAAAGAAGGAGATAAAAAGGACTTAAGATGTCACCTTCTTTTTCTTCATCATAATTTTAGCAGCTGCCTGCAAAAAATAAACTGTCTCAGCTCCAATTAAAAGCTAAATTTAATTTCACATGAACCCGAATTCTGAACATACTTGGTTGCAAAGAAAACACCAGTGAGATTCAGATCAATAACTTCCTGCCATTGAGATTTCTTCATTCTCATTAACAAGCCATCCCTTGTGATTCTTGAACCGGGTCATCTTCATTAGACTATGACATTTGATGATAAAATATGCTAGAGGAAGAGCTTAAATCCAGGTTACCTGCATTGTTTACCAACACATCAACAGTTCCCCAAGCATCAACTGCCTGCAGATGTGAAAGTCATGAAGCAGCCAAGGTATCTAATATTGCCTGTCTAGATAATCTAAGAATATTTACTTACAGTCTTAATCATAGACTCCACATCTTCCTCATTAGAAACATCTCCCCATAATGTAAGAGCTTGTCCACCACATGCCTCAATCTGCAACAAATCATCAAAGAAATTAACACAATTCAGTCAAACACCAACTGGAACACTGATAGATAATGAAAGATGACAACAGCTGATATCATTGGTATAATAAGCCAAATATGTGATCAAGCATGCATAGGTACAATTTAAACTACCAACACAGAAACACTTAGTTAAAGCACAGGAATATAAATAATAGTGAATTATAAAGTTAGTGTGCAGTTATTTTGTTTTAAAAGTGAGTTATTTTTTCGTTTCTGTTTTTATCAACCTCACCTACAACTTTGTAAAGCACAAATCATAGCATAAAAGTAACAGAAACCTCAGCAATGATCAATCAATTTATCCGGGAATTAAGGCACAAAGTAACTTCTGATGTCATATATATATACACACTAGGTTGCCAACAAATTACACTCAACAAACTTTAAAATAAAGCAAGGTATGGCAAAGTCCAATACAAAACATGCACATAGATTCTACCTCCTTGGAAACCTCCTCTGCTTCCTTGGATGATCTTGCATAATTAACCAGGACCTGCAATAGAAAGCCCCAATAATTTACTAGCAAGTTTATAGTACTTACCATTAAATATTTGCAGCTACTGAGAATTGAGACAATTCCGGAGTCCAGGGAGGCAGGGATGTCCTTTTGTTATGGAAAGAGGAGGAAAGTCTAGCAAAAGAACAAGATATTAAAACAGACCAAATTCCAGGATCTTCATTGTTGCATCATGAACCCCAGAAATAATTTTACGTTTAAATTTTGAAACCAAAATATACTTCATCTATTTGAAAGTGCAAGCCCGTAACAACCAAAAGGAAGTCTATAAAGTGTCAATTTATAATTTTATTTTAGCAAACGCAACTTTATATTCAATCACAAAACTGATAACCCTTTTGCAATTACAGATATACTAGGTAAACCTATCTGTTTTTTCCATCATTAAACACGAGTCATTCTGTTAAAAGAACTATTTTTCGTGATTACTGCAAGTCTGCAACAGTCACTGCTTAAAAGGAAGGAGGCCAATAGTTTTTGTCTTTTCAAATTGAAAAATAACCACTAACCTTGCAACCTGCTTTACCCAAAGACGATACAATTGCTCGGCCAATAACTCTGGAGGCTCCAGTCACTACAACAACAGGTGTTCCACATTTTGGGCTGCTCCGTTTCCTGCTTCTTCAAGAGTGGCAACCTGAGCTCTTATACCCGTGTTTGTGTGTGCATATGGAGGTGTCAGCGTGGGTCATTGTCATTCGAATTTGCAAAACTTAAATGCAACATACAGAGCACAAGAATAAGGAGAACATGTATATATATATATATATATATACAGTTCATTATATCTTTACTATTAGATTTTATATATATATATATATATATGCACAGTTCATTATATCTTTACTATTAGATTTTTAATCAAAATAAGCGAATAATTTTTCAATAATAACATGAAACTATATAATTTTTTCATATAAATGCATAATTTCCCAATTAATCTACACATATTATACATTTGTTATATTTTATTGGAAAACATAATAGCAAATATATATGTAAAAAAATTTTAAATCTAAGTCTAATATTTAGAATAAACCCCATTTCCATAAAAAAAAAAGCCAGTGTTTTGAGACCTATGAGAAAATACTTAGCTTGACTTTAACTGACCCGTAAAAACAACTCTTGCAAAGTTAATAACCAAAGCCAATTCAGAGTTCACAAAATAATATGGAAATGGAAAATGGGAAAATCGGTACCTGAGGATCCGAATGAACTGTTGGATCTGCGGTGAATACCCGAAAAGGGACGGAGCTGACCCAGTTTGGCTACGTGGACCGGAGCCCATTGATGAAGATGACCGACTTTCCTGTTAGAAAAACCTCCGAACTTGTGTGAGACAGCAGGCGTTTTGAAAGCAAAACAGTTTGATCCGCCAAAGGAAGCCATCATAGTTCCAAAGACCCTCCGAACAGCGAAAATTGAGGAGGAATGACGAGCTGCAGTCGAAGCCAGATGTTAGGAGAAATACAGTTAACGTTGCTTTCGATGTTTGAGTATTAGGTGCTGCATTGGAAACTCCGGGTATTGCTTCAGACTGGGGAGCGAGCTGTCACGGGTCATTACCCTCTCTCCAAAAGACATGTCATTTAGAGTGTGCAGCCTCTCGTTTACAAGTCCCTTCACTTCCCCAGGTCCAATCGATGTGGGACATAACACGCTCCCCCGGCCAATCCTTGACGCCTTCGTCACGGGTGGCCCACCGGTGGGGTCCACCTCTGAACCAAACCCGGAGCAGGCTCTGATACCAATTGTCACGGGGTCAGTTATCTCACCCCAAAAGCTAGCTGATGTGGCAAGGACTTCCCCGCTTTATAAGCCCAGGACCCTCCCCTCGTCCATCCGATGTGGGGCGTAACAGCCCCCCGGCCAATCCATGACGCCCTCGTCACGGCTGGCCCACCGGACCACCATTCCATCCACGGTGGGACCCACCTCTGAGCCGTGGAACGCGGGTCAGGCTCTGATACCAATTGTCACGGGGTCATTACCCTCTCTCCAAAAGACATGTCATTTAAAGTGTGCAGCCCCCCGTTTATAAGTCCCTTCACTTCCCCAGGTCCAACCAATGTGGGACATAACACGTAATTGTCATGGGGTCAGTTATCTCAAAAAGAATTGCCTTTGAATTGCCTTTGGAATCACTCAAAAAGGATCTAAAACCATTCCGAACCGTTCGGTCAAAATTTCGGTCAACTGATGGCCGAAATCGCTCACCAAAGGGGTTTCAACTGTTATAGGAGTTCCCATGGTATTTAGGGCCTTTGAGAACCCCGGAAAGCTCAAATTTTCCATTTAGAAAGCCCTCCTATGAGATTTCAAAATTTGTCAAAAATTACAAAAATGCCCCTACTTTCTTCGGCAAATTTTCTAAGCTCTTCTGACTCTGGTTTTTGGGCATCTCAAACCTCAAATCCTCATTTTCTAATATTTAAAATTTTATCATAATTTTATTTTGCCCTAATTTCTTCTATTTCAAGGATTTCCTTTTATATCTGGCCCATTTTTAACGTTTACGGAGAAACCGAACATTGCGTTTCTCACGTTTACGGAGGGACCGGATGTTACACTATCACCAATATGAGATGTAGTTATTCTCCCATGCATCAATATTGTGTAATCCAATTCGAACTGCCTAACAATATCCTTTCCTTCATAGAAAGAGTTAAGTACTAATGCCCCTTTAAGTAGAACATCCCTAAATAAATTTAGCAATGCATCCATAAATTTCTTGCTCAAATGGTTGAGGCATTTCAAGTGAAACACTTTGAATATAAAAGACAACATTGACATCTTATTACAACTAGGATAGAGTTTAGTTTAAATATCTTACGACAACTTAAAAAATTGGCTAGCCTATAAGTTAGGTGACTCTTTTAAATATGTATTACCAAATGCATCGTGTAACATCTTAATGATGTCATCTTCCTTATCATTATCCCCACATAGTTTATCATTTACATGCTAAAAAGGACTGTGGGTATCAAGTCAAACTTCTCTATATGAATTCCACACTTCATAACTCTTACTTAAACCCTTCCTAAACAAATCTACCTTTACTTTACTTTTCAACTTCTAAGCCGTATTATTGCACCTCTTGCATAGGCATTGAATCATATCAATCACCCTACCTTGACTGAATGCCCATTAAAAAAACTCATCAATGCCTCATCTATACGTTATATCGACTTTATTCTTTATATGGATTCAACTTTTGTTCATCCCTAAATCTTACATTATGCAATTTCAATGCATAATATACATGATGAAACTTAATAGAAAGATGTATTAGACAATAGCAAAAAGAGACAAGGGTAAATGAAAGTGGGTGAATTTACAAGAAGGCATTAAGAAAAAAATAGATATCCATACTATATGCAACTCATAGTATTCCTCAATTTAAATCTATAAACATAGTCAAGTCCCTTAATTGAACATATTTTGTAAAGAGAGATTAGATGTATTTTTCATTACTTATTACTTTGTCAAGTATCTAATCTTAATTACTTATTAAATATTTTACAATTAATTATTAGTAAATACTTAATTTTAATTATTAAATAAATATTATTGATTTTTATCTTAATCTATTAATTTTCTAATAAATTTTAAAATCATTATTTTATTTAATTATGATTTTTCGAAGTCTTAATCCATTAATCATTCATTAAATAT
Organism: Erythrophleum ivorense; assembly: GCA_026724425.1. Lineage (NCBI taxonomy): Eukaryota > Viridiplantae > Streptophyta > Magnoliopsida > Fabales > Fabaceae > Erythrophleum > Erythrophleum ivorense. The sequence continues at coordinate 1,221,652 of JAIUCV010000147.1, read as the reverse complement.
TTAATTTTAATTATTTATTACATATTTTTTCTTCATCTTAATTCATTATTAATTTAATAAATGTTAAATTTTTATTTCATTTAATTATATTTTTATTTTGAAAGTAAATATATTAATTAATCATTAAACTTCAAATTTATTATTTTATTGTAATTATACTTTTAATTTTAGTTTTAATCTATTAAATATTTAGTCTCAAGTATCTATTAAATATTGTTTATCTTTATATTAATCTATTATTAATTTATTAAATTTTGATTTTTTTATTTTACTTAATTATATTTTTATTTTCGATATAAATCTATTAATTAATCATTAAACTTAAAATGTGTTATTTTATTTTATTTGTACTTTTAATTTTTTTTAATATCTTAATTATTTATTGAATATTTTGTCCAAGTATCTATTAAATATTGTTTATTTTTTTATTAATCTATTATTAACTTAATAAATTTGTTATTTTTTATTTTACTTAATTATATTTTCATTTTCAATGTAAATCTATTAATTAATCATTAAACTTAAAATTTATTATTTTATTTTAGTTGTGCTTTTAATTTTTGTTTTAATCTCTTAATTATTTATTAAATATTTAGTCTCAAATATCTATTAAATATTGTTTATTTTTTAATGAATCTATGATTAATTTAATAAATTTAAATTTTTTTCTTTTAATTAGTTATATTTTTATTTTCAATGTAAATTTATTAATTAATCATTAAACTTAAAATTTGGGAGTTTTATTATAATTATAGTTTAATTTTAGTTTTAATTCTTAATTACTTATTAAATATTTAGTCTCAAGTATCTATTAAATATTGTATATCTTTATATTAATCTATTTTTAATTTAAAAAATTTTAAATTATTTATTTTACTTAATTATATTTTTGGTTAAATACACACATCTAACAGCTCTATTTTCAACATTATTTTTCTTTTTTTGATAGTAATTGATAGGTAATCAAATTTGACTTTAACAAGATATCCATTTACATATTCACAAATTGATGATAAGTGTCGTATATGATATTACATACATCTTTGCAATTATTACAAATGAAATTGCTATCTATTCTTTAACTTTTCAGGTTAAACACAATAAAAGAAAAACATCAACTACCAAGATATATTAGTCAAATGCACACCTATAATAGCTCCATTTTCAACACCATTTTCTTTTTTCATAATAATTAACAGGTAATCAAAATGTTGTTTACCAAGATATACATTTATATATTCACAAATTAATGATAAGTGTAGCATATGGTATTAGGTATATCTTCATAATTGTTATCCTAGAAATCCCTATCTACTCTCCAATTTTTCAGGTTAAGCACAAAACCAAAAAAAAACAAAAATCCCTCAATTTTGCATAAACAAAATTCCACTTGATGAAGACAAACACAACCACATTTTGCAATAAATTGCCATGTAGAAAAAGTCAATACCTTATTAACACTAGGAACAAGTTCTTGCAAAGCCTGACTTCTTTCTACTATTCTTTCTCCATGCAACCATTATCAAAAGGTAACATGTAGAATCTGGAAACATGAGCATAATTAAGGAATTAGCCATATTGTAAGGTGATGTCGCATTACTTGGAGTGATCCTAGCATTGGGAGTTACTAACATAAATTTTGGTAGCATTTGAATTCTTTCATTTTATCCCATCCCATTGATATTACTATCAAATTATATCATAAATTTCTTCCCTTATGTAAAAACAGTCAACTTCTATTCTTTGCTTCACTAAGTTTATCCTAGTTAACGATTACATATATAAATTTAAGCATTGAAATATGTGTTAGAACATGTCATCATTTAAAATTTTAAATATTTCTAACTAATGTTACATATAAATGATTCATTCTTTCGATGGAAAGTATAAATATGCTAACTTGGTTGCTTCATATCTGAGCCTAATACTTAATTTATTTTGCACTCATTAGTTCGAGCTCATTCTTTTTAATTTGACAACTTCTTTTTTATGTTTGGATGGACAAAAATTGAGAGAAAGGAAGCAGTAAATTTTTTATTTTGACATTTTCTTCAAGTTAAATTGAAATTTAATATTGTTTTTACTAAAATATGTTTAATTGAAAACAAATGAATGAGTTGTGCAAAAATTTATATTTAAATCCAAATCAATGAAAATGTCAAAATAAAAATTTAACTTATCTCCCTTTCTTCTCCATCCGATGATAATCTTAGTCAAACATAATTTGGGACCTTAGAAATATCTAAATTCTAATGCAATTTATATATATGTAAGCATGAGGAAGTAAAGTACATGATAGGGTAAAGATTTAAACTAAAAACATCTTCCATGCTACTTATGTATCTCTCACCTACTAAATCACAACTTAAAATATTTAAATAGTACAAATAAAAATCAAATCTAAATCAAAGATAGTACAAATATACAGCCTACCTAGCAAATCACAGTTTGAAGCTTTCTTTAGAATTGCACTGTTGGTCTTTAATGTTTTCTTTTTTTAGCTTGAGTTTTTTCTTTGACTATTCAGGGAGCTACTTACCTCATGGTAATTAGTTGTTTTTGTTCCTTTTGACCTTAGTCCCCCTATTGTCTAGAAAAAAGAATAAACCAAAGAGAAAATCAAATTAAAATTTGCCTTTTCTTATCTTCACCATTATCCTTAAATCAAACATAGTCTAAAGAAATAAAAAGGCAACTAAAACTTCTAAAGGTCGAAATGCATATATCTAAACCTAAATGCAGTTATAACATCATATTTATATGCTTTAATGGTTAAATGAGTATTACTCTAGTTAATGGTTATCTCCTTCTGGCACCCCCACCACATGCTTAAACCCAATAACTAAATGCCAAATTGTGAAGTTAGTGATCCATTAAATGGCCTGAGGTTTTAGCCCTTTCAAGAGCATATCCACCTTTTTTCCTGTTAACTTTTCTTTTCATGTTCCTTTTGAAAAGATTTCATGAAGACAATCAAAACATTTATAAACCCAAGTATATTAAAACTTTAGGTTTTATAGTTTCCCATCAAAAATTCAAATAATTTTATACTTCATTAGGAAATTTATATATATATACATACACACATACCTTTTGAACAACCTAAAGCTATTATGCTTAGCACCCTATTTCCTCTCCATTCCACTAGATAATGACACGCTTTGTCCTCACTTGACATCCTCACATCCTATTTTACATGTACATGCCTTCATTTCATAGTGTATATCTTCATGTAAAAGATAGGAATAGAATACAAAAGGAAGCATTATTATTGTAGTTAGCTTCTTTCCTTTTACATAATTTTATGAAAGGAAAAGAAAGATTTGACTCGAACTTAAAAATAAAAAGGAAAAACGAAAAGATGATAACTCTTGGTTCTTATTTTAAAGTAGTTCACTTTTGTGTCATAAAGTCCAAGTCTCCCAATTCAAAGTTTACTAAGACTTGTCATTTTCGCCATGGATACTTAAGGGTGTGTTGGAGAGATGAAGAGAAAGAAATGGAAATCATTTATTAAAAAAATAAAGAATTAAAAAAGATCTTTGCCAAAAATATATATCAAAGGATTTAAAGGAATTATGAGAATGGACAATGTTGTAGCCTACTTATGTTGACTTATCAAATAAGCAGTTTTGGTTGGATTCTTAATAATCCACACACACCCCTACTACTTTTATATATAAACTTTTAAAAAGAAAGAAAAATTCATTTCATAGACAAAAATTTATACACTTAATAGAAAAACAACAACAACAATAACAAATTCTTTTCCTACTAAATGGGGTTGGCTATATAGATCAATCAATGCCATAAAGTCCTATCGTAAATCATATTTTTAGATAAATTATTTAAGTCTAAATCTCTCTTAATAGTTTCTCCTATAATTTTTTTTTAATTTTCCTCTACCTTAAGCTATTGAACTACTTTCCATCTGATATACTCTCTTAACTAAGGCTTTTATAGGTCATTTCCACACATGTCTAAATCATCTAACTTGCAATTCTATAATCTTGTTCACAATAAGTGCGACATCTACCTTCTCTCTAATATATTTATTTCTAATTCTATCTTATCTAATGTATCCACTCATCCAATGTAATATTCTCATCTCTACAACATTGAGTTTATTTTCTTGTTGACTTTTTATTACCCAACACTCAATTCTATACAATATTGCAGGTCTTATAGTTCTGTGATAAAATTTATCTTTAAGTTTGAGTGGTATTCTTCTATCACAAATAACGCTTGAAGCACTCCTCTATTTTATCTACCTCGCTTAAATTCTATGTTTTATATTTTCCTCTATTTTCCTGTTATGTTATATGATGGATCCAAGATACTTAAACTATGTGACTTATGGTATAATATATTTTTCAATTTCACTTTTACGCTAGAAGTGGTGCGTCTCTTACTAAACTTACACTCCATATACTCCGTTTAACTTCTATTTAAACAAAATCCTTAAGCTTTCAAGGCTAGTCTCTACCTCTTTAACTTTTCATTCATTTCCTCTCTCAATTCTCCAACTAAGACTATGTTATTTGTAAAAAGCATGCACTGTGGCACTGGCTCTTAGATATATTCAGTAAGCATATCTAAGACTAAAGTTAAAAAAAAAGGCTCAAAGTTGATTCTTGATGTAGACCAATAGTTATCGAAAAATTTTTTATAAGTCTACCTTATGTTATTATACTAGTTGTAATTTCATCATATATACCTTGGATTACTCGAATATATAGCCATACGAGCTTTTTTTTTTCTTTAAAGCCTTCCATAAAATCTCTCTTGGCACCTTATTATATGTTTTCTCCAAATCGATAAATACCATGTATAAATCTCTTTAATTCTCCTAATATTTCTCTATCAACCTTTGCAACGAGTATATTACTTCTATAGTCGATCTCCCTGACATAAAACCAAATTGATTCTCCGTAACTTGGGTCTTTTGCCTTAACCTTTGCTTAATTATCCTCTCTTATAATTTCATAATTTAACTCATAAGGTTAATTTTTTTATAATTTACATAGTTTTAAATGTCACTCTTATTTTTATAAATAAGGACTAAAGTACTTCTCTTTCACTCGTCTGATATTCTCTTAAATCTCATAATTTTGTTAAATAACTTTGTGAGTCAACTTATGCCTTTCACTCTTAAATGCTTCTATACTTCAATGGGTATATTATTTGATCCAACTGTTATGCTATTCTCTATTCACTTTAGTACTTCTTTTACCTTTGACTCTTGAATCTTACAATAAAAAATATAATTTTGATCTTCCTCTCCAATGTCTAACCTATTCAATTGTAATAAAATGCCATGTCTTTCATTAAATAGCCTATGAAAATAACTCTCTTATCGTTCTCTAATATTTTATTCTATAACTAAAACTTTTCCTTTTTTCATTCTTAATGCATTTCACTTGATCAATGTCTCTTATCTTTCTTTCCTTACTTTTAGTTAGCTTGTATATACTTTTTTCTCTAACTTTAGTACCTAAGGATTGGTATAACCCATCAAGTGTCTTAACTCTCGCTTTGCTTACTGCCTTCTTGTTATCTTTTTTAGCTATCTTATATTTTTTTCACACTTTATAACACTTCTTTTAACTTAACCTTATCTTACATGCTTGCATCTCACCACCAAGATTTTTTATCCTTATGTCCAAAGCCTTTTGATTCACCTAGTATCTCTTTTGTCACCTTTCTAATCTCTTTAGCTATCTCATTTCACATATTGTTAGCACTTCCTTATACTTCCTAAGATTTTTTCTCTATAATCCATCTCTACAAATTATTTTCTTTATCTCCCTTTAATTGCCACTACTTAATCCTTGGCACCCTATCTTAGATTTTTCTTCTTACTCTCCTATTTACTCGAATATCTATAACTAAGACTCTATACTAGATAGTTAAACTTTCTCCATATATAACTTTACAATACATGCAAAGTTTTAAGAGTATGTCTCTCCACTTTTGTATGTGATAAGATGCTTCTCACACTTCTTAAAATAAATATTAGCTGATGTAAGATTGAACACTAATGAAAAATCTAGAATAGTTTTACTTTCTGCATTTGCTTCCCCTAAGCCATATCCCCTATGTGCACCATCGTAATCTTTAGATACACTTCCCACATGACCATTTTAATCTTCTCCTATAAGAATATTTTCTTCTAATGGTATTTCTTAAACTAAATATTATAAGATTTCTCAGAACTTTACTTTGTGATATTCTTCTAACCCTACTTATGCTTATGGGGTATAAGTACTAATAACATTAAAGATTCTTTTGTTCACTACAAACTTTAATACAATAATTTTATTTCCTAACCTTTTTATATCTACCACAATATCTTTTTAAAACTTATCAACAATTATACCTAGTTTATTTCTAAATTTAACCTTATTAGTGTATCAAAGTTTAAAATTTAAAGTGTCTAATTTTTTCACTTTTTCCTCTTAACTATTTAGTTTCTTATAGACACATAAAATTAGTCATTCTTCTAATCATAGTATCTACTATTTTCATTGATTTACTCATATATATACCTATATTCTAAATCCCAAAACAAATTTTATTCTCATGAACTTGTTTCTTTACCCATATTCATTTACTAAAATATGAGAATCCTTACTTATTTTTTACTATACCCAGGTGTCGATATAGTGGCTCTTGCTCATTTGTCACTGTACTCGAGCTATACAGCACGTTGTTTCCAAGCAACAACCTAACATTACCTCTAATACATCAATGATCAATGTTATAAAGATTTAATAAAGTTTTACGTTAGCTGTCGACTGCCTAACTTAATAAAAAAACATTAAAAAAAATTAATTCTGAGTTTAACAATCCAAATGCAAAAGCAAATACATAATTGATTTTTATCTTAAATCATATTACATTATAGTTTAAAATATGTCACCAATTAAGAAGTAACTTTGTTAAACTATAGTACGAAATTAATAAAACCTATTTATCACCATAATTTTTTTCTTTCTTTTTTTTAAATTGCTCACCATTTTTTAAAATAAAAGAAAGACTTGATCTTAAAAGAAAATAATGACAGAAAAGAATATATTTATGTGTCAATGTTAGTTTAAAAAAAATCTAAAAGCAAAGATGAAAAAAAATCTATAACTAAATTTTATCTTTTATGATTGAATTTGGTCATTTATCTTTGGTAAAAGAATATAATTAAGAATTTCTACAACAAACACTATTCCTTTTGAAGTATGATGAGAAAAAATAAGTTTGTAGATACTTGTGGAATAAAAATAGAGAGATGTAGTACTTGAGGATGTGGATAAGCAGTTGAGAAGCACATTCTGTTGCTACTAATTATTGAAATTGAAGGAACAAATGAATAGAGGTGTTTGGCCAACTGTTTGGAAGAGGAGACAAGGGGAAATCTCTTTGCCATTTTTTTGCCTACGATGATGCTAAGGGAACTATGTTATTGGGTACCTTATGTTGTGAATTAGAGTAAAAACAAAGAAAGGAAGATAGAGTGGGTGATTGGGTAAGTGACACAAGGTGGAATTAATAGAAATAATGAACATGACTCATGAACTTCTGTAGATTTAGTTATGAAACTTGCATGACATGATTTGCCCTATGCATGACACTTGTATAGATCTACTATTGATGAAGGTAAAGGGATGATGGATACAAAATTATAGCATAATAAATTATATAGAAAGTCTCTTCAACTGTTGATTTTGTGAAGATCTATTTTTCTCAACCATCATATCTAACCATTTTATTTGACAATAATTTGGACTAAAAGGGTTAGTAATATTTAAGTAAATATTTAAACAAATGATGATAATCGACTAGATAATGACTATTAATTAATTATCTTTTTATCTATGTAAACAATTGGGTAATAAAAATCTTGGTTTTCAATATCATGTAGTTATCATAACTAAGATTTTAAAGATAATAATAAAATTCAAAGAGATTTTATGATTTATCTAAATAAATTATATCATCTCCCTAATCCTATTTCCATATGTAAATATTACCTATGTTTGACCTTTTCCTTTCAAACAATTTAACTTTTATCTTATAGTGACATGCCACTAAATCTCAAACTATGAAGAAGTTTTCATGATTGTGCACATGGACTAATTATTACTTAACCATTGATTTTCTTTGAATTCCTTCTCTTCACTTCTCCACCCAACTCCCAATTATTACTCAAACATTTTCAACTCATTAATATTTTTTACCTATTTAAAGTGTACCAATATTTAAAAGAAACAACTCTATCATCTCCTATCCCAAATTTTATTCCCAAATGACTAAATCTCATTGATGCTAAATTGTCATTGTTGAAATCTTTAAAACTTAAAAACCAATTTGTGGATGGAATTTGCTACAACAACCAGGGATTACAAGAGTTTTAAACTGACAATAAAAATAGTATGAAACCAAGTTCATGTCAATCAACTTAGATCCCAAATTCCCATACCTGATTATGAAGCCAGCCACCATACTTGGATCAATCAAGGTCTTAATCCTCACATTTTTCACCCCAGCTAGCGTCTGCATGTGCTTTACTATTTAAGCCAAGTGTTGTGACTCCAATTTCACCATCGACTTCACAATCGCAAGCTCTTTGTCCGTCAACTCATTGCACACAAACTCATACTTCAAAACGTTGAGGAAATTACGAGTATAAAGCTACAAGCTTGAATGATTAGATTGGAAAGTTGTCAACCTACTGCTAGAATCACTAAAGGGGAGAGTCTAGCACTTTTTCCTGTTTTAGGTTTTTTTTTGCTTGGGCCTTTTTTTTTCATTACTTTTAGTTTTCATTTTTTTTGGTTTACTTTATTGTATCATTCGAGGCTTTTTTCCTGTAACCTTCACATATGGTATGGGATTTCCCTTTAGTATTAACTTTTATATCTTAATTTAATTTATTAAATTTGTTTCTTTAATTTTTAATTCAGGTCATATCAATTCATTTATTAAATTAAAAAGTACCAGACATAATAAACCAATATGGTCAAATATATCATCAAAATAATTATTAATTTTAAAATACATATGATATAAATAAAAAATTAAAAGATAAATTTTAAGTAGAACCTAATTTAATGGTTGAAAAATACTATTTTAACAACATAAAAGTAGTTTTAAGTGTATATTTTTAAATTTATATATTTGTGATTCACTTAATTTTTTTTTACCAATTAAATTTGTCTCACTAATATGTATCGAAGACTACCTAAGCACTCATCCTGTTTATTGGATACATCTTGGATAAAAAAATAAGTGGGAAATTAAAAAGAAAAGAAGGTATACCTTGATGAAAAATAAGATATTTTCAAATCTTAAACTCTAAAAAAAGACATGATCTTTAAACAAAATTTTAACTTGTAAAATTTTTCTAAAATTAACTAGCCAAAATTTTCTATTTTTACTAATTTATTTTATATTAATAGGCATTAGTTTTTTAGTTCCTCGCTTCTATTTTTTACTACTACAAATCTTATTATAAGTTAAAATTTTAAGGTGTTACACAAGTATTTTCTAAAATATTATTATTAATTTAAAAACTTACCTTTATTCTTCTAAAATTTATTTAACCTAAATATGCCAATAAACTAATTTAATTTCGATTGAATACATTGTTATTCTCAGTCAAATATTCTTCTTTGATCTAAATTAACTCTTTTGATCTATATTAATGACTATTCATAGGAAAATAGATTTGGATCATGGGTAATTAGGTTTAGCTATTTTTCGGCCCAATAAAATAGGTTTTAACATTATTACATTTGGACTTTTACTCCTTTTAAAAGCTTGGGTCATCAAAATAAAATTATTTATTTGGTTTCTTTTTATTTTTAATTAATGATTAGATAATTCATAAAACTAGATAAGGAATAAATAAATTGAAACTATTAATAACTCACATATAAATAAAAAAAAATTTAAGTGATAAATGTATTTTATGAAATAATTTAAATTAATATTAATATTAATTTTTATGAGATAATTATTAAAATTTTAATATATAAAGTATAAATTTACTTCATAATTATCTTTTTAATTAAAAATAATTATAATAACATTATTTTTTTAATTTTTCTATCAATGAATAGATAATTCACAAAACTAGACCAAGAATAATTAAAAAGAAATTACCAATAATGATTAACATAAATAAAAAATAATTTATATGATAAATATATTTTTTGTAATTATTTAAATGGAATTAATATTAATTTTTATGAGATAGTTATCAAAATTTTAATAAATGTTGTACAATAGAATATTTTGGTTATTTTAATTTTTAATTAAGGTAAGTTATTGGATATTTATACAAAAACATACTTTTTTTAACATATATTAAATATATTCTTATTAAAAAAATAGGGGAGCATAGGAGAGAGAAATCAACATTTGCCTTTGAAAGAAGATGACCTAATAAGGGTAGTTTTGAGGAGGTAAATTTTTTAAATATTATATAAATTTTTTAAAAGATATAATCTGAATTTTTTTAAAAAGATATAACAAAATTAATTTTTTAAATTATAATTATGACATATATCAAATTATATCTTTTTAACTATGCACTAGGCTTTTTAATTTCAATTATTTTTAATATTAAATTTTATATCAAATTATGGCTTTTTAACCATGGGAAATTAAAAGAGAAGATGATCGAAGTAAGACTCATAAACTTTGCTACAAAAATCCACTAAACTTTTTAACTATGCACTATTCAGAACAAACTAATTACATTTAAGAGAATTAAAATCTTCTAAAGTTCAAAAGATCCTAAAGTAATAAAGTTTGGAGAGAATGAGTGTGCTTTGTATTTTTTTTAAAATTAAACCCCACACCTTTTTCCCTTACTTTCACTTCACCACTAAAAAGGAAAAAATTCTAGAGCATCTACTCTCCAATTAAAGGGACTTTTTAGTGACTATTCAACCTTAAGATCATGTTATCACTAAAAGTATCCTTTAATGCGCCACTTTATGTTGCCGCCAAAAGTTTAAGCTCAAAATTTATAATTGATTTAAAAAATTTTTGTGCTAAGCTTTTATTAGCAACATTCAATTGCTACTAAAAGAAAGTAGCGATATAATATTATCGCCACTAAAAGTAATTTTTAGTAGCAACTAAATGTTGTCACTCAAAGATTTGTATAACTTTTTAAAAATTTAAAAATTTTTAGCTGTAAGTATAATGATGCCACTAAATGTAATTATTATTGGTGACTACATTTATGTTGCCCTTAAAAGTATTTGGTGACAACATTTTAGTCACTACTAAACATTTGTAGTGGCAACTTTTTTTGGTTATTATTAAAAATTTTATTGAAATAAGAATTAATATTTTAGTAACAATTTTTAGTGATAATTTATCAAAGTCATCACTCAATATTTTTAATGGCAACTTTTTTGTTACTACTAAAAATTGTCACTAAAAGCCTTTTTTTTTGGAGTAATAATTAGTCTTTGAAAATTTAATGCCATAAATATAGTTCTTGAAATTTGTTATAATATTAATTTAATAATAAGTGAAGATTAAAATAATATTTTTAAATAATAAAATTAAATTGATGTCAAATAATTATAATTTAATTTTTATATAAATTTTTTAAAAGATATAATCTAAATTTTTTTTAAAAAGATATAACAAAATTAATTTTTTAAATTATAATTATGACATATATCAAATTATATCTTTTTAACTATGCACTAGGCTTTTTAATTTCAATTATTTTTAATATTAATTTTTATATCAAATTATGGCTTGTTAACCATGGGAAATTAAAAGAGAAGATGATCAAAGTAAGACTCATAAACTTTGCTACAAAGATCCACTAAGCTTTTTAACTATGCACTATTCAAAACAAACTAATTACATTTAAGAGAATTAAAATCTTCTAAAGTTCAGAAGATCCTAAAGTAATAAAGTTTGGAGAGAATGAGTGTGCTTTGTTTTTTTGTTTTTTAAATTAAACCCCACACCTTTTCCCCTTACTTTCACTTCATCACTAAAAGGGAAAAAACTCTAGAGCATCTACTCTCCAATTAAGGGACTTTTCAGTGACTATTCAACTTTAAGATCATATTATCACTAAAAGTACCTTTTAACAGTTTAAGCTCAAAATTTATAATTGATTTAAAAAAATTTTGTACCAAGCTTTTATTGGCAACATTCAATCGCTACTAAAAGAAACTTTTAGTAGCGATACAATATTATCGCCACTAAAGGTAATTTTTAGTGATAATTAAATGTTGACACTCAAAGATTTGTATAACTTTTTAAAAATTTAAAAAATTTTCATATGAAAATTGTTAGTTGTAAGTATAACATTGCCACTAAATGTAATTATTATTGGCAATTATGTTTATGTTGCCACTAAAAGTATTTTGTGGCAACATTTTAGTCACCACTAAACATTTTTAGTGGCAATTTTTTCTTGTTGTTATTAAAAATTTTATTGAAATAAGAATTAATATTTTATTAACAACTTTTAGTGATAATTTATCAAAGTCATCACTAAATATTTTTAGTGGCAACTTTTTTTGTCATTACTAAAAATTGTCACTAAAAGTCTTTTTTTTTAGTAATAATTAGTCTTTGCAAATTTAATGCCATAAATATAGTTCTTGAAATTTGTAATAATATTAATTTAATAATAAGTCAAGATTAAAATAATCTTTTTAAATAATAAAATTAAATTGATGTCAATAAATATTTAAAGAATAAATTAATAATTATAATTTTTGTTGGGAACAAAAATAATAATTCATGGTATGGAGGTAATATCTCATTTTACAAAATTGTCTTAGGGTTGGTACGACGTGGTTTGCATGGGAGCTAGGAAGTCCAAAAGAGGTAACTGTATTCGTGTAACTGATAAAATATAATAAAGTAAATGAGTAATAGATAATTGGGGAAGGCAACAGCTAGGCAAAGCCATGAGGATGTTCCATATTTAATGCCTAAGATCACATTTTGTGAAGACAGCAGAACTTGATTCGTGTAAAACTTAATTTCCCGATAAGGTATACATACATGCATACATACATACATACATACATACATATATATATATATATATATGTAATTTGCGCAGCTATAAAGGCATAAGAAAATGTATTGTGCATTACAAATTTGAATTCTTAATGTGCTTTAAGATTACTCATTCATTTGAATTCCCAGATAGTTATGTTAGGATTTTGTTCTGTTATTTATTTTTATTCAATTAAAGAAAACCCCCCTCCAAGGAGTTGATGCTCTTCATGTGAAGAGTGAAGGTCTTCCCTCTTTTCTCTGTCTCATGCTAACTCAGTCACTAGCTTGTGTTTTGGTTGATATAAAGCTATAGTCACAATATTTTGCTCTGAAACGATTTTTGCTTTTGTGGTAGAGAGAGAATCAAGAACTTAAGAGATTCCTTTGCAACTGAAGGAGGATATCATGGAATCCAAACAGAGAACTCAGGAAAACATATGAAATAGAGTCTTATTTTTCAGAAAATACCAGCAAACGAGCAATTCTGATAGAGTTCCTCTTACAAAACAGAAAATAAAGTAGAAAAACACAATAAACAGCAAATCAAAAATAGAAAAAGAATGCAGAGAAGATGAGGGCTAGGCCGTCTGAAACTCTTGTTGACCCTTACCTACTTAACTCCCTTTAGAAATTCTTACCAATGTTTATATCTTCAAGAATATCCCTTTATCACCGGGAGCCTAATCAGGATAATAATTTTTAATATTGCCATTTCTAAATGTTTATGAAATTTGAATCATCCTTTACGTTTCCAAAAAATACTCAGTATTTTAGAATTATGACCTTCTTCTAGCCCTTCTTCATTAAGAAAATAATGTGCTGATCTTTTAGCAGTGGGTTGCAGCATATACAGAGTGAGCAGGACTGACCATTAAGCAATCTTGAAATCTTGATGTAATGTTTTCATTCAAGATATACTACAGAAATAAACTAGAATCAACATAGAGTGTAAAAAAAAGTCAGGCAATCTTGAAATCTTGATGTAATGTTTTCATTCAAGATATACTATAGAAATAAACTAGAATCAACATAGAGTGTAAAAAAAAGTCAGGCAATCTTGAAATCTTGATGTAATGTTTTCATTCAAGATATACTACAGAAATAAACTAGAATCAACATAGAGTGTAAAAAAAAGTCAGGCAATCTTGAAATCTTGATGTAATGTTTTCATTCAAGATATACTACAGAAATAAACTATAATCAACATAGAGTGTAAAAAAAAGTCAGGCAATCTTGAAATCTTGATGTAATGTTTTCATTCAAGATATACTACAGAAATCAACTAGAATCAATATAGAGTGTGAAAAAAAGTACGAAAATGGCTAACTCTATATTGTTAAGAAATAAGACTACCAGATAGGTTTCCAGAGTTGCATCTGTTGCAGTAGAAACAAACTAACAGCGCTATTCACAAGATAGCTGTAAAAGAGAAAAAGGACCTCTGCATCGTTCATCGGCCTTTTTGAAGGCATTCATTTGAATTTTGATGTTGTTGCCTTAGACAACTCACTATTAAGATAGAAATTACAATAGCAAGATCTCAAGCACTCATTTTTTCAGAAAATGGAACAAAAATTAAAGGAGGAGCAAATACTGAGTATGCTTATGCTTACCGTGCATGAAGGGATATATAGTTAAAATCAATAGATGGATTCTACATTTAAGATCACATAGAAGGCAAGAACGGTGAGAGACTGAAGAGAAATGCAAGAGTAACAAAAAGGAGAGAGTGCTGGATTCCCATTTGAGAAAGAGAAATGCCTTTTCGGCTTAGATGACACTAACATGTGGTTCAATCTGGAGCATTGATGGTGTTAATGGAAAGGATTTAAACTTTATAATATGAAAAAAATGTATTATACTATTTGCTGACGTGGCATGACAAGATCTACGAGATTAATCTAACGGCTAAAATTTTTCAACATGGGGCAACAATTGGTGCCTTAAAATGAAGCAATTTGCTCCCACAAAGAAGTGTCCTTAAAATCCCAAGACATTCAACTAAGCAAGAAAGGCAATTTGTTACCTTACTGGAAAAAATTACTACATATTAGCCACAATAAACTAATCTCTTTTTCCCTTGGCTTAGAGAAAAAAGAACTTGTACCTTAATACTTTAAGCTATATATAATTTGCTTGCTAGATTAAGCTATTCTTTTCTTATTTTGTTATATTCTCAACACCAATAGATAATCCATTAACAGATATATATGATTTCTTCTAATTATTAAAGAATATATATAATTTCATCATTTGTCAATATATACCTCTCTTTCTTTGTATATAAGACTCATAAAGAATGAGTAGGTCATACTTTTTTTTTCTCTTCTTTTCTCTTTCTTCATCAAACTTATCTCTATATATATTTACAAAGATTTTTGTAATCTCCGCAAATATATATATATGTGTGTGTGTGTGTGTGTGTGTGTGTGTGTGTGTGTGATTATTATCCAAAAATACCATTTGCTTTCTAGTTTCGACAAAGATGGACATTTAAAACCAAACATAAAGGGTGGATGAGAAAGCCGTCGAAATCATTAGCAAAGCCTTTTAAGCTTCCTTCATCACCTACCACTTAAAATGACATAATTCGATAATCTTTGCATTAGTGTACTTAGCCTTCTATCGGCCAACAATAACCTAAAATATTATGCTAATTTTATCCCATGTTGTCCCATAAAACTCGTTTTTGTCCTCTTCCTTTCAAGTTTTTCTTCCTTGGCTTTCTCGTTTTAGAACCTCATGTCCACGCTGATTCTAAAATATTCTTTTCATGGAAACAAACCTTAGGCTTCAATTAATCAAATTAGGATGTGCCACTTGTTTCAAACGTCAAGCTCACCAAAATGATGCCATTGATTATGATTGTTCAATGACGAGCTTTGCTTGAAATTAGCAAATAATATGCTCATTGGGCAAAATTTTAACATATCAATAAAATAAAATAATATTGGCTAAAATTTAGTAGAAATTTAGTTTTACTCATCTAAATTAAGATTTAATTATAAAATTAATATACAAACATAACAAAATATTTTTTTAAATACTAAACATCAAACATTATTTTAAAAGTGTTTTATTATATTTAAATGTTGATGAGGTGTTCCTTCGATATTTATTGAATCTGGTAAGAAGTTCAATAATCAATTTGTTTTAAAACCTACATTGCTTGTGTGTGCACTGATGTAGCAAAATGTTGGAAAGAATCTTAGGACTGTTTGGTGTGTCCTATACGATAAGATTTGATAATATATAATATTGAATAAGATAAAAATTAATTATTTTGATAAAAATATTTTTTTATTTAATAATATATTATATTCATCTAAATTTTTTATATTATATTAATTTTAAAAAAATAATATAGGTAAATAAGGTAATACATAGCACTTAGCAACCTAGCCAACTCAGTCACATTGGATTTGATAAAAACAAAAGGGGACATATTGGTTAAGGTTGAACCATTGGAGTTGGTAAAAACAAAAGGGGACATATTGGTTAAGGTTGAACCATGTCAGCTAGTTTAACTTGGGCCAAATCTATGAATTTTTTTTAAATTTATTTTATAAAAATTTATATAAAATTTTTATTTTTTAAGAAAAAATATAATTTTATAAAGACTTATATAAATATTTTATTTTTTCAGGGGTCATTTTTAAATTTTTTATAAAAAATTATGAAAAAAAAGTAACCTAATATACTTGGTAAACTAGTTTGACTTAACTCGATACTAAACTAATTGGCCTTGGCCTAGACATTGAGTTTAAAAAAAGTAACTCAATGTAAAATTAGGTAAAACATTGAGTTATAAGAGTGATCATGATATCCAACAACCTTGCCACTTGGGTCCCACTTGCTCATATTAGACCAAGTAGAAGCCGGCCAAAAAAATTAAGCATACTAAGTTGGGATACGTGATTGGCCAAGCCAAGCAGCAAGCTAGCCATCTTGCATGTTGGTTAATTTAACTCGACTTAGCCTAGTCTTATGATTTTTTTAAAAATTTATTTTATAAAGATTTATATAAAAAAATTTATTTTTTTAAAGGTATGATATAATTTTAGAAGAACTTATATAAAATTTTTATTTTTTCAAGAGTTATTTTATAATTTTCATAAAAGATTTTAAAAAAACAAAAATGACTCAACCAATGTAAAAAAACCAATTTGGCATATATAATATTAAACCAACCAAACTAGGCTGGGGCACTTGGCTTAAAACATAACCATTGGATTATAAGAGTGACCGCAATGCCTAGTGGCCTAGCTAGTTTGATCTCATTGGATCACACGGGAAAAGTTGGGTTAGGTAAAAAAAAATTTACTCAACTATGTTACACAATTTAATCTAACCTAACATAGTTCTATTATTTTTTTTCATTTTTTTTAAATTTATATAAAAACTTTATTTTTAAGAGTCATTTTATAATTTTTTACTAAAAATAAAAAATTGACCCAACCCAATACAAGATTTAACCAAGTCGGTAAGGTTAGCCCTAAGTATTAAGTTAGACTAATATTTAATCCAAGATTACCCTCATCAAGTTGGGCCAAGACCTTGAGATAATTATGATCACTTATGCGGAGTGATAGTTAGAATAAGGAAGTGTTAATAAAACTTGATAGATGAACATATTTAAACCTATGCTCACTTTAAAGATTTAATATATTATTTGTATTAAATAAATAATAAATTTATAATATATTATATTAATTTATATTATCCTATTTAATACAAAGTACCAAACGGACTTAGACATTAATGGAACATCGCACATTGTTCGTCGAAGCCTCACAATTACGAGGTTTTGATTATGAAGCTGATAAAATCTAATTGAGTGGCATTATGATAGCAATTAAAATGGAAAAGGAAAAGACAACTACCTAAAGCATGCGCTGGAAAAAATCAGTGGCACTGCTGTAAAATTAAAGAGCATAAAATCTAAAAACTGAAAAGTATGAAAGGAAATAAATGCTTGCTGTTGCGGAAAGGAGCAAAACAATCAAATGACAACAAAGGTTTTAGTTATTCTCGAATTTCTGTCCTTAATTATTAATTTTTATAAGGAAAAGAAAGAATTATGGGAGGAGTGAGAAAATGCTAGGAATTATTTTGGGTTCGTTGCAACCGTTGGATCATTCGATTCTGATCTGCCCTTCGTTTGTCCAGACAAAGGCCGTGAATGCTGTAGATCCGACTGTGTGATACAACATTCGTCGCATTGTTATCGGCATTTAAGCTTGGGGTCCTTAAGTGCTTTCTGCGAGTTTTCTTACTGTGGTTGAAGAAATTTGAATTGGGAAATTGGTAGTCAAGCCCCACTGGTACTTTTCATCGGTGGATTTCGCTATGTACTTTGAACTTTGGTGGTGGTTTAATGGGGCTGTGAAGTTGAATTTTGGTTGTAATTAGCTACTCTTCTAACTGCGAACGGCACAAGTAGGATCTGCTAACGGCAAAAGTTCTAGGGTTTGAAGAATGTGCCAATTTGGTTTTTGGATACGTATTACGTGTGGATTTAGGGAGAGACATTGCATTTTGAATGGTACAGTTGTTCCTTTTATGCCATATTTGGATTCTTGGCATAAGATATGCGGTTGAGTTGACTTGGTCACACTGTCAGTTTGTATCATTGTTTCTAGAGCAAATGGGGTACGAAAGCGGTTTTTGCTGAAATTGATTGTTGGGCTTAAATTCCCTGTGAGGTTGAACTATATGTAAATTATGGGTTATTTGTTAGGATGTAGAGATATTTTGAATTTGGGTTGTAGGGAGAATTCGTGGTGACACTTGACGCTACCGGTGGTAGTGAAGATGCCACCTTCCCCAGCATGGAGGTGCTCTCCTGGGAGAGGGCCAAGAGCAGACAGTCACAAGAGGGGACGCAGTCTTGAAGGTGGACTCCTCTTCAGGGAGAAAGATGATGATCTTGCTTTGTTCAATGAAATGCAGTCCAGAGAAAGAGAGAATTTCTTGCTTCAGTCATCTGATGATTTTGAAGACTCATTCAGTAATTTTCTTCACTGATATTTAATGAAGACAATGTATCTGTATTTTGGATACTTTATTTGGGTGATATTTTTGGTAATGAATGTTGTCTTGAATTTAATTTACAGCCGCAAAGTTGAGAAATTTTTCTGATATCAAGCTTGGTATCACCATTCCCAGTCGAGGAGAAAGCAGTAACGTGCTTAATGCAGAGGGTGACAAGAATGACTATGACTGGTGGGTAGTGCATTCTGCCCATCGGACTTTCGTTCGTTAAATCATGTTGTGTTGTACAACCGTGTTTGATGATTCAATATCCCACTCTTTTCAATTGTCTCTATATCACTTTAACAACACATTCATTGTGTTGGCCAATAATTCAAGTTTCTTGATTACAAAGCTTGAGGATTCGATGTGAATCAATTGGTGTCTGGTCTCAACTTCTCATTTTAATGATGCCTTATCTATTTTGTCTATTTTAAGGTTACTGACACCTCCAGACACACCGCTGTTTCCTTCACTGGATGATGAACCACCCGTAATGAATGTTGCAAGCAGAGGAAGGCCTCGGAGTAAACCTATTTCCATATCAAGATCTTCTACGGTGTGCTTTTGAACCAATATATATAGTTATGCATAATTATATCTTTTTTTATATAAAAAAAATCCTCCGTTAAATAGTTTGTCTACTCACTATTTATCCTCTTTCAGATGGAGAAGAGTTACAGAAGCAGTAGAGGTGGTGCAAGTCCAAATCGGCTAAGTCCATCCCCTCGTTCTGGAAATAATACATTCCAGTCAAGGGGAAGGCCTTCATCTGCGCCTAATTCCAGCCCAACCCAAAGTTTACAGCGGCATGCTACTCCATTAAAATCATCTCCTCCTCCAAATAAGCCCTTGACACCTGCTCCCAGGTCTTCTACTCCTCGGAGGATGAGCACTGGCTCCAGCAGTCCTGCAGTCTCATCAGGGACTAGGGGAACTTCCCCTGTGAAGTTGAGTCGTGGAAATTCTGCTTCACCAAAGATAAGGGCATGGCAAACTAATATTCCTGGTTTCTCCTCTGAAGCTCCTCCCAATCTTCGTACTTCATTGGCTGATAGACCAGCATCATATGTGAGGGGTTCATCACCAGCATCCAGAAATGGTAGGGATTCTACCTTTAAATTCAGTAGGCAATCAATGTCTCCTACTGCTTCTAGGAGCAGCAGCTCTTTTCATAGTCATGATCGAGACCAATTTAGCTCACGCAGCAAAGGTTCTGTTGCATCATCTGGCGATGATGATCTAGACTCTTTACAGTCCATCCTAGTTGGTAATTTAGACCGATTGGGTTCAAGAAGTGGTGGTTCAATTTCAAACAACAGAGCTCTTGCCTTTTCCAAAAAGTCAACCAGGACAGTGTCTCCAAATTTTGCTTCTAAAAGATCTTTTGACCCTGCCCTTCGGCAAATGGTATTTTATTGTCTAATTCACCTAAATAATATCCTTTCTCAATCATGATATGGTATACTGCTAATTTGTTGGTAAGCAATCATGAAGTGTGTTTACTTCTTATGGAATTAAAAAATTGACTGGTTTCTCGTAGGGTAGTCATCCCTGCTGTTCTGTGGACTCTCTCTTGCTCTCACACACAAAGTTTCTCTTCTTTCTTCAAATTTCTTATTGATATGTGCTAGGTTGCAAAATTGTTTCTGTAATTCTGTTTGCACTGAAAGCAATTTAAAATGAGAAGCGAACTGATTCAACCCAGTTATAATTCTTGCTGGCCACCGTTGAAGGCAACTTTGAAAGAATAATTCCTTTATCTATCTCTATATAATCTGTAGCTATGATGCTGTTTTGTTTTGTTTTGTTCTTTTTTTTGGGGGGGAGGGTCCCCATGCTTGCTTTTGGTAGCATGCTAGGGGTGTACTTATTTATAAACTAAACTTGACAAGTCAACTACTGTAAGTAAATGGCTTAATAATAAGTCATCATTTATAACAATTTTTTTTCGTCAACCTTTGATGATCTGAGTGGCAGAAATGCCAATGGAGAGTTATGTTGTGTGAGCAGATTAAAAAAGGAAATTTGGTATGCTTTTATTAGATACAAACCTGAGCAATTATTATCCCTTCCCCTCACATTTTACTATAAATTATTTTCTTGAATGTGTTTAGTAGTTAATTTAATCAAAATACTCAGTTTTGGTTGTTATCATACAATGCTGTGCAGGACCGAAAAAGTCCTCAAAAAATGTTCAGGCCACTTTTATCAAGTGCACCAAGTACAACCTTTTATGCTGGAAAAGCAAATTCTGCACATCGTTCCCTGGTATCTAGGAATTCCTCTGTCACAACAAGCAGCAGTGGAAGTTCTGATCAAGGTGCAAGTTTTGCACCTGACACTGAAGGGAGTGATCACAACCAAGATGACGTGGCAAGTGAAAGTGAGAAGATATTATATCCTGATATTCATGAAGAGGTATTTGCCTTTGATAAGACTGATGCATTAAATGAAAATGTTGGGCATGAGGTCAAGGATGAATCAATTGACATCCAGTACAATGAAACTACAGGCCCTAAGATTGATCGTTGTCCTATTGAATCTGAAGATTCTGTTCTTCATTGTATCGACACTGAAGTCAATGAAAGTTCAGAAACTTTCAATGCTACTGCTGATTTTTTAGAAGCTGGTAGTTATGACAATTTGACAATCTGTTCTCATTGTGTTTGTCGCTATGAGCCCACTGATCAGGCAAAGAAAGATATTAGGCTTTTGGCAGAGAAAGATATTAGGCTTTGTCTGGAATGCAGCAAGAAAAATAAACTCTTGAGAGTCATCATCCCTGAGACAACTTTGGCATTTGCTGAAGATTCTTCTGTATATTCTACAAAAATGTCTGCAGAAGAAAAACCATTAGCTGAAACAGTTCAACTAATGGTTGCATCTGAACTGCCACAAGAGAAAGACGTAAGTGAATTGAGGTTTTCCCTTGGTGAGCAAGACGCTGAGGAAAGTCAAACTTCTTGCAGTGAGCTAATCCAGGATCACTCACAACAAAGTCCTCTTTTAAGTTCATTGCCAGAGGGAGGTCAGCTGAAGCCTGCCGACCTGTTAGAAACGGGCCAATCAAGAATTAATTACAACAGGCCTGATAGTGATGTCATAGATCAGCAGTTGTGTAACTACAATGATTGTGCAAATTTGAAGGTGGACCTCTTGGAAGGCACCGGCATTTCTGTATTACTGAAGAGGTCAAGCAGCAGCAAAGGACCTGTAGTTCAGGGCAGGACTTTTACTGCCACAACCATATCTTATGATGATCTGTCTCTTGGAAGAGATAGTGTGAACAGCATTAGAAGCTCCAGTGGGCATGGAAGTTATTCTGCCTCTTTATCAGTTGATTTCAGCTTGGTGAGACATGCTGAGTTTTGTGTGCAACAGCAGTTAAGTGGCAAGAAAATGGATGTAGAATATGGATATGACATAAGGATCAAGCCTCAAAGCACTGAGTCATCTTTCTCTGGAACTTCAAACTATTCTCACCATGGATTAGGTCTTACAACAGAAGAGAGTTCTTCTGGCAACACAGAATGTGGAATTACAGAGGAGATATCCATAGTTCCACAGGACGGGCAAGCTTCAGAAAATAAAGTGGCAGATATAATAGATGCTTCTTCTGAGGGTTTGACTTTTGTTGAGGAAGATAAATATGAACATCATGGTAGTGTAAGATTAACTGATGCTTGTAGCTCGGAATTGTTGCAACAGGCTGGTGGTGTTCAGTCTGATTACAATTCAGTGCCATCATTTACACGCCATAGGGATTCTATTCCTTGTAAAAATGTTGAAAACTATCCAAATAATATAAGGAGCGCCCCCAATACAGAAATATCGGCTATGGCTCCTGGGTCATCTTTTGATGAGGAACATCATGTGGAGAACTCCGATGATGGATTGGATGTTTTGCCTACTACAAACAGTTCCACAATTACAGAATCAGAAATAGAAAAGGCAACACATTGTTCAAATGAACCTGGTTTGAGGAATGATGATCTCCCTCTGGTATTGAAGAGCGTTATGGATGACTTTCAGGAGCCTTCTGTTCCAAATCCTTCCAATGATCATCTTACAGCTTCTGTTCCAGAGTCCAATACCTCTGAGTACTCCCATGGCATAGGTATGATATTTGTTGTATTAGAATCATAAGTTAAAAATATTAGAATAAATTATTTAGACCTCCCTCTAGTTTTAATTAATCCTTGTTTTAAATTCTAACCTGGCATAAACACACCCTCTTCGTGTTTTCCAAATTACATTGACCTTCCTTAAATTAAAGTGTAACATAGTGTAAACCTCCCTTAATTCTATGTTACTAGGTAAGTCTGTGTAATTATATTGAACCTCAGAGGAGGTCTATTTAATTTACTAGAGATACTCTTGTTAACTACTAAGATGAAATTTCGTCAATAAGCTTCTCCTCTTCATCCTTTCAGACATGCATTGATCGATGCAATTACCATGTGGTTTGGTCATATATTAATTCTAATCAGTTTTATGACATACAAAACTTTATAGGATGACATTGCGTCTACCTTGTCTGGGATTAATAATAAGCAACTGAATTTCCCGTAGTATAGATTTAAAAAAAAAAAAGAAAAAATAGTCAGGATCTTCAAAAAGATTGTTCCTTGATTTGTTTTCTGCAACTCTATAATGTAAAACCGGTGGTACAGTTTTACATTCTTTCACACTTCCCCAAAAGTCTCTTACTTCTTCCCTTTCCCGTTCTGCTGGTCCTACTCCTACATCATTAGGAAGTTAAATGTGATACAGGTTTTGTGCTCACTATCATTCTTTAGGCCGTTATTGTCTTGTCACATACAAATTTCAAAATGACAACAGTCAAGACTCTAGAATTTGTTTTCTTTTGTCTTTTGTGCAAAGGGTGTGCATTTTTCTTTTTACAAAACTCGAGTTATGTGGACTTGAGAGGATCAGTTCTGTATTTCTTCTTCGTCCAATTCAAATAATGTGCTGCAAGTTTTGCCTAAACTTCTGGTGCGCGTGACATTTTCCCCTCAAAGTGATTGGGACTGGAACTGAAGTGTTGTTGTGGGGACTGTAATGGATGCGTCTTTGTTGTTCATTTGTTGGTTTTCATGGTACCTCTGGCATAATGAGGAACGGTCCATCATGCACTTGGCATTTTCAATGGCAGTCTTTTATCTGGAACTTGTTTCACATCTTAGTATCGTTTGATTTACGTAGCTGATCCCACTCAGTGGGAAAAAGTTTATTGTTGTCGTTGTTGTTATTTCACATCTTGTAAGTGGAAGTGGTAGATATTTAATCTTGCTTTAAAATATAACTAATATAAGTGCTTCACTATGACTGTCAAATGTAAGTGTGAGCTTTTATTTTGATAGTTATCAGTGTAGTTTCTAGTTTTCAGGTAAGAAAATATTGTTTTTTAATGCTATTCTGTAAACATGACAGTTCACTAGACGGACGACCTCTGATATTAAGCATATGTATATTTTGCTATCATTTCAGAACTTCTATTTGTTTTATTGGGGGACGGGCCAAATCTTTGCTCATGAAGTTTATGGAGCAGAATTTTTTTGTTGAGGAGAATGAAACATCATTTCAGTTTTCTCTCGCTAAGTAGATTTTGCTGCCTTTTAATGCTTGTAAATTTTATCTGCTGAAGATAGAATTACTACTCGGCCAACTTCTGACAAATTTCCCATTCTTTCTGCCAGAGGAATCAACAGTTACGGTGGAATGTCTAGGTGCTGGCAACACTAGAAGCCTGACACTTGAAGAGGCAACAGATGCCATACTCTTTTGCAGTTCTATCATCCATGATCTTGTTTATCAGGCTGCAACAATAGCAATGGAGAGAGAAAGCTCAGATCCATTTAAAGGTTCTGAACCAACCGTCACTACATTGGGGAAACCCAATTCTAATAGAAAGGATTCTTGCTGCCGTACTGTTGGCAAGCGTGCATTGAAATCCCAAAGAGTGGCCAGGCAGAGGCGGGTGGAAACTGAGGCCCAATCCCCTTCTGGCAGGACTGAGAACGATGAAAATATTAACGAATCTTCCACACACAATGTTGGGCTTCCAAACAAGATGGACAATATGAGGCCCCCAAAGCTTGAATCCAAGTGTAATTGCACCATAATGTGAGATCCCGCTTGCACCTTTTGCTCGTCCCTTTGGCCTTTCTAGAACTTAGCCGAGTGCTTGCAAGTTTCTGGATTTAGGTTTGAAGGCTTGGATAATAGCCAAATGTCACGTTGTCTTTGACATAATTGTAAAGCCTTTTTTTTTTTTCTTTTTTCTTTCTCCTTTTTGTTGGTAGGCCATTAGTTCGAGGCATTTGGAGGATTGTGCTCCCTCCCGCAGCTGCATTCTTGTTATCTGATTAACCATCTTAATCAAGTGATCCGTCAATGCGTGTGTGAAGTCGAACGGACTCATACATATTCAAGATTGTGAAAGATGGTACTGATTTCATCCCAAGTAGTTTATATCCATTGTGACATTGACTAGGCATTATGTTAACCCTACACCCCAAAATCTTGTTCCTTGGTATTGTAGTTTATTTGAATATCAGCAAACTGTTGGACAATTTGTTACATACATCAAAGTCACTTTTTTTTAAAAATTAATTTGCCTCCAATTACGCTTTGAATTCGAAGATTACTCAAAAACATTTTGCTACATACATCAAAGTCACATTTTTTTTTTCAATTAACTTGACTCCAATTACGATTTGAATTCGAAGATTACTCTAAGTACCATGAACCAAAGCTCATTGTTCAAAATTCCAATTTAAATGCGTTAATGATACACTAATACTAGGACTATGAGAAGTGGGGACGGCCTTCGGGCTGTATTATTGTGGGTTGTTTGTGGCAGATGAGGCCGAGAGTATTGGGCTTATTACTGTAGGATTTCCAAGACCAGCCCAAACCCTCAGCGACAAGATTGAAGCTTCGAAGCGGAAATTTTGATCATATACAGAAAACTGTTTTGGCGGGAAATTTTGATCATATACATAATTGACTCACATGGACAAGATTGAAGCTCCGAAGTGGAACAACAGGGTCATTTGGTTATTTCCATTAATCTGCTCCGTTTTGACGCAACAATGGTCTCCGATTCAGACTCAGACGGATCTCATGTCTCCGCGACGCCCCCAAGAGAAGAGCGTCCATCATCCTTGCCCGCACAACCATCGCTGCCGCAGCCGCAGCCGCAGCCTCCTGTTCTCGTCTCCAGCAAATTAAAATCTTCTTCCTTGTCCAGCTCGAAATCTTCAAAGTCCAAAATACGCCCTTCAAGACCAACCAAAGCGCCGTCCAAACCGGAATCCACTCAAGAAGAATTGCCCTCTAATTCCTGTTGCCTCCCTACTCTACCCTTCCAGATTCGTCGACCTTCTGACTGTGTTCCCCAACTGTCAACTGCACCGTCCATTGAAACCCTCCCAGCTGGTTACTTCTCCAAATCCACGTCATTCTCGAAAATTCGAAGGCCCTTACTCAGTTTTGTAGATTCCTCGGGAAATGAACCTCCTCTTGATTTTGCATCTAATCCAGGCCCCAAGAACGAGAGTAATGAGAGTTATCGTCGGCAGGCTGATTCTATTCCAGCAGAAGTAGAGCGCGATAGTCTAAGTGCTAGGTATTCGGCAAAGGTAGGGAAGAGACATCCTAATCTGATAGGAGCTAATGTGCCAGCGCCACCAGTTAAGCTGCGACAATGTGGTGGCGAGGGCAACTTTGTGAGGTTGAACGTGAATAGCAAGAGGTGGAAGTTGCTGAAACATGGGAGAAAGAACAATTCTACATATAGTAGACGTAGATGTTACATGAGATATAGAGTTAAATCGAAGCGTGAAGGACAGGATCAAATGCAGTCGGTCTATGAGTCCGAGGAGGATGCGTTTGTTGTGCATGCGGCAAAAAAGAAGTCCAGGGATTCTTGTGGAACCAAAGAATTTGATTGCAAAATGATTGAAGAGGCGGTTTCAGCAGTTCGAGATGACCCATCTGATGAGAACCTGGTGAACTTGCTAAAATTAACTTATGGTTATGATTCTTTTCGGGATGGGCAGTTGGAGGCAATCAAGATGGTACTTGCTGGCAAGTGGACTATGCTTATTTTGCCCACTGGTGCAGGAAAGTCCCTGTGTTATCAGTTACCCGCAATGATTTTACCTGGGATTACCCTGGTCGTCAGTCCATTGGTAGCCTTGATGATTGATCAACAAAGACAGTTGCCTCCTATGATTAATGGAGGACTTCTATGCAGCAGTCAGGTAACTTTATACCCTTTCTCATTCTCCCGGAGAGAAATTTATTTCATATGACATCTGTGATGTGATCCTTTTATCTTTAATTGTGTTAGACACCTGAAGAAGCCTCTGAAACGCTGAAGCAGCTTCAACAAGGTGCAATGAAGGTGGGATTATCAACAATTGGATGTAGTTTTGGCTTTTATGCGTACCTTCTCTCATTTGCTTATGCTGAAATATGTTGCAGTCTTGCAGATTGATTAATTTGGTGTCACCCTCTATTATCCAGAGGCACATTAGTATGGTGTTTTGCATATCACTATGATCCTCATTTTGCATTTAATGATAATAACAATACCGACATGACATTCGGGAGTTTGGTCTTGCCATTGCCTAAATCTTGCGTTCCCATTTATAATTTGTGCCCAGGTGCTTTTTGTTTCACCAGAGAGGTTCCTGAATGAAGAGTTTCTGTCAATAATTTCTACTGCTTCAGCTGTATCTCTTGTTGTGGTTGATGAAGCCCATTGTATATCTGAATGGTGAGTACGTTCCAGTGCCATTTGGTGATGTCAACATTTTCATACCCGTTTGATCTTAACAATTTAGACTTTTTGGCAGGGCACACAATTTTCGCCCTTCATTCATGAGGCTTAGGGCATCTTTGCTCCACAACAAGCTTAATGCAGGCTCTATCCTGGCAATGACAGCAACTGCTACAGCCATAACTTTAGATGCCATCATGTCTGCTCTAGATATTCCTTGCACAAATCTTATTCAGAAGACACAGTTAAGGGACAATATGCATTTATCAGTATCTTTAACCAGAAATAGGCAAGTTAAATGCTCTTTTTTTCAGATTTAACCTATGTAGTATCGTTTTCTGAACTTGGATTTGTTAAACTTAAGATATTAATACTTCAAACATGCTAAAAATGACAGAATGAAAGACCTATTGATGCTGATCAAGTCTCCTCCATTTGTGGAAGTTCAAAGCATCATTATATACTGTAAATTTCAGGTGTGCATACAGTCTTATTTGTTTGGAATACAGAATAGTCTACAATTTCCTGGAACTTACCTATCATAATTTTGCAATAATATCTCTGTTCCGGCAAATCATAGTATCAGATGTGTAAACTTTCGTGTAGGGGAAATTGCCAAATTTTGTGATGGATATCCTTATTTTTGGTGAATATTTTTAGGATTCTGATATTTGGGGCATTAACTATGTCTTTTTCTGTTCCAGTCTGAAACTGATATAATTAGCAGATACTTGAATGACAACAATATCTCTGCAAGAGTTAGTACCGTATTTACCTTTTTGAAATGATATCATAGATTTCTCCGTGCATAGTCTTTACTGCTGAATGGTAAATCTGATGATAATTGTTAACTGCTACCTAGAGTTACCATAGTGGTATCACTACAAAGGAGCGTAGCTATGTACAGGAGTTGTTTGGTTCCAGCAAGATCAGAGTGGTGAGATCAATTTTTTTATTCTGTCACTAATTTTGTGGTGTGCACATGCATTTTAATGATTATTAAGAATATTCTGCAAGTATCCTCTCTATTGGTGCTTCAAATACCACTTTACTAGGCCAATTGATGTACCTTGTAACTTCTGGTGAAGGTTGTTGCAACTGTGGCATTCGGGATGGGACTAGACAAAAGGGATGTTGGAAGTGTAAGTCTTATTAAAATATGCTTTCTACATTTTTTTGGGTACCTATTGGTTTCTGACAATAAAATTTCACTAGGATTGTGTACTCATGTAATAACGTTCATCCTGCACTTAGTTGTTTGTTATTATGCACTTACAAAAGGCTACTTTACAAGCATCAATTTCTTTCACTTTTTTTTGTGTATTTCACAAATTGGTACTTAATTGCAATATAAGTGATCTTTGTATGTCAGTACTTGATTCTGCAACTCTAGTCGCATCTGTGTTTAGGTAATTCATTACAGTCTGCCAGAAAGTCTGGAGGAGTATGTTCAGGTAAATGTTCTAAATTCTAATAGCCATAGGTTCTTTCTTAGGTTTCATTAAATAGATTGAATGATAATTTGTAGGAAACTGGACGTGCTGGAAGGGATGGGAGGTTGTCCTTTTGCCACCTATTTTATGATGATGAGACATATGTCAAACTCCGTAGTCTAATGTACAGGTAGTAAAATATAATTTTTCTACATTCTTTTGCACTGATACATTGCTCTCCAGTTAATGCACTGTTTTGTCCTCAGTGATGGAGTCGATGAATATGCGGTGAACAAATTTCTGTGCGAAGTATTCCCTGCTGACAGAATTTCCAATGGGCAAATATGTTCCTTGATCAAAGAATCTGCTTCACGCAGGTTTGACATGAAAGAAGAGGTTTTCTACTATGGCCTTCAACTTTATGAACTTCAAAAATCCAGACGCCCTTCCTATTACTTAGTCATGCTATGTTCTAATCATGAATGTAACAAGATAATTTATATAAGAATTTATTTTTACAGTCATCCTGATTAGCTCGAAAATTTGTCTACTCTGTTGAATGACTAGAAAATAATTAACACAGTTTCTTGTCTAAAATGCATTCTTTGTTTAAAATCCAATTTTGTGCGTATTATGACTGTACATGATAATTGTCCTTGTGCAAAAATGTTGTGATTTTCTTAGTTGTTAAGCAACTGAACCCAAAGAAATCAAGATTGTTTTTAGACACACGTACTGGCAACCCATTTGCATTTGCACTGAAATTGTAGATAATTATGCATCATGAGTCTGAAATAGGTCTCGGGGGCAAAACTTTTACTAATATTTTCCTCTGCTAGGTGATGCTCACACTTTTGACACGCTTGGAGTTGGATGATGTGCAGTACTTGCACTTACTTCCACAGATAAATGCCACTTGCACTTTGAATTTTCATAAGGTGTGTGTGCAGATAAACCTCTGAATACACACACACATACACATGATTAGCTCACTCAAGCATCACATGAGTATGGGACACTGATTATTGATTGATTAAATGATAAGCCTGGCAAAGGCATGTCAATCTCATGTTTGTTAACTCAACTTAACTATAGAGAAATACATTAGTTTTGAATACATTACCCAAAAAAATGGTTTTGACTAACTACAGATGCATCTAATTTTTCACATGGATGCAGACTCCCCCTACATTACTTGCCAAAAAGGTTTCTGCTGTTGCTGCAATACTGAAAAGGTAAGGATGGTTCTTTTTTTTTTTTATCTGGACTTTTCACTTTTAAATTCTTTTTCCCGTTTCTACTGGATGGCTATTCTATTAAGTTTTTTTTAATGTTAAGATTTTGGAGGTGGAGCTGGATTCCATCCCTCCCATTTTTTAATAGACATACCCGCTGAGTGCTGAGATGTTTGGGATATGGCTGTTCCTGATCATGATTACTAGAAAAGCAGTTGAGTGCTACCTAATTCATAAATATCTTGTTTGAATGAATTATTTTTTATTTGATTTTCAGGTCTGAAAATAAGCAAGGGCTATATGTCTTTGACGTGCCCTCAGTGGCTATTGACATGGGGGTTACAGCTGTTGAAATATCAAATCAGTTGCACAATCTAAAGGTTTGGATAATTGGAATTCATCTTTATCATGAGTTTGCATGAGTGCATTGTACCTTTTTA
Source organism: Erythrophleum ivorense (assembly GCA_026724425.1). Classification (NCBI taxonomy): domain Eukaryota; kingdom Viridiplantae; phylum Streptophyta; class Magnoliopsida; order Fabales; family Fabaceae; genus Erythrophleum; species Erythrophleum ivorense. Next base: position 1,190,664 of record JAIUCV010000147.1, on the reverse strand, counting down.
AAGTACGAGAATCCTTTGTTCCAAGTAACTAAATTTAAGATTTCAGTTTTACAGTGCCAAAGTTGATAGAAGGTCAAGATTTCAAATTAAACTGATAATGAACATAGTTTTATATACTTGGTTGTTACCCATTTTTAAATTATGGATCTTAATGCAAAAAAGTAACACTTCCAATAGTTAACTCTGCATTGAACCTCCAATTACTGTACAATGCTGTTAAAACCACTTATGAATCCACAAGAAATAGAAGTGTAACTGATGACATTGGATAATATACAAAACTGCAAATTTATGGGTGATTTTTGCAGCAGAAGATATGTCCCATCTCCCCCAAGTTCTCATCTTTTAACGCTGTTATTATTTCATTATTTGTAACGTTATTCTTGCAAATCTTTACACTTAAGCAGGCTTAAGTGTGATTTGTGCCTTGGTAATTGTTAAATTCCCTCAAGAATATTCATATTTTCTCTGCCCTTGAAGCCTTTCAAATCATACATCTCATATGACCAATGCTCGAAAACTGCTTGCATTATTATAATCTCAAATAATTTTATTTGTTCTTCTTTATTTTATATTATGCTATATGTAACCTAGAACCTCATTGTAACATTGTTTCTCAGTTGCTTGGAGAAATAACCTTTGAGATGAAGGACTTGGCTTATTGCTATATGATTGTTAAAGCACCAACAGATTTCTTTTCACTGTCAGCAGACCTTACACGATGGTTATATGAGGTTGAAAAATCGAAGGTGACTAGTTTTAATATTATCGAATTAAGCTTTGAATTAGGAAAATTTTCTTTTTGCTATGTTTGGTGATTTTTTCTTAAGACATTATATCTTATGCATGTTCATTCTTTCTTGGGATTTGTGATGTTCTTGTGATAATGTGATAGGATCCCTAGTATGAAGACTCTAGGCAAAAGTGATTCAATAGACTTTCATTCAAAAGATTCAACAACCTCTCTAAAACCCCTCTAATCCATACTTATATCAAATAGAGTAAAGAGAAACTTTTGTTACAAACAATTATACTTTTAACTAATATACTAATAAGATAGTATAGGATGTTAAAGTCTCACATAAAGTAGTATGGGTTATTTAATAGGGTATTTAAGGAAGGTAGTTCTCCCACCTTAACAATTAGTTTTGAAGGAAGGTTTCTTGTCAATTAATATTTTCTAAGAGCCTTTAATTGATGGAGACTAAGGTAGTATAAAATACAAAACACTTTACTTACTTAGGGTGGTTATCTCACCTCAATAACTAACAAATGCTAGCTAATACAATAAACACTAATTGACACTTTTTATTTCAACTAATCCCACATAACAATACTCCTCTCCTCACAATAATCCTTGTCTTCAAGGATCTATACAACAACAACAAAGTTTTTTCCTACTAAGTGGGGTCGGCTACATGGATCAATTGACACCATAAGCACCTATCATAAATCATATTTTTAGACAAACTATTTAAATATAAATCTCTCTTAATAATTTATCTTATAGTTTTTCTTGGTCTTCTTCTACCTCTAATTGTTGGATTATTTTTCATTTCATCTACTCTCATAATTGGAGCTTTTATAGGTCTCTTCTCCACATGACCAAACCATCTAAATCTTGATTTTACAATCTTTTCCACAATAAGTGCGACTTCCACATTCTCTCTAATGCATTCATTTTTAATCCTATCTCATCTAGTGTGTCCACTCATTCAACGCAACATTCTCATATCTGCAACATTGAACTTATTTTCTTGTTAACTTTTTATTGCCCAACATTCAGTTCCATACAACATTGTGGGTCTTATAACTGTGCAGTAGAATTTACCCTTAAGTTTGAGTGGTACTCTTTTATCACAAATAACACCCGAAGCACCCTTTCATTTCATCCACCCCGCTTGAATCCTATGTTTTACATCTTCTTTTATTTCCCCGTTATGTTGTATGATGGATTCAAGATATTTAAATCGTGTGACTTGTGGTAGGATATGTTCTCTAATTTTTTATTTCTGCGCTAGAAGTGGTGTGTTTCTTACTAAATTTACACTCTATATATTCCGTTTTACTTGTACTTAAATGAAATCCATGAGTTTTCAAAGCTAGTCTCCATCTCTCCAACTTCTCATTCATTTCCTCTCTTGATTCTCTAACTAGGATAATATTATCTGCAAAAAGTATGCACTGTGGCACCGGCTCTTGGATATATTCAGTAAGCACATTCAAGACTAAAGTAAAAAGATAAGAGCTCAGAGTTAACCTTTGATGTAGACCAATAGTTATCGGAAAATCTTTCATAAGTCCACCTTTTGTTACCACGCTAGTTGTAACCTTATCATACATGTCTTAGATTGCTTGAATATACGCTATACGAACTCCTTTTTCTCCTCTCTTCAAGGATCTATATAATTTTAAAAATTCAAAAATTCATAGATGCCCATCCTCACACTTCTTCATCGGCTAAAATCATAGATTTGCTTGTCTTTTAACAGTAGAACAGTTTAGCTTCTTAATGGGAGCATTTGCATATTCCTGAGTGAAATTGAACATAGCCATTTTTTTTTTTTGGCTTTTCCCATCCCTGGACATAACAATTCTTTTGGATAAAATAATACCAAATTTTTGAAACAAATCTCGTAATTTTCCATTATCAATTGCATCTTGAAGAGAGATGAAGTTGACTAGTCGTAATAGGCCTGAATCAAAGTGAGGTTCTTGAACTGAAAGAATACATCAAATAACTTACCATAAAAAATCATATACAATCCAATTCGAAGTCTTATTGAATTATAACCCATGTAGATTCTATAACCCATGTTAGTGGGCTCAGGCCCATTAAGGCCATATGAATAGTAGTAGATTAGTGCTTATCCCAACAGAATATTTTTCTCTGATTCTTTGGGATTATTTAGATTAGCATTTATCTTGTTTTATTCCCTAAAATCTCTGTAATCAGTTTTTTATTTCTACTGTCATATTTGCTGATGTATTGCCATATAAATGAATGGGCCTCGATCAAATAAAAATATTGATTTTTGAGGCTTCAATATTTCGTTCATGGTATCAGAGCTTCTCGTTCCGGATCACCATGATTAAGTTCGGGTTTGGCCTGAACGCAGACGGCCAGGAAGACCGAAGCTCGACGATGGACCAATGTCTTAAGCTGTCGCCGTTGATCGCTTCAGGTCTTCAAGCGCCAACGAAGCTTCATCTGCCTCCATCACCATTCATCGCTTGAATGGCCAGAACTATTTACAGTGGGTAGCAAGCGTGCGTCTTTATGTCACTAGAAGAGAAAAATATGATTACCTTACCGGTGCACTCCCTAAACCCAGCACCAACGATCCGAAGTTTCGTGAATGGGAGGCAGAAAATTCCACTGTGCAAGCCTGGCTGGTCAACTCCATGACTATCGAAATCAATGCTCACTATTCTCTCTGAGTCAGCACGTGATGTATGGGAGGCTGCTAGAGATATGTTCGCATCTCTCAAGAATAAAGCAGCTCTTCTCGAAATCGAAGGATTTCTCCATGAGTTCAAACAAGGCACTCTGAGTATCACTGAATATTATACCACTCTAGTGATTCAATGGCAGCAACTGGATCTCTATGATACAATAGAGTGGGCATGCTCTGTTGGTACTTTACGGTACTCTAAGATAAAGGAAGAAAAGAGGATCTTTAAATTTCTTCTTGGACTCAATTCATCCTTTGATGAGGTACGAGTTAGAATAATGGCTTTAGACCCCTTACCATCCTTAAAGGAAGTGTTTTTTACTGTCAAACATGAAGAAAGCAGGAAGAAACTTCTCTTAAATGATCAGCTACGCCTTACCGATCATGACTTAACAGCCTTAATTGCAAGGGGTCACAGAATAATGATAAGACCAGAAGAAATACAAAGTGGTGTGACCACTATAAAAGAACAGGACATACTAAAGATGTTTGCTGGAAATTACATGGCAAACCACCAAACCAAAGGGGAAGAGGCCGACAAGAGAGCAAAGGTTTTGCAGCTGTATTAGACGATAAAACAAAAAATAATCCTAGTAAAATCAGCAAGGAGGAAATTGAACTCTTTAGAAAATTCTTAGAAAAGCATGATCTTCAAACTTCACCACAAGATAAAGTGGTGGCAGCCACCAACATTGCTTATACAGGTAACGCAGTGTCTACATTTAATGCCAAAGTTCATCACCGAGATATGTGGCTGGTAGACTTCGGTGCTACAGATCATATGTTTGGTAACAAGTCACTTATTTGCAATATACAGCCATGTGGTAGTCCTATGTATACTAAAATTGCTGATGGGACACTTACTGAAGTTACTGGGATAGGAGAGGTGTATATAACTACACATATTGTACTAAAAAATGTTCTCTATGCACCTGATCTGAAGTGCAATTTACTATCTGTTAAAAGAGTTACTGATGATCTACACTGTCATGTTAACTTTACCTTTACTCAATGTATCTTTCAGGAACTGGAGTCGAAGAAGACGATTGGCACTGCTAGGATACTTGAAGGTCTCTATTGTCTGGAAGGAAAGAGCAATAACCAATTGCAAAATGAGAGGAGCAAAGCCTTGTCAGTTCATTTTTCAAATAAAGATGTGTTGTTATGGCACTATAGATTAGGTCATCCCAACTTCAATTATATGCTCAAGCTATTCCCAAATTCCATGAATAAAAATGATCTTTCTTTGACTTGTGATATTTGTCAAATTTCCAAACATACAAAAAATAGCTACAAATCACACATACATAAACCAACACATCCTTTCTCCATGATTCATAGTGACATTTGGGGACCATCCCGTGTTCTATCCATTACCAAAGCAAAATGGTTTGTGACTTTCATTGATGATCATATTCGCCTCACTTGGGTGTTTCTTATGAGAGAAAAATCTGAAATGGTACAAATCTTCATAAACTTTCACTCGATGATCAGAACTCAATTTCAAATCTCAATCCAAGTCCTTCGGAGTGATAGTGGGAGGGAGTATATGAGTGATACATTACAAACCTACCTTAAACAGCACGGAATTATTCACCAAACCAGTTGTATTAATATCTCCCAACAAAACAGAGTTGCCGAAAGAAAAAATAGACACCTCCTTGAAGTAACAAGAGCTCTCATGGCCACCCATAGTGTTCCCAAAATCTATTAGGGGGAAGTAGTACTTACTTCTGCACATTTGATTAACCGAATGCCCTCCAAAACCTTAAACTTTCAAACCCCTCTCCACAAACTCACCGAAACTTATCCCAATTTCCACATAATCTCACACATTCCTGAGAAAGTCTTTGGTTGTGTTGCTTATGTTCACAATGATCATGGGAGAAAACTTGACCCAAAAGCACTTAAATGTATTTTCTTAGGATATTCACCCACCCAAAAAGATTACAAATGTTATTCCCCCACCTTAAAGAAGTTCTTTGTCACTATGAATGTCTCCTTTGATGAAAAACAGTCCTTTTATCCTCAAACTCCTATTCAAGGGGAGAGTGACGATGAATGACAGTTTTTAGTCTCAAATGAACCTTTGGGCAGCCCACATTTACCTTTGTTTAAATCTGACCAGAATCTGGAGTCCATTCTTGATGCTAACCAACTTGACCAAATTGCCTTGAACAGCCCTGTGTCTGAATTTAATACCACTGAAAATGACCTATCAAAGAAAGATCATATTGAAACAGGGATAGTGGATCAACCTAAAAGAAAGGAATTGATAGTATACACTAGGAGAGACAAAGATAAGACACATGAGACCTCAAGAAATCTTGTACAGATCCAAGAGTCAACTTCAAACTCTATTCCTGAAGATCTCAACCAGCCCATTGCATTGAGAAAAGGGGTAAGACAATGTACTCTTCATCCTATCGGTAAATTTGTCAGTTATGATAAATTATCTAACAAATTTCAGATTTTTATTGCTAATCTCTCTGATGAGAAAATACCAGCAAATTTTCAAGAGGCAGCTGCAAATCCTAAATGGAAAGAGGCTATTGATGATGAATTAAGATCATTAATCAAAAACCACACGTGGAAGATCACTGATCTACCTAGAGGAAAAACTACGGTTGGATGTAAATGGGTATTTACTATCAAGTATCACCCAGATGGTACCATAAATAGATATAAGGCTCGCTTGGTTGCAAAGGGCTTTACACAAACGCATGGTATTGATTATCAAGAAACTTTTGCCCCAGTGGCAAAATTCAATACTATCAAAATTATCTTGTTTCTTGCAGCCAATAAAAATTGGTCCCTTTATCAACTAGATGTGAAGAACGCCTTCCTGAATGGCGATTTGGAAGAAGTGTACATGGATATACCGCAAGGTCTTTCAGATTTTAATAGACCACTTAAAGTGTGTAGATTGTACAAATCCCTGTATGGTCTCAAATAGTCACCAAAGGCCTAGTTTGACAGATTTACAAATGTAGTGAAAAGTCTAGGGTATTCCCAATGCCAAACTGATCATACACTATTTGTGAGGCATTCACATGGACGAAGTTCAATCTTAATAGTCTATGTGGATGATATTGTCTTAACAGGCGATGATCTAGAAGAAATTCAGAGACTCAAACAGTCACTAGCAGCTGAATTTGAAGTGAAAGATTTAGGAACTTTAAGGTATTTTCTTGGAATGGAAGTAGCCAGGTCTAATGAAGGGATTGTTGTGTCCCAGAGAAAGTACACTCTAGACTTATTGAAGGAGACAGGAATGCTGGGGGCAAAACCTGCTGAGACCCCAATGGATTCAATCACAAAATTAGGTCAAAAGGGAGATTCACCGCCAGTTGACACTGGCAGATATCAACGATTAGTTGGTAAGCTAATATACCTATTTCATACTAGACTTGATATAACCTATCCAGTCAGTGTGGTAAGCCAATTCATGAGCAAGCCTCACGAGAAACACGTGGAAGCTGTTTATAGAATTCTACGGTATCTAAAAATGACACCTGAAAAGGGCTTTTTTTTTTTGGAAAAAGAGGAGCCAAGCACATTGAAGTATTCACAGATGCAGATTGGGCTGGGTGTCCCATGGATAGAAGATCAACTTCAGGTTATTGTACCTTTGTATGGGGGAACTTGGTGACTTGGAGGAGCAAGAAGCAAGCAGTGGTTGTACGAAGTAGTGCCGAAGCAGAATATAGAGCATTAGCTTTGGAAATATGTGAAGGAATGTGGATCTTCAGGTTGTTAAATGAATTGAAAATTAAAACTAACCCTCATATGAAAGTGTGGTGTGATAACATAACCACTATTGGTATTGTTAGAAATCCAATACACCATGATAGAACTAAACACGTTGAAATCGATAGACACTTTATCAAGGAAAAAATTGATGCAGGGATAGCTGATCTACTCTATGTCTCATCAAATTCACTAGTTGTTGATATTCTTACGAAGGCTCTGTCCAGAGTTAAGTTTGAAGAACTTAGCAGCAAGTTGGGAATGATGAATATCTACTCTCCAGCTTGAGGGGGAGTGTTAGTGGGCTCAAGCCCATTAAGGCCATATGAATAGTAGCAGATTAGTGCTTATCCCAACAGAATATTTTTCTCTGATTCTTTGGGATTATTTAGATTAGCATTTATCTTGTTTTATTCCCTAAAATCTTTGTAATCAGTTTTTTATTTCTATTGCCATATTTGCTGATGTATTGCCATATAAATAAATGGGCCTCGATCAAATAAAAATACTGATTTTTGAGGTTTCAGTATTTCGTTCAACCCATAAGGATTCTTATGGTTTGATTTGTCAATCCAACATTTGATACTGTGGCCCAACCAGGCTTCGAGTTTAACCTTCCTTCCTTAGTAGGCTTTGTGTCTTGATTTACCTTGGCTTTTCTTAAGAAAATTGAATTAGGGCCTGTTTTACTAATGTCATCCTTCTTGAATTGCACGTGTTTGTTTAAGGTCAATTTATGACCCATTCTTGTGTTGCATTTCCTTCTGAAATCTTCGTCATCCACGTGTCCTTTCCAAATTTTGTCCAGCACTAAAAACGATGGGTTCTAGAATGCATTCCCATTCCTTATGGAATTACTATTATTCAGCTTTATTGGAATGCTTACATTGTGTGCTTAGAGGAAAAAATATTATTTCATCATTATTCTATAGAAAATCGATACAGGATATATACACAAGGAGCAATAAAGAGGGACCCAATAATTAGGAATACAAAAAAGGAAGAATATAAAACAGATCCTAAAATAACTCTTATAAATAAGACTAGGTACAACCTAATAAAAAACATATAATCCTATATTAATAATCGGGATTTCCCCTCAAGTTGGATCATATATATTTATCATGTCCAACTTGCACACAAAGTCTTTGAGTTTTTCCTTGGACAACCCCTTTGTGAGAATGTCTGTTGTTTGCTCTTTAGTTGGCACATAGATGAGACATACAAGTCCTTCTTCAAATTTTTCTTTGATAAAATGTTGGTCAACCTCAATATGTTTGGTTCAATCATGTTGAACAGGATTTTGAGAGATGCTAATGGCAACTTTATTGTCTGTGTAGTGTTTTATTGGAAATTCTACTTCAATTTTCAGTTCATCTAGCACTCTTTTTAGGTACAACCCTTCACAAATTCCAAGAGCTACTGCTCTATATTCAGATTCAGCACTGCATCTTGACATTACATTTTGCTTCTTGCTTCTCCAAGTAACCAAGTTATCTCATACAAATGTGTAGTATCTTGAGGTAGATCATCTATCATCATGAGCTCCAGCATAATTAGTATCTATAAAGATTTCTATATCTCTCTTGTGTGATTTTTTAAACAAGAGACCTCTCCTTGTTGTAGCCTTTAGGTACTTCAAGATCTTGTAAACAGCACAAATATTTTCTTCTTGGGTCATGTGAATGTTGGCTAGCTACACTCATTGCAAATGCAATATTGGGCTTCGTATGAGATAGGTATAATAGTTTTCTAGCCAACCTTTAGTATCATTCCTTGTCAACACATTCTTCTTCCTTCAACTCCTTCTTGGTTGGTTTCTTCTTGTCTTTTTCTATTTAATAACCTCCACAGGGGTATCACTTTGTCTACACCCCAACATGTCTGTCTCTCTTAGGAGATCAAGTATGTACTTTCGTTGGGAAATATAAATCCCTTTTTTTGATCTTGCAAATTCCATGCCAAGGAAATATTTCATATCACCGAGATCTTTTATTTGAAATTCCCTTGCTAATGCCATTTTTATTTTTTTAATTTCTTCAATATCGTCTCCGGTGAGCATTATATCATCTACATAGACTATTAAGATAGTCCTCTTATCTCTCCTGTGCTTGAAAAACATGGTGTGATCACTTTGCCCCTGACTGTAAGCCTTCGATTTTAAAACATTTGTGAACTTTTCAAACCATGCACGAGGGGATTGTTTCAACCCATACAATGACTTATTCAATTAGCACACTTGATTTTGGTCTTTCTTAGGAAAACTAAGTGGAAGCATTATGTACACTTCTTCCTTTAAATCTTCATTCAGAAAAACATTTTTAATATCTAATTGGCATAGAGGCTAATCTAAGTTGGATGCTAGTGAAAGAACTATTCTTATAGTATTAAGCTTAGCCACCAGAGCAAACGTCTCTGTGTAGACCATATATCTATGAGAATCCTTTGGCAACTAGTCTTGTCTTGTATTTATCAACTGTAACATGTTTTAAATTTTATTATAAATACCCATTTGCACCTTATAGCCTTTTTTCCTCTTGGGAGGTCAACAATTTCCTAAGTCCCATTCTTTATTAGAGCCTCCATTTTCTCCATAACAGCTGCTCTCCATTCAGGTGATTCTAGTGCCTCCTCTATAGGATTTGGCACTTTAATGCTATCAAGACTAGTAATAAAAGCATGATATCGAGGAGATAGAGCCTTGTAAGAAACAAACCTCTCTATTAGATGTTTGGTACAAGTCCTTGGTTGCTTTTTAATGGCAATAGGAAGATCCAAATCATTGTAGTGTTCACTGTTCTGATCATTATCAACAATTCCATGATTTTCTTCATCAGATATGTTTGCATTCGGCACATCAATTATTTCTTCCAGCTCTCTCTAAGGGTCTATCACTGGTTCTAATTCATGGCCTGTGCTAGGTACTTATGACTTGCTACTTAGTATCTTCTTCCAAGTAAAGATTTTTATAGATTTTGTATTTGTGTCACCTCTCAAATCATTGTGATTCCCTTCAGTGTTTGTCCTATCAGTCAACTCAGGAAGCAACTCAATGTTAAGTAAGGACTCAATGTAAGGCAAGGAGACCAGATTTTTTAGATTTTGAGGATTTTCTAGATTTTGAGAATCTAAATTGTCTTTCATTGGCTGAGATTCACTCTAACTCTCCTCCTGAAGCAAAGACGAAAGATAAAATGGGACCTCTTCATGAAATGTGACATCACGTGTGACAGAGATATTTTTTGAGAGGATTATAACATTTATATCCCTTTTGGTTAGCAGAGTAACCAAGGAAGACACACCTAACAGCATGAAGTACAAGTTTGTTATTGTGATGAGTGTGAACATATGCAAAGCACCTAAAGACCTTCAAAGAAAGGTTATTTTTGAGATATGGAATCTGGTGAGTGGAGTGAAAAACCTCAAGAGGAGTTTTAAAGGCCAAGATTTGGCTAGAAAGTCTATTAATTAAATAAGTGGCAGTAAGGACAGTATCCCCCCAATAAAATTTAGGCATATGAGTAGTAAACATAATGACGACCTTTAAAAGATGTCTATTTTTACGTTTAACAATCTCATTTTGTTGAAAACTGTAAGCACAAGTGGTTTTGTGAAAAATGTCATCGTCTTTGAGAAATTAACCAAGACTTTTGTTGATGTATTCAGTCCCACTATCAGTATGGAGAATTTTCAGGCAGGTTTAGAATTGTGTTTTTATCATATTATAAAACCCAACAAACGTTGAGGAAACTTTTATTTTGTCCCTTAACAAATATACCCCAGTTAACTCGAGTGTGATCATTAATAAAAGTGATAAACCATTTTGCATTGATTTTGTTTGGAATTTTAGATGATCCCAAAAGGTCATTGTGAATGGTAGAAAATGATTGAGATGCTTTGTATTCATTTCTTGGAAAAGAAGATCTATAATGCTTTGCAAGTTCACAAACATCACAATGAAACTGGGAAACATCTTTATTAGAGCATACAGAAGGAAACAACTTAGACAAGTATTAGAAACTAGGATGTCTTAGATGATGGTGCCATAACCAAAGGTCATTATCCTTGGGGAGTGACACTTTATTACAAAAACTTGAGTCTTACTTACTACTTTCATCTAGGTAGTAGAGGCCATCGAATTCTTTAGCACTGCCAATCGTTGTCCTCGTTGACAAATCTTGAAAAACACAATAAGTAGCAAATAAGTCAACATGATAGCGTTCCTCGTCGGTCAATTGATTAACAGATAATAAATTACACTTCAAGTTGGGAATATAGAGGACTAAATGAAGTGTAAGAGTTGGAGAAATCTTAATACTCCCTGTTCCCGCAACAATAGACCAAGTACCATAAGCAATCTTAACTTTGAGATTTTCAGCATAACGAGTATAAGAGGAAAAAAGTGTGTGATTATCTGTCATGTGATCTAAGAATTCGGAGTCGACAATCCAGCAATTACCAAAGCAGAAACTTTTTATAGTAGACAAGGCTTGTAAGAATTTACCTCGATGAACAACTGTGGCAATAAGCTACCTTCTTTGGGATTGTTCTGTATTCTGCATAACAATCAACATCTCTATAAGTTTACCCAGTTGATCATTTGAGATTGATTGTTGCGTATTAAGGAGTTCTTTTGCCTTGTTTGGTCTGTCACTTGTAGTAGCATGATAGCCACGGCTTTTTCCCTTTTTTGATTACCAATCATGAGGTCTGCCATGAATATCTCAATATGTATTCTTTGTATGACCACTCTTCTTGCATTGTTCACATACAGGCTTTCCTTTAGAGGACTTCGAATCAAATGTATGAGTGGCTAAAGCAAAGGATTCAGAAGTGGGTGTGTGAGACTAGTTCTCATCCTTCAGCATCACCTATAGCCTTGAATCTTCTCTCCTTACTTTTGCAAATGCTTCACGAACAGAAGTTAGTGGCACATGATTGAGAATTCGCCCTCACACAGCATCAAGGTCTTTATGAAGACTTGCTAGAAACTCAAATAACCTTTCTTTGTCAACTCATTTGCGAAATCTCACAACATCTTCAAAACAACACCAATCTTTCTCACTGTTAAGATTCAGCTCTTGTCAGTGTCATTTTTTTTGAGATAATACTCATTGATATTGCGAGTCCCCTGTTTCATTTGCCATAATTTTGCTTTAATTTCAAAAACTTGGGAGACGTTTTCACCATTAGAATATGCTTGCCTAACAGCGTCTCATATATCTCGTGCTGATAGCAGAAACATGAAACTTTTCTTAATTGGTGGGATCATCGCATTCACTAACTATAAAGAAACTATTGAATTTTTGGTCTTCCAAAGTCGCAGAGTAGACGCATTTGTGGGGTTTGGAGCAGAAGTTTCGCTTGTCAAATACCCCAACTTGTTTCGGCCTTCTATTGCTAGTTTGATAGATTGAGCTCGTTCTCAGTAATTATCAGCGGTGAATTTTTCAGGGATGATTAGGACCGCCGAGGCTTTGAGGTTAGAGGCCACCACTGGGTTTCCCACGTAGTGCAGATTGGACGTGGAGGAGCCCTCGGGCTTGGGCAATGTTGAGGTGTTTCCATCGCCAACCTTAGGGTTCAACTCTATTTTGGTCTCCGATTGCGTCTCGTCCCCCTCCTTCTGCCCTGATACCATGTGCGCTCGTAAAAAAAAAGTTATTTCATCATTATTTTATGGAAGATAGATACATGATATATACACAAGGAGCAATAAAGAGGGACCCAATAATTAGGGATACAGAAAAGGAAGAATATAAAACAGGTCCTAAAATTACTCCTATAAATAAGAATATTTACAACCTAATAAAAAACATATAATCCTATATTAATAATTGGGATTTCCATAGACATTCCTTCAAAGGTTCACCTCAGCTTGTTCTTTTGTAGGAAATGTTGTCTTTGCTGCCACCTCATTCCTGTTGGATAGACTAGTAATTGTGTCAGCAAAATCCATCATCGAAGGTTTCTTGTTAGAGAACAAGTTCATCGCCATAAAGTTGACCCCTTCACAGAACTCATTCTAATTCGTTCAGGTGTTGGTTCTTGTCTTCACATCGGTCTCACCAGTAAATTTGTTGCTTGTTTCTACAACTTCAAGGATGGCAGCACCCGCCATCTCTTGAATAGTCGTGGTGTTCTTCATTTTTTCCATCTTGCCTTCAATTATCCAATCCCTTGTTCCCATTTTCTTGTTCAATTTAGGGATTTCAATTCTAGTGTTCTGGGAAAGAACCAAATATCTTCTTGTTTGCATTTTTTTGAATGAGCCGAATTAAGGACGTAGTCCTAAAGTTCTGTTTCTATGCACGCAACCCACAGTGGATATCGACTCCGGTGTAACTTGGCTACCTACTAATAAGCTAAAAGGAAAAGAATAGTAGAAATTGGGAACAGAAGAAAAGAAAGGAGTGAACAAGATGAGAATTAAAGAAAAAATTCACAATTCATTCATTTGATACTCAGCATTAAGACATCGAGCAAACAAATATATTGTAACAGAATTTAGTTTCTAAGAATATCATATTACCCTCAACAAATGTTGAAATTTCCCCTAAAGGTTGTTGACAAAAGATGACTTCACTAATTAATATGCAAAAAGCTAAATGCCCCACTAAATTCTTTTTACTTATCAAAGCCTCCTTGATAAGATCACCCTTGATCCCAAGGGTGAGTTGATTTAGCAAACTCAGGAAAATTAATACTAAACAGTAAACCAAGGCTCCCATGTAGCTTCCTCCTTGAGTTATCCTTGCCATTTGACTAGAACTTCTGGCACCACTCGACCTTTTCTCTGCACAAGTTGTCTATCCAAAATTCGTTCTAATATCCGTGGAGCTGCTATAGGTCCCCATTCTTTTGGTAACTCCTTGGGAATAATTGAAGCATTGGAACGTTTCTTCAACAATGAAACACGAAAAGTTGGATGTATGCGAGAAGTGGGTGGCAGCTTCAGTGCATAAGCCATTGGTCCTACTCTCACTAAGATCTGGTAAGGGCCAAAGTATCAAGGGGAGAGGTTCTCATAAGTTCTTCGTAGGATTGAGTGTTGTTGAAATGGTTGGAGTTTGAGAAAAATCCACATGCCTTTTTTAAACTTTTTGGGAGTGCGCCCCTTTCAACATATTGTTTCATCCTATTGATTGCGAGCTCCAAATTCTTCTTAAGTTGTTGTAGCATGACCTCCCAAGCTATAAAGCTTCTGTCAATTACTTCCATCATAGATTCCTGTGGCACGTAAGGGAGATGGATTGGTGGAGGCTGGTCATACATGACTTCATATGGGGTAATGTCAGTGGAAGTGTGATAAGTGGTGTTATACCACCATTTAGCAAGTGGTAACCAATGACACCACTCTTGTGGAGCTTGCCATGCCCTATTTTGGAGGTAGTTCTCTAGGTAGTGATTTAAGACTTAGCTTTGGCTATCGCATTGTGGATAATAGGCGGAAGATAAACATTAGGAAACTTTTAGCTTCTTCATAAACTTTTGCCAAAATTTACTAATGAAAAGAAGGTCTTTGTCGCTAACAATGTTTGTTGGAGTTCCATGTAATTTGTAGATGTTGTCCATAAATTCTTGGGCTAATTGTGCAGCTGTAAATGGATGTGAGAGGGCCAAAATGTGAGCATACTTGCTCAGCTGGTCTACTACCACCCAAATAGTATCCTTCCCTTTTGACTTAGGTAATTTTTCAATAAAATCAATGGCCACACTTTGTCATACTCCACTGGGAATAAGAAGAGCTTGAAGTAATCCCGGATAGGCTGCTATGTTATACTTGTAGTGAAGGCACATTTCACATTGTGAAATGAAATCTTGGATGTCCTTAACCGTTCCTTTCCAATAAAAGATAGCTTTAATATGTTTCCATGTCTCTTTGACGCTTGAATGTCCACCTTGGGGTGATGAATGAAGTCATTGCATGATTATAGTCTTAAGCATTAAATTATTGCCGATAACTAGCTTGTTTTTGCAAGTCAAGGCCTACCCATTCCTTTTATACTTTAGATAGGATGTTGGATCATTTTGGAGCAGTTGAATAATGGTTTGTAAGTGCCCTTCAGTTAGCCAATGTTGTTTGATTTCATTCCACAGCTCTATAGTTAACGAAGACACTGTCATGTGTAGAAGTTCCCCATGAGAAGCTTGAGAGAGTGGATCAGCTGCAACATTTACCCAAAACTTTACAAAACCCAAAAGGTCTTTGCACGACCGAAATGGCCCACTAAATTTCCAATGGAATTATTGTTTAAAGCTCTGTAATCCACACACATCCTCCATTTGCTATCCTTTTTTTTTTTTAACAAGAACGATTGGAGTAGCAATTGGGGAGGAACTACGTTGGATGATTCTCGCTTCTAACATGTTGTTGATCATCTTTTCAATTATGTCTTTTTGAATAGCAGGGTACAAGTAGGGTCGAAGATTTATTGGATTAGTGCCTTCCTTCAAGGGAATGGAGTGGTCATGAGGTTCTTTGTGAGGGGGTAAAGTTTTGGGTACTGCAAAGACTTCTTGGAATTGAAATAAGACTTGTTGTGCAGCTGCTGGAACGGTACTGTAAAGTTTTGGGTAGATGTTAGGTAAATGTTGACAAGTAAAGGGAATTTAATGGGGCATTTAGATCTTTGCATGTTAATTAGTGGGGTTATCTTCAGGATTTCATTGTAACAACCTTTAGTTATGAGGGTCAAGGGAATTACAGGATTTGTTGAGGCTAGTATGGTATTCTCTTTGTAAACTGAATTTTGTTACAGTGTAATTGTGTGCTCAGTGTCTTGATGCTGAGTATCAAATAAATAAATTATGAATTTCCTCTCTAATTCTCATCTTCTTCACTTCTTTCTTTTCTTCTGTTTCCAATTTCTCCTATTCTTTTCCTTTTGGCTTATCACCGACTCTATTCTCAACAACACCATATCTGGAAACACCCTACCATTTGACATGTCAACCACCTTCAATTTCACCAGCTTTGAAAGTTCCTCTAGAGTTGTGCTCATCTGTAGCTTTCGTTGTGAGCTTTGCCATCATTGATTCCATTCGTGATAGAGAACTCCAAATGTCTGAAACATCTCTTCGAAAGCATTCTTGACTTCTGGTGTCTTTCGCCATCCCCAGAGCCGATTGGCTTTGATGCCAAATTGGTATGATAACTCTGGGGAAAAGTGATTCAATAGACTTTCATTCAAAAGATTCAACAACCTCTCTAAGATGCTTGTGGCCCATACTTATAGAGAAACTTATGTTCCAATTAGTTGTACTCCTAACTGAAATACTAACAAACTTACTAACTCATACAACAAACACTGACTAACATTTCTTATTTCAACTAATCCCATGTAACAATCCCACTACTAAACACACAAACACCCAAATCACAGCCCAAAACAGAGGCTCTTCGATCGAAGAATATTATACTTCTGGTACAAGAGTTACAATAGTCACTTACCATGGAAACCCTTACCCAAGCAACAAGATACACTCTAGAACAAACATACAACACTTACATGCCCAAATATTTAACTCAGCCAAGCGCAAAGAAGCAAAAGCCAAAAGACAGCACTGAGATGCACTAAGGACCGAAATTGTGTTGACTGGGGACTCTCCCTCTTAGAAGAATACAACACACCAACTCACACGAGTTATCACATACAATAACCACAAAATACCCACGATGACACAGCAAACATAGCCAAGTTTCATTCACAGGTACACAACAAAAGAACAAGACAAGTGCTAACTTTCGAGAGGCTAGCTCTCTTCTCAATTCCCCTGAAATTCCTCAAGCCTTTTCTCAGCCAGTTCCTCCTTTTTGCTCCTACTGCTCTTCAACTGCTTCACCCACTTTCTCATCGTGAAGTCTCCCTTTTACCCCTCTGCTTCTGTCTTCTTTCGGTATAAACCCTTCTGCTTTTTATTGGACCATCAGTCCCACTTTTCTCTCCCTCTTCCACTCCCTTTGGCCTCCTGCTATATGTTTTGGCCGCTTGGGTGGGTTGAGTTCCATCATAATGTCTAATATTCACCTCAAAGGTATGAACTATTAATGACGTTTACTCCACTTCAGTTTTAGATATCGATTAGTATGCTAGGGAACATACAGTACGTTGGTAGCATCCAATTTCACCTTTAAGTTATAACTGATTGGGCTGTTTCATTGTTTCTGCATTTTGAAAAGGTACGGAAACTGGATGCAATGTTTAATGCGGCATATCTTGCAGTAAATATTTGTGATAAGACGCTTGGTTGCAGTGGTTCCAATCACACACCATGCTTGCAAAGGAGGATATTGGATTACTTTGCTGGCGTCGATGATAATTACTTTTCCAAGAAGTTGGACCGAAGCAGGTTCTACTTTTCTGTTTTTTGGTTGCTTTAAGTCTTTAGGTAAACCCCCTCAAAAAAACAAAAAAAAAAATTGTAGAAAGGTTGAATCTAAATACTGGTTTATAATCATGTTATATTTGTAATGACTAGTAAATACTTCTGCTATATGCTATATTATCATGCTGATATTCCCAATATTTACATATGCAGTCCCTTTTTGCGAGCAGATATAAAGGTGTGTTTTCATATTTTTCATTCTTAGAATCTATGCTTGATGCATATCGTGTGTGGAAGACTAAATTTTCTTGCTCCTTTCGGATGACCAGGTCTTTCTACAGAGCAATTCACAGGCCAAATTCACACCAAGAGCCATTGCAAGGATAATGCATGGGATTGCAAGCCCAGCTTATCCTTCTACAGCTTGGTCTAAAACTCATTTCTGGTAAACCCAAAAAAATAATAGTAAAAATAAATAAATCGCTGATACTATTGTAGTCAGTGGCTTGGCATCTACTTTGTTGGTATGAAGATTTTCAGAAAGAAAACCTGACAACTTTCAAAAGCTGTGTGCTTTTTTTTTTTGGCCAACAAAAGCTGTGCACTTTAAATCGTGAAGAAATTTGTTCAATTTGAATGTTGTACCCATGCACCAAGATCAATTTTTGCTAAACTGATGCTTATGTTTTTAATTACAATTTGGTACTCAAAAGTCTTGTTTGAAAAATAAAACGAGGGGGAAAGAAACTCAATAATTTATGAATGCATGCATCATGCCTAAATTCACTATCAATTTTCATCATTCCCGTTTTCTTTGCCTTCCCTTCTTGTTTCCCGAATAGACCATTTGTAAGTTCATTAGACGGGTGTGGTCAATCCCAGTGAAATACTGAAGCTGTATTATCAATTGTTGTTTTCAGGGGAAGGTATAGGCATGCAGACTTTCAGATGGTGATGGAAGCTGCAAAGGAAGAACTAAAGAATTTTGTTGGAAAAGATATGCTCTAGCCATCTAAGATAAGGTTTACCATATGATTGGCAAATTTGGATTTGGACTCTATTGTGTCAAAGTACATCCATGATTTGAATCAATCGAAGGAGAAAAGCTAGATTTTTATGACCTATCTGGTTGTTGGATACGAGTTCTGACATTAATTCGCTCTGTCAGCACTATCGGTTGAAACGGCAGCAGAAAGAAAATGGAGGTTTAGCTGCTAATTTGTATCTTCTAATCGTCTTAGGTTAGTATGCATCTAGTGTTGCGCATACGGAATGTATCGTGTCTATCTGGCTGATTGATATCTCCTTGTCATTAAAGGCACGTTTGGTATTTTGGAGGAAGAAAAAAGGTGAAGGAATGCATAAAGATAAAGTTATTTAATTTATGCAATGTTTATTATATTTTTGTTATTATTATTTAATAATATTTAATTTATTATTATTATTTTATATAAGAATACAAAAATTGGCTTTTATCATTTTTATTTCATTTTTCTGTTTATATCTAATACTCTTGTATACTAAATGTAACATTAGAGTATGATCATCTTGCAGGTTATAATATATATATTTTTTATTTTTTAATTGGTAGATATCGTGAACTTTTTAGATTTCTTTCCCTCCTCTCCCTCCCTTTATTCGGAATAGCACCTAATAATTATTTATATCTCGTGGAAAGGCTGGCATTATGTGAAAAGGTAAAATCAATTGAGTAAACATACAGAACTATGGATACGCTTATTATATTTCTGTTATTTTTATAGAAGTAATCAAAGGAAGAGGAAAGGGACAATCACAAATTACGTATTTCTTTGTACAATGGCTGATGCGGCCCTTAGTTTTTCATTATTAATATTTGACAAGATATTAGTTTATAAAATGTTGCTTATGGCTTTTATTTTCTGACCTGGTAGTATATTGATTTATTGTTCAAGAGGTTCAATTGTTTCTTTTTTAAAACTCTAAATGTCAGAGGGTACACATTTCAAATTGTAGGTTTTATTTTTGATACACTAGATTTATATAAATTGACAAAAGAGAAAAAAAAATACTATATCTAAAATCTAGGAATGTAATGCTATAATTGGCCGAAGGGAAAAAACAGAAGCAGAAAAAGGAATGTAATGCAATGATCGTAAATGTTAAAAAGAAAGTTGAAGGTCAACTTATAAAAATGAGTAAGGTATTTGTCGCATACAGTTGCTGAATAATATTCCAATTTTCTTTTAGTTGACAGATTTCTTTGTTCGTACTTTTTGCTAAATAATTATGACCAAGTTTAGGGTCAATGCACGTGTTTCGTACAAAATTTGCGATCTGAATTAATTTAATGAGTAAAGGCAGTGAAAGATGATCCAAAACTTCAAGTTAAATTAGAATGCCGGCGGAAGAAAGCGGAAAAAGAAAAAGTCGAAATTGCAGGTCTAAAGGGATATTCTAGACATCCATGGGCAAGGGAGGCATATTCAGTTGAGGAAGCTAAGAGCGTTGCTTAATATATCAGCCAAACAGCTAAAAGCCCCTCCATCAAGAGCGAGGGTCTTGGAATCTGTGGGAGAAGGATAGAGCTTTGTAATTTGTACACTTATCCTTCGTCATCGTTCTCTGCGATTCCTTTCTCAGAATCAACTTTCTCTGCAGCGAATAAGAAATCAGGGATCGACATTGTCAGAAGCATATAGGAAGGTCGGAGAGCGATGGATGAGGTCGCAGCCACATCGACATCATTGGTGCATACTTCAACGTCTTCGCCGCCGTCTTCCTCGTCGTCTTCGTCGATATTTACCAATTACCCCCTAATTTCTGCTATCGTTGCTTTCGCCATTGCCCAATCTATCAAATTCTTCACATCCTGGTTGGTATTCCTGTTTCTTTGCCGTATGATGCATAAAACCTTATTCTTCCAACCTTAAGAATGCTGCAAATCTTGTAATTTGATCAGAATTAGCTTGCTGGCAAAAAAATTTAAAATAAAGGAGGAAATTCGGATATAATTGTGTATGTCCTTTTTTTTTTCCTTTCTTCCTGGAAATAATCGTGACTCGTAATTCTGTGATGAAATTGAGTCTTTGATGTGTTGAGTTCCATCGTTAGGTGTAGGGTAGTTAGCGCAAGTCTTCAAGATTTATGATATGTGTTTCTTGCAGTTGCCAAATTCTTAAATTAAGAGGCATCTTCAGCTGTTAGTTTGTTTTGGTTGTAATGTATTTTAATGAAGGTCATTTATGGGAATACAGAATGATTAATCAGAGTTGTCTCTGTAACAAGATTCTGTGGTCATTGATTACGTTCCCCCAATTGGTTTTGTAAAATACTTATTTAAGCTGGTCATCTTTATTTTACTTTCATTGTACATTTACAGGGCTATTGATAAATAATCATTAACCTTTTCCAAAAATTAAGCATCGAACAGCAATGGAGTTTACATCAATGATACATGTATATGAACCTTTCTGGATGAACTCTAGGGGCCATTTTTTCAGATTGTTGATATACACATTAGGTTTTGAGTTGCAACTTGGTAATTCCTGCCAGCAGCGTCCCAATTTCTGAGCTTCTGCTTGGACAAAATTTACAGTCTCTGTGATCTTTATATGTGCTATTTAGTTCTTCCCAAGGGTCTTAAGATTTCATAGATACACAGGTACAAGGAAAGAAGATGGGATTTGAAGCAACTTGTTGGTTCTGGTGGGATGCCATCATCACATTCAGCAACTGTAACCGCTCTTGCTGCAGCTATTGGGTTTCAGGAGGGTTTCGGAGGACCTATATTTGCTACTGCATTGATCTTAGCTTGTATTGTATGACCTGTCTCTTCATTTCTTCAAATCAATCGACGGAATAAAAAACTTATTTTCTTTTTAAATAATGGAGATCCAATCACTTTCTGCACATGCATGAATAGACAAGTATTTACTATGTAATTATTAACAAGCGTTTAATGTCACAGAAACAACTTACAGGTTAGATGACAAGAAATTAAAGCTAATGAATGGTTCATGTATTTAGATTCGTATCTGATGTGGAATTTGCTGGCAGGTGATGTATGATGCTACTGGCGTAAGATTACAAGCTGGACGCCAAGCAGAGGTTTGATGCCTGTGCTACTGGTTTCCTTAACTCTGTCACATTGTCCTTTCTTTTACTTCCAAAGAACATTATGTTCTATGTATCTCTCTCATAGTATGTGCGAGAATGAAATGCCACAGAAGCTTTTTTTGTTTTCTTATTATTGCAGTGACGGCATCTTTGCTTTTTGTTTTTTTGTTTTCCTCTTTTAGTTGGTTTGTACTGAGTTTGAATCACTGGATGTTCCCTAGGTTTTGAATCAAATTGTATATGAACTTCCTGCTGAACATCCTCTTGCTGAAAGCAGACCACTTCGTGAGCTTCTTGGGCATACCCCTCCTCAGGTTAGATGGATCTAAGCTTAGTTAAGGGAATTGTGTTACAACGATTGTGACATCTGGATAAAATGATATTTTGGCAAGGAATAAGCGTTGGGATTTTAATGTTTGATAGTTGTCTGTACTCAGTACCATAGTACCCTCTCAACTAATGATTGCTATGTGGAGCACAAAAATAATGATTGTGATATAATTTGCCATTTATTAACATTCAAATCCAGGGTTTATCATATATTTATATAATTAACTTTGAAAGGTTATAGTGTGCTGTTTTAACTGATTCAAATACATAATTTCAGTACGGTCAGGATTGTAACATGCTATGTTATTATATAACCTATGTGGACGACAAATCTGTTATTACAGAGACAATAATATTAATATGCTAAAATGATATGTTCTATAAGGATATTATATATTATATACATATGGTTTATCATATATCGTATAATTAACTTTGAAAGGTTATTGTCTGAGGTTTTCTCATTTCAATACAATCAGAATTGTAGCTTGCTATGTTATTATATAGCGCTATGTGGGTGACGAATCTGTCATTACACAGACAATAATATGCCAAAATGATATGTTCTATAAGGATATGTGTGAGATGAAGAAAATGGAGAAGAAGGGAAGGGAAGGGAAGGGAAGGGAAGGGGGTTTGATTCAGACATTCTCTTTTGTTTAGATCTAAATTGAACTAATCTTTTTCTTTCTCTTCTCCTCCGTGTTCCTCAATCCAAATATATTATGAAATTAGCAATTTTTTGGCTATGCTCCTGTTAAGAGTTATTATTTGGCCCTAATTTCAAGTTATATGGCATTTTGAATATTACTGGCCATCCAATACCTGAAGTGGTAATTTGAATGATTTTAGTTGTAATTGTGAACTCTTTTATTGTCGTGCTTTCTTTTTCTAAATTCTAATATTCCCATTCATCCTGCAGGTGGTTGCCGGTGGGTTACTTGGAATCATTACAGCAGCTATTGGCCATCTAGTAACCATGATCTACTAAGCCATGGCGGTGCTTATGGTGGAATCGTTAACGGTGCAATTTCAGTTACATAATTGAAATTACCAATCTGTGGTCTTACACTTCATCCCAGAAAAAAAGCATTCATGTTGTTCGTCCTAATGATTCTGTCTGCATTTTCATGCTCTTTGACATCATTCATTTCAAGAATAGCAATTCAAAAATATAACTGATTGCATTATTTGATGGAAGGGAAGTATATGTCATATATGGAATCATTTGGATGCCCGATCACTTGCCTCTAACATGTTCTGTTTCATCAACCTACATTTGCTTTTTATGGTATCACTTGACAATGACATCAAATCACGATTTCTTTAGTAGTATGGACGTGGATCGCCTGCTTATCCAGAGGATGATTAGTAGTGTCAAACGCAACCCTGGCAGAAGTACTTTTTGGGTCAAAACTGATTTTTACTGTTTTCCTAGCCTACGTGACTGCCTCCGGAGGAAGTAGAACGGGAAACCATTTCACCATTGTAGTCTAATCTTTGTTTGGAAAGAAATAAAAGAACAAGAGTTAAAATGAAAAATGGATTATCGGTTTTGTATACTTTTGGTTGGATATTATATATAAAAAAAGAATGATGATGACATAAACTGTTTGAGAAAATACACTACTTGATCATTAAAGTCTTCTAACGCTTTGAATTTTAAAATTTTTATATGAAATAATATTTTAAATTTTATAAGTTAATGTACTTGTATACTGGGTTAATCACCCGTGTGTATTTTTCTTTTTAGTTGCGCTTGATCATAAGAGCAAAAACTATTCCTTTCCATCTCACAACACTAGATCTCTAAATTTTAAACTGTCATATTTATTTTTTATTACAATTATTTTAGAATACTCAAAAAATTAAGGAATTTTTTTTTAAAGTATAAAAAAATTGAGACATTCTTTTAAAATATTAAATGAAGTTAAATGATAAATATGATATAAATTAAAAAAATATGATACAAATATGATCTCTCAACTTCAACACTGCCTTACTCCCAACTGCAAGAGGTGGTTTAACTGGCAACCACTTGACCCCAAGTTTAGAAGCCTCTAAGCAATGTTGTAGTTTCGAACTCTGAAAAGACTCTGATTTTAACACCAAATGTCTTCGCAGTGCGAATGAAAATTAATCTTTGCTTAGACCTTAAGATGGATAGATGGGAGACACCTCATAGTTAATTGAAAAAAAAAAAATACTACTTTACTCTCTTTCTTCAACACAACTATTGGACCACCTTTTGGCTACATTAAAAGCAAACACTTATTAATAAAATTACCTGCATAGAATATTCATGATAAGTGATCAAAATCAATTAGATATATACATATATATAAATTGTTCATTTGTATTGTGTACTTATGCGATTCATAGCGTAACATTAGCGTAGCATTATTCAGATATTATTCATGTACTGTTTTCTGTATTTTTTTTTTAAACTTTTTCTATTGTAGGACTCATGTTTTTTTTATTTTTTTATCTTGTGGGCGCTATTTTTTTTCCTTGTGGGGCCTACAGGAAAAATTTTCAATCCCCCTTTTGGAGGGAAAGGTGCTCGTGAAAGTAAATTGGATTAGTTAAACATGTGAATAACACTTGACTTATAAGAAAGTTTTAGGGGCTTATTTGATATATAATATAGGATAAAATTTGATAGTATAAAATTTGACAAAATTTTAAAATTATGTAACATTTGATAGGATACTATATAAGATCATGTAATGCATAAAATAATAATATTATAAGTTTGGTAATGCACTGTATAATGTTAGATAAAATAAAAATTAATTATTTTGATGAAAATACTGTATATATAAAAATATAATATATTTATCTAAATTTATAATGTTATATTAATTTTTTGATAAATAAAATTCCTTTTATCATTTAAAAAATAACAACAAATTTGGTTCAACTCAACACAATCTTATAAATTTTAAACATTTTTTTTTATTTTATAAGAACTTATATAAAATTTTACTTTTTCTAAGACATCATTTTAAAATCTTTAACAAAAAATTTGGAAAAAAAAGTAGCCTTCTTGGCCTGCAAAATCAGCCCAGTCCTTTGAATTTTTTTACTATCTAAAAGTTTATATATAAATTTTTATGGGTTATTTTATATTTTTTATTAAACATTTTGAAAAACAAAGTGGCTCAATGGAAACTAACTTGGACCAGTATTAAACCAAACTGGCCTAGCATTGAACTTAAAAAAAAAAAAGTAGCCCAATGTAGTAGAACCATCATCACAACGTAGCTCAATTGATGAACACTCTTACAGGAGAGAGATAGAAAGGAAAAATGTTAATAAGATCTTATATATCAAAATCTTATTAAATAAATATCACTCTCAATATTTGATTAGGTGATATGTGATTTTGATGTATGAAAAAATTTTTATGTATTATTTGCATCAAATAAATAATAAATTTATAATATATTATATTAATTTATATTATCAAATTTAATACAATATACCAAAGGGCAAAGTTAACATGTGTTGCATAAGTAAGCCTAAAAGCATAACAAGCCGTGGTGCAAACAGCATAGCTTCTTGCTCGACTATATAATCTCCCGTTTTATTTTTAAGCAGCTTAAATACCATGCATATGATTGATGAGAATCAAAATAAAAAATAGGATGACTGATTTTGTTGGATATTATAAATAAAGAGTATGATAATGACATAAACTGGTTGAGAAAATATACAATTTGATCAGAAAAATTTCTTAATGTTTTAGTTTTTAATTTTATTTCAAATTCTTTTAAAATTATAACTTGATATACTTATATATTAGGTTCATTTTTTAAAAAATAAATATATAATTTGATCCAACAAAAAAATAATATGCATTGGATTACAAATTTTAAGAGTCTAATTCATATAGAAAATTAAATAAATGAAAAAAATATAAATTATTAAAGAATATATCTTAAAAGAAACTAAGTGAAAGAAAATTTTTTAAACCAAATAACTTCTTTTCTAAATGAAAATTTAACAAAATTGATTGAAGTAATTTCTTTAACAAGAAACTCTCAATAAATTAGTTAGCAAAAAAAGAAAAAAAAAGTCTCCCTTATAAAGATTTGGTTGAGAAATCCTTTTTCTATTAGGTCTCTTAACTGCTGACATTTTTTTTTTCTTTTCTTCTTACTACCAACTAATTGATTGAGAGTGTTCTGTTGAACAGATCACTTAAATTTTTAAAATTTTGTTTAAAAAAAATGTTATTTTGGTTAAGAATTCCTTCTTCTACTTAGTTTCTTCTACTTAATTAATTAAGAGTGTTTTATCTTTTTACATTGTTATTTATAACTAAACAATTTAAATATATTTTGATGAAATATTTTTATTTTATTTGCCTAATTGTCAAAAAGAGGATTAGAAATAACTTTTTCTTGTATTCTTTTTTATCTTTTTATAAACGAATAGAACATTTATATTACCTTAATATAGCTTCAATTATCTCTTTAATTTTATTTATTTATTTGTTTTCTTTTTTTTTTGTGGGACATTTTTTATTTGTCTTCTCACTATGTGGCAATTAGATTATTCATAATACAATTACAATGTATATCTTCTAATTAATAATATATAATTATCATTTAACTTCTTAATTATAATAATTGAAAAAAATCTTTAATTGTCTTTTTACTTTCCTTTTTATTAAAAAAGAAGATAAGCATTTATTTATTTATTTATAAAAAGATAAATAAGATTTTTTTTTTCATATAAACTGTTAGTAAGAGAATAAATGATAATGTTCTTTATATTTTTATTAACAATTAGATAACTTCCAAAATGAACATATTTATTTATTAAAAATTCAAAAATTTTGACTCAATCGATACATTCTTCAACAAAAAGGCATAATTACATATATTCTTTATAAGGAAAAGATGAACTTTGGCATTGCTTTTGGAAAGTGATAAGCAAGCCCTTGTCACAATTATGAGTCTCCTGCAAGTCCGCAGGACTTATGTGCTTCTGTGATGCATTAAATAAAATAAGGCAGTTGATGCTTAATTTGATAGCAGATGAATATCGCAGAAATTATGTGATGGACGTGAACAGCCTTCGCAAACACAGTTTCCATAAAAAGTAGCTATGGCAGTGACATAAGTTGAATCCACTTTTCCTGATTATCATTATCTGGCTTATACTTTTAATAATTTTGATATTTCTATGGACATTTGACAGATGCATGGAGGAGGTTAAGCGCTGCATTCATTCCTATGCCTCCCATTTTGGCGGTTTCCTCTCTACTATTATTGAATGACATGCTAGAGACTTCATTAAAGTGGATCCATTTAAAATATTTCCAACGAGGAATTAGCAGAGACTAATGCGATATATAAAAAGTCAGAAAAACTATGAAAATTATCCAAGAATTTTTTTTTGAAGTTACATCTAATGAAAAAAAAAATCTTTTATTATATATATATTTATATATAATACATATTTATATATTTAGCTTAATGGAATATATTTTATTAAAAAAAATTCAAAAATTAAACTAAAATATCTATAATAAAAAATTAAACTCATCCTTATGGTTGGTGGTGAATACAATGATTCTCTCATCTCCTCACAGCCCATCTATAAGCGTACCCATCAATTATAAAATTCATAAGCCAACCACTCAAACAAAGTGACATTAATAAATACACACATAGGCCTCAACTTTGAACCAAGTTGTTATTGTCGTGGATGATAATGTCAAAATAAAGCCCTCTAATTTGTTATAACATTTTTTCTCAACAATGTCCAATCCTAGCTTAGAGTTACGAAGAGTGATGTTATTGTTCGATGTTAATAACCCCTATTATGTTCAGAAAGCAGCATCATACCAGTGGCTACACAGGCAGGATGCTTTTCAGTTTTTGATACTTTCTTGAAGTGGTTGTTTCATGATACCGATATTGCTGTTTGACAATTTTAACTCATTGGCTAATAAGTAATAACTAATGACATGGATACAATTAAAATTCAACAAATTATATATCATCAAAAACAGTAATCTATTAATAATAATAAATATTTTTATTTAAACAACTCAAAAAAAAAAAAAACTCAAATATGAATATTAAAATTATTAACTACCATTAGATAACATATTTGACTCAATTCACAATAGCCAAACGGGAACTGAACAAATACGGTCGGAGTCAGGGAAAAAATGATGAATTGTTTGATTTTCTAAATCAAATACACCATTGTCATGACCTCCTTTACTTGAAAATTGAGCCTCCAAATCATCATCTGAATAATAGATACAATTTCTATTATTACTTGAAATTGAGAGAGGCAATACGCTCACAAAAGAATTGATTCCAAGCACTATCACGTAATCACCCAAATTTTGCATCTCTAACCATCTTGCTTCTTCATCTCCTTTGGATTCAACCAATTTATACACTAGAAATCCAGTAGTGCGATAAATAATGCCCTTCCTAATTTCACTATAATTAAAGTGTCTTGTTACCACGAGCAGATCACCGCCCATCTCTACTAAGTAACTTCGACTAAAATTATCGTCAGATACATGTTTTGGTGCTCTACTAATAGTATTTGCCATAGTTTTCATATCATATTCATATATGTGATCATCGTAACTTTTGGCATAAATATGCCCTTCATGAAATTTGACATCACAAAAATAATCTCCTTGTGGAAAATCCGACCATGTTTTGTCACCACATCTATAATAACATAATTTATAGGACTCTCCATAAATAGCTATAGCCATGAAATCTGAATCATCATCATCAGGAGGGGATGATATAATGATCTTGTGAACATAAGCATTCTGCATAGCAAAGCTGTTATCATAGAAGGTTGTGCCACTTTTATGTCTTATAGTGTATTCTTCGCCAATTCTATCACACTGATAGTCAACAACATCTGAAAAGTTGATAGTGGTGGAAGATCAATACAAACCCTCGTGAATGGCTCCAACATTTGCACTGCTCCATCTAACCCAATTGTAATCAACCATCCATAACACGATCCACGAAATGCAGTATTCTTTGTCTCTGGTAACTCTATGTTGTGAATCACTTTTCTTTCCCTAACATGAAAAAATGGGCGTATAGTATCACTTTCTTTATCAAAGGGCAACAAGAGCAAGGGAAGCTTGGTGTGTCTTGAAAGTTTTGGCAGCATCAAATGCCAACTTTTGCACACAGATCGAAACCGAAGGTAGTCACCGTAGCAATCAATATATTGAATGATTTCATCTAATAAATCATTATTAATCTCTACCCATTGATCAAATTGAAGCATAATCTCCATCTCCACAAAAAACTAACAAAGCTAGTAATAATGGACATTGACTTACACACACACACACACATACATATATGTATATGGTCAAGAAATCCTTCTTCTACTTGGTTTCTTTTGCATAATTATAGATAAATACTAAGAGTTTTTTTTTATCCTTTTCTTTCAACTAATTTGTTGAGATTTTCTTGTTGAACAAATCACTTAAATCTATTTTTAAAAATTTCATTTAAAAAAAAGGTTATTTGGTTAAGAATCCCTTCTTCTACTCTATTTCTTCTAAGATATATCTTTTAATGTTTTAGGTTTGTTCATTTATTTAATTTTCTATATGGATTAGACTCTTAAATTTTGTAATTCAATACATATTTTTTTTATTGGATCAAGTTATATATTTATTTGTTAAAAAGATTACATTAATATCTAAGTATATCAAGTTATAAGTTTTAAAATAATTTGAAAGAAATTGAAAAATTAAAGCGTTGAGAGATTTTAATAATCAAATTGTATATTTTCTCAACCAATTTATGTCATTATTATTTTCATCTATAATATCCAAGCAAAAGCAGACAAAATCAATTATCCTATTTTTCATTCTAATTCTCAACAATCATGTGCAAAGTATTTAAATTACCTAACAAATAAAAAAGAGAAATTATATACTCGAGAATGAAACTATATTGTGGGGCAGCTTGTCAGCTTGTTACGTCTTCAAGCTTAATTATGTAGTTTTTATATTAAGTTCAACAATGTCAACTAATATAATATATTATAAATTTATTATTTGTTTAATATAAAAAATATGTTATGAGTTTATATATTAAAATGATGTATAGTTTAATTAAAATTATATATTAATACAAGATATTTTAGTTAAAAATTGAAAATTAAATTAAAAAATATATTTTAAAGATAAGAAATTATATATTTTTAATAAAAACATTGACTTATATATATTTATATATATATATGGTTGAGAAATCCTTTTTTTATTTGGTTTCATTTGCATAATTATAAATAAATACTAAGTTTTTTTTTCAATTAATTTGTTGAGAGTTTGTTATTGAATAAATCACTAAAATCTATTTTGTAAAATTTCATTTTAAAAAAAACAGGTTACTTGGTTAAGAGTCCCTTCTATACTCTGTTTCTTTTAAGATACATCTTTTAATGTTTTAAGTTTTTTCATTTATTTAATTTTTTATATGGATTACATTCTTAAAATTTGTAATTTAATACATATTATTTTTTTATTGGATCAAGTTATATATTTATTTTTGAAAAATAAAAAGATTAAGCTAATATCTAAGTACATCAAGTTATAATTTTTAAAATAATTTGAAAGAAATTTAAAAATTGAAGCATCGAGAGATTTTAATAATTCATACAATCTATTCCGGTTTCCCGTAAGGATGGGGAATCGTTGCACACCTACCTATCTCCGTAATTTCTGGGGTCAGTTATCTATTTCCATCTTCGCCTTCCAATTCTAGCTTCATATTAGCCACTTTACTCTTAACATATTTATTCATAGCTTGATTGTTTGATCTTGAATTGTTATCAGATCTGATTTAGGTCGTAGATAAGGGCTGTTCTTGATTTACTTGTATTTTGTTCTTTTCGTGTAATAAATTGGAGAACTACGTCGTGTTTTGGGTTTGGGGTTTTATTAGTAAACATTCTGCGTCTGTTAACAGAGGGATAAGGATTTTCTGTAGTTTTTAGTAGTTAGGTACATATATGGGGGACGGAAGACATGCAGGCCATCGCGACAACGAGTATAGGGAGTGGGAGTCCAATCTTGATGTTTCAAGGCGGGGTTCTAGTAATTCTAAAGAAGACAATGATCCGATTAGGTACATATATGCATGTAATCTTTCTCTCCTTTTCAAATTAGATAGCAAAAAGAAAAAAAAAATCAATTCTATATATTTGGTTGGAAAATTATTTTTCTACGACATTTCTTATATATAACTATTGACAGTTTTATTTTTTATTTGTAATGTCAACTAATTTGTTGAGAGTTTCTTGCTCAACAAATCATTTAAATCAACTTGTTAAAGTTTTGTTAAGAAAAAAAAGGTTATTTTATTAAGAATTCCTTCCTCCACTTGCTTTCTTCTACTTAATTAATTAAGAGTGTTTTATCAAATGATAAAAATCTTTCCTTAATGAACTTCCAAAAGGAATACAACTATCACTTTTGTTTTATTTTATTAATCTTCTAATCTATAATCAAAAAATTTAAATATATTTTAATAACATATTTTATTTTATATATCTAATTGTTAAAAAGAGGATTAGAAATAATTCTTTCTTGTATCCTTTTTTATATTTTTATAAACGAATAGACCATTTATATTAACTTAACATATCTTCAATTATCTCTTCAATTTTATTTATTTGTTTCCTTTTTTTTCTTTGAGATTTTTTATTTGTCTTCTAACTATGTAACAATTCGATTATTTATAAAATAGTTACTGTGTATATCTTCTAATTAATAATATATAACTATCATTTAACTTCTTAATTATAATAATTCAAAGTATCTTTAATTGTTTTTTCTTTCTTTTTTTATTAAAAAAGAAGATAATTTTTCATTTAATTATTAATAAAAAGATAAATAAGAATATATTTTTTATTTATATAAACTGCTATTAAGAAGATAAATGATAATGTTCTTTGTATTTCTATTAACAATTAGATAACTTCCAAAAAGAACGTATTTATTTATTTATTTATTATTAGAAATTCATAGTTTATAATATATTTTGAATTTCTTTCATAAAAAATTATAATATTATATACCTTTTATTATTAAAAATTGATGTAATATATAAAGAGTAAGAAAAACAAAAAAAATTATTCAAAAATTTTGATTCATGTGACACATTCCCTATAAGATAGGCATAATTACTTATATTCTTTATAACCCAACGATAAGATTTGGCATTGCTTTTGGAAAGTGATAAGCAAGCCCTTGTTGCAATTAAGAGTCTCCTGCAAGGCTGCAAGCTGTGGTTTTTATGGACTTATGTGCTTCTGTGATGCATTAAATAAAATGAGGCAGTTGACGTTTAATTTGATATCACAGAAATTATGTGATGGATGTGGACAGCCTTCGCAAATACATTTTCCATAAAAAGTAGCTATGGTAGTGACAAAAGTTGAGTCCCCTTTTCCTGATTATGTGTTGGCACTGTTATCATTATCTGGCTTATACTTTTAATAATTTTGATATTTCTATGGACATTTGACAGATGCATGGAGGAGGTTAAGCGTTGCATTTATTCCTATGCCTCCCATTTTGGCGATTTTGTCTCTACTATTATTGAATGACATGCTAGAGAGTTCACTAAAATGGATCCATTTAAAATATTTTCAACGAGGAATTAGCCGAGACTAATGTGATATATAAAAAGAAAAACTAAGAAAATTATCCAAGATTTTTTTAAGTTACATTTAATGAAAACAAAATCTTCTATTATATATATATATATATATATATATATATATATATAATATTTATGTATTTAGCTTAATGAAAGGTATTTTAATAAAAAATTTTAAAGTTAAACTAAACTGTATACAATGGAAAATATGTGAGAGATCTGCATAATTTTATCAAAATTTAGAGAAAATTAATTTAATCTACTTTATAATTAATCACTATTTTTCGTTCAACCTCATGTGTAGCCATTATGTTAGATTTGCTAACAGTAGAAAAAGAATTAAATTGGTGCTTTTACGATTTTATAACGATAGGCCATGTCAAATAAGAAATAATAAATAAATTATTCGAGATCAAGCATGCCATTTTAGTAGTTACAAAGTTTTGGAGAATAGAAATCATCGAAATCAATTTAGGTTAAGGAGTTGCAAGAATAATACTAAAATCTTTGAGTAATCATTCGCTTTAGTGATTTCATAAATCATGATAATCACTTTCGCTACCTAAGAAAAAAAGGAAAGAGAAAAAAGCAAATAGACAAGAAAACGAAAACTAAATCATCTTCAATCATCTACAAAAGATATTGTAACATTTGTTCATTTATCTTTTTTTTGGTGGAAATTTTTAAATTTATCTTCTCTCTATGTAGCATTTGGATTATTAATAAGAGAATAATAATGTACCATCTAATTAATAATATACAATATATTATATGACTTTACAATAAATTATTAAACACCACTACATAATAGTAAAGAGTATTATGTGTGTGTCTATATATATATATATATATATGATATGGATACAATTAAAATTCAACAAATTATATATCTTCAAAAAAAGTAATCTATTAATAATGATAAAGAATTTTTTAAAACAACTTGGAAAAAGAAAAACTCAAATATAAAAATTAAAATTACTAACTACCATTAGACAACATATTTGACTAAACTGACAACAACCAAATGGGAACTAAATAAATACGGTCAGAGTTGGAAAAAAATGATAAATTTTTTTATTTTCTAAATCAAATACACCATTGTCGAGACCTCCTTTACTTGCAAATTGAGCCTCCAAATAGTCATCTGGATAATAAATTCAATTTCTATCATTACTAGAAATTAAGAGAGGTAATACACTTGTAGAAGAATTGATTCCAAGCACTATCACTTAATCATCCAAACTTTGTATCTCTAACCATCTTGCTTCTTCATCTCCTTTAGATTCAACCAATTTATATACGTGAAATCCAGCAGTGTGATAAATTATACCCTGCTATTTTCGTTATTGTTGAAGTGTTTTGTTACCAAGAGTAAATCCCCATCAATCCTTACTAGGTAATTTCGACAACAAACATCATAAGACACATGTTTTGGTGCTCTACTAATATTATTTCCCATTGTTTTCATATCATATTCACATGTGCGATCATAATAACTTATGGCATAAATATTCCCTTCATGAAATATGACATCACAAAAATGGCATTCTTGAGTTGGAAAATCTAACCATGTTTTGTCACCACGTCTATAATAACATAATTTAGAGAACTCTCCATAAACAGCTATAACCATGAAATCTGAATCATCATCATCATCAAGAAGGGATGATATGATGATCTTGTCAACATAAGCATTATGCATATGAAAGCTATTATGATAGTAGGTTTTGCCATTTTTATATCTTATAGTGTATTCTTCGTCAATTCTATCACAATGATAATCAACTACATTTGGAAAAGTTGATAATGGTGAAAGATCAATACAAACTCTCGTGAATAGCTTTAACCCAATCGTAATCAACCATCTATTACAAGATCCACGAAATGTGGTATTCTTTGTCTCTAGTAACTCTATGTTGCTAAGGTCAAGGTCAATTTGGCTAAGCCCCAATAAGTTTTTTCCAAGGACCAGTAAGTTTTCATGGTTTTCTTTATCTAAGACATGTACTATTTATTCCACTGTTCTTATTTTTGCCACTGTTTTCCCAAGCTTCCAACTATGGGTGGTTTTGGTTTGGCTATTTGGCCTACCTTGGTGACTTTGATAGTAACACAACTTTTCTAGTTTGTCTTAACCCCAAGAATGTCCCTTTCAGGTATAACCTCTTGCATAAAAAGTCTCCTACCGCATCATTTATCGGATCTCCAGTTTTCTCTTATTCTAGATTTGATTTGTTGAACAAGCTTCTTACTTATGGCCCTGAAAAGGTAAAAATATTTCACAAAATTGACTTAGTTGACCAAATTTGGTAAATACCATTGACTTATTAAAACACATCGCTATATTGCAACGGATCACGGCTGAAGTTGCTCTTAATCATGAGTGGTTCCATGAAATTCCTTTTCACAAGTCTAAAGAGTTTATACTACTTTCCCTACTCAGCATGCACAAGACAGGAATTTTACCTACATACGATAAGATTTGCTCGTGTAAGTACACTTTTTTTTCAAATTACTTGTTCATTTGACTAATGTATGTTTTATTATGACATAACTAGGTGGATGTGAAGGATATTAAAGAGTCCAGATCCTTCACAGAAGTAGTGCAGAAAGGAGTTGCAGCAATGTGAATGGGGGAATGGTGGTTTTTTTGGCTAACATTGGTTCATTGTAAAATTGCTATCTTAATAATCATCTTTAACTTTGTTTGTAGGATTTTTTAATGAATGAGGTGAGTGTGTGCACTAAATGGAAGCCGCGAACAATGTTAAGCAATTACTCGTGCTAAATTTTAGTAGGCACTTGTTGGTTTGGTCAGAGTTGTGTTTTCCTTTACCTTCTGGGATCCAGATTTATTTCAGGTTGACTTTCTTCATGCTTTGATCACCCTTTAGAACTGCATCTGGTGCACTGCATGGAGCACAAGGTGTGGGCATAATTGCCTTCTTAAATAGGAAAAGTCAGTTTCTATTGAAACTTTTGTTTGTAGCATATTTCCATTGGCATACTGCAGACAATATTTTTTTCCCTTGATCAAGTATCAGTAATTAATTTTCCTAGTTGACTATCAATGGACACAATTTGGATTTATGGAGGCTATTAGACTTGTTTTTTTCAGAAAAAAATATTAACAAGAGATAGTTGGTGTGAAGAAGGGGGCCTTCTATAGATTTCATTGATGAAGAAATTGACACTAATATTGTGCATATAAGGTAATCCATTCCTTTGATACCTTAGATATTAAGGGATGGGGATTATATTGGTCTGTCTGCAAAGGATAATGTTTATAAGCCAATGTTGCTCTATTACCATCAACTAATGGTAGCTGTTATGTGAGAAGTTAATCTGGTTTATTTTTAATAATCTTGAAATGCATTTTTATTGTCATAGGACTATTACATGACCAAATTGTTATATCTGTATACTTGTCATCAACTGTATATCAAGTTTTCTCATGGGTTTGGTCCTGCCAGCATGACCTATTAAGGAGTATTTGTCGGAGACAAACCATCAATGTTTTTTTTAATTAGAAAATTTACATTGTTATTTAGATCATTACTGCCTGAAATCTCTCTTTTTATCTAAAATACAATAACTGCCTCAACTGCCTTTGCTAGGAAATATGAATTTTATGCTTACATGCACATTAGGGGCTGCAACGTATAATGCTTTATACCATCTATTTTGCAGTCATAAGGGAATGATGAGATATTTAAATTTAAATGAAAAGAGTGAAATGGGTAAAAAATTTTTACAAATTATTTCTATTTGTTGTGAAAATTCAAGACTGTGCAAGAAGTTTGTTGCCTCATTTTTCCTATTTAGGAGCTCGTGGATTTTGGTTGGAGTTGTACTCTGAAGCATTAATTATGTGTGAACAATGTTCTCTTCTTTTTTATAGAGGTGTGAGCAGTATTCTATCTCCTATAGAGTGTTCAGAATATTTTCCCCCCACCAGAGTAATATTGTATGTGTCAGCTTTTTGGGTTTGACATAGCATTTTCATTGTGCTATCTCTTCTACTTTGTTAGAACACAGCTTTCAGGTACTTAATAAAAAATATAAACACCCTTCTTATAAGATTGTACATTTTCAAATTATTTTACCTTGAAATTGTTTTTTTCTATGCTGACTTTATTGTGTGATCAAGTTATTAATGAACATCCATATAATTTGCTTTTCAAATTAGCTGCTTCTCAAGTTTTGTTCTCATTCATTCATCTTTTCCTTGTTTCTAGTCAAAAACAAATTGGAAAACTTTTAAGAGCCTTGTTGATTTTTTTAGTACCCTTTTCCCAAGGCGAAATTTGTACAACTTCCCTTGAGCATGTTATTCCTTGAGTATATTGTAGGACTAGAGAGTATCAAAACATGCTGAAACACAAGTGAGAAGGAATAGAAACGTCTTTCTTGTCATATTTATTGATTGAAGTTTTCACTTGTTCAAGAATTCATTTATGACATTTGTCTACGAATGTCACTGCAGTATCAAGCAAGCAAGTTGAGGAGCTTACTCATTTACCATGGAATTTATTGAACTCCAAATAGTTGTTCCTTTAGGCTCTCTAGAGGTTTGTTATAATGTGTTCTAAAGTTCCTACATTGACACTTTATATTCACTAATGATTTTTTTGTATCACACAATATTGGATGGATGTGAAGGAGTATGCCATTGCAAATTAATGCTAGCTTGAAAAGTGATTTGGTAAATTAACTTTTTCCTGATGTGAAATTGACTTTCTTCCCTCTTAGAAGGTACTAGTTTTAGAGAAAATACCTTCCAGAAAGGTCCCATCATATGGTTTGTTGAAACCTCCCTCCTGGCTGGTAGTATTAAAACTATCTGATTTAGCATTCTAGTTGTTACTTCCAATTGGAAAGAATTGATTTGGGTCTAGAATTATGTAATGAAGTTTGTAATTTCTTCTGGTTCTTATTGCGGTATATTAACCATTATGGGCCTAGTTCTGTGTAGGTTGCTTTTGTGATTGCTTTGTTGGTGAGTATGCTCAACTATTATAAGTTGCTAAAATGTCATGTTGCTTATCACTAATATGTATCATGAACATATCTAAGTCATGTATGCTGCCCAGTAACTGGGATTGAAATTAGAAGTTTACTACTTACTACTAGATATTAAAATCCATTTTAATGTTGGTTATTAACTGGAAAAATTGTTTAATATTCGGATTGGTGTTGAAGTATGTACACACATTACAGCTTGTTCTATCTCTTGTTATTTTACATAGAGAAAGTGAGTCTCTTGATAAATTTTGGAACCCTAGTCCAAATCTTTATTTTATTGTGTAAAGCATAAGAATGGTAGTTAGGAGCAGTTAAAGGGCTTTTTTGCAACTGAAGATAACTTACTGAGGCATATGGTTGATATTGTATATTTATCCATAATTTCTTTTTTAGATGGTCTAATTGTATATGACTCATTACAGTATATTAGTTGCAGAACATTTTCCTTGTTGAAATATTCATGTATGTTGTTTTCTTTGCAGTTTTAGAATTAAAATGTATCATTTTCTTTGTACATTGTATTTTAGACATTTTAGCTGATAATAAACCGTATTTTTGTTCTTTTGGTTCTTTCTTCATGGATTGGGTTCTTATTTTACTTAAGAGCAGAATATAGCTTGTTGCACGCAGCACGTTGGTGTCTAATAATTAGTGCATCATCATTATGCTCATAATGGTAATAGCCTTATTAATAGGGAGATGGGGTTGCTGGGAGATGTGAAGTATGTTGTTCCCATAGACATCTTGGTAAGCATATGTTGTGTAGCTTTTCCTTTCCTTGTATTGGTGCATTAAGCAGGTCAAGTTTTGGTACCAAAATCTTGATATATATACTTTTTTAACTTTACCTGGTGTGATGTTCCCACAATGCTTTTGTTATGTGGGATCACAGTTTTGGTATATTATATTTGCATATTTATCATCTTTTGGATTTCATATATAGACGATTGTGACGATTACTAACTTGAAAAAAAAAAAAGAAAAAGGGGGGATACTCTTGCCTCACTTGATGCTTTTTAGCAACTGATTATTTAAAGAGGCAGGGTCATGCTGATTTATTGTTAAGACCATGCACTTTGCAAAAGCGATATGTTTGTTCGTGTCCACAAAATTTTAATTTCAACATAAAAATAGCTCTGATTGATTTGCTCATTTGTTGTTTCTTATGCTTATTGAACTATTATTTTGCATGTTGCCGATTTTGTCTGATGGTTCTAACTGTTGAGGTGATTCAATAAGGAAGTCAACAAGTCCATTTTTTTACCCATCCAATGTCAGCAATCAACTATATTTCCTTGACGATGCAAGCACGAGTTGCTTTTGACTAGGCAAGGGACAAGGACAGGCAATATTATAGCTACTGTTTTATTTAGAGGAAATTAAAAGGCGAATAATCGGTTAGTTTATCATTTTTCTTCTAACAATGTATTGTTATTCACAGCTTATGCTTGAACAGCTCTGCCAGAAACGTTGTGCATAATATTTTGGATTTGCATATTTTCCAAGATTCTGGAATTGCAACATAAGGGAACAAATGAATTTGGTCAATTAATTCTAGTGCCATTTGTCACACCTTATCTTCTAGCTCATACCCATCATGCCTTACATACTCATATGCACATGCTTGACATACAAGGAGGTTATTTACTCTACCTTGATGTTTATTCTACATGGCATTATGCATGGGTAGATATCCACTTTAATGTCACATGGACCAGGTGAGCTCTTTCTATGCATCCTCATGCTTAGTTGCACTATTAGGACTTATTTCAATCCCAAACATATGCTTTAAACTCATGGAAAGCAAAAAGGGATATGAGA
This sequence comes from Erythrophleum ivorense, assembly GCA_026724425.1. Taxonomy (NCBI): domain Eukaryota; kingdom Viridiplantae; phylum Streptophyta; class Magnoliopsida; order Fabales; family Fabaceae; genus Erythrophleum; species Erythrophleum ivorense. The sequence goes on along the minus strand of JAIUCV010000147.1, from coordinate 1,151,168 downwards.
CATGCATTTTCGTTCTTGGCAGATTTTGCTTCATTTCTGGGCTGAGTTTGAAAATTCAGAACTAAATACAGAAAAATCGTAAACACATGATCTCGGTCATTATAGAAATATTAAGACGTCTAATTTATGCTAAAAATATGTAGAAGTCTCAATATCTCACATATCATGCTTTTGACATCCGAAATCGTCCACTGGTCAGAGGGGGCTCTTTTACTGTCACAGTTTACTGATATGGACTTTGAAAATGTCTAACTAATTCCACAAAAATCCAATGCTTGCAAACGATAACTCTATGGAAAGATGTGGATGTTAGCTAGAGAGAAAAAATATTTCCAGATCAGTTCCTCAAGCCAAATTCCCGGAAACCGATGAAACAGTACTTCGGGTCTGACTGGGTGACTGATGCTGGGCAGGAACTTCGAATTTGCATATCTTCCTCTCTAGACCTCCAAATGAGGTGCTTCCAGTTCCTACAAGTCACTGTGACCATCTAGTTTCTGTGTATAAAATTTCGTAACCATTGGACTACGTTTGCCCCTTGGATGACACGGTTTCTAATCTGACCAAATGAACAGTGTTTTCAAAAATCCGAATTTCTAATGTCAACTTTGAAAAATTATAGGAAAAGCTATAGACCTCCAAATGACTTGATCTTTATCTTCTCAAAAAGCTCTAACCAAGATCTAATCACAGTTAAATTTCAAAGCAAGAGGATGTCATTTGGTTAACTCTTGATATCAAGTGCAAAAAGCCACTTTCTTGGTTAAAAATGGGGCTCATGGGGTCCAATCTTACTTCTTCTACCTCTATGACTCTTTGAGCACATGAGAAAACATCTATAGGAGCCATCAATCATGGCTCAAGTGTCTAACAACCTAGATTGGAGAAACTCACAACCCCATGCCCACTTATGCACTCATATAGCCTATACTAACATTGAGCTTTTCACAATCAAAGCTTGTCTCTTCATTCAAAATGAATCTCATTCTCATATATACATCATCAATACATTGACTTGAAAACATTCATAGAGGCTACATCATATACATTATTAATTTACATCTCTTGTCTCATATACAACATATTTACAAGAAGCTCTTTTACAATTCTTCATTAATCTCCCTAGCTTCAGGCTTGATGGCTCCCATCTCTAGCCTCACTTGATCCACCTAGCATGTTTGGATGGTGGAGAGGGAGGGTGAGATTCAAAGAATCTCAATAGCTCATCTCTCATTCAATCATACATATATAGCATGCAAACAAGTCTCATCATGTATATATGGCATGTTAGCATACAAAATCATAATAAAAGCATTTGCAACATTTAAACTGGCCATGCATAAAAAAAAAACATTCTCAACATGTGAGTAGGCCATACATAACATATGAAAGCTTGCCAAGTACATGGATTAGCCTCACCCACTCACTTGTGGATTTTGGACTTGCCTCACCCATTCTTAAGAGGTCCTTAGACTCAACCCTTGCTCTTTGGGAGTCAACCTCACTTTTGGGAGACCCTTTACTTTGTCTCAACCAACTTAAGGGTTTGGCTCATCCTCACCATGGCTAAAGGGTTATTGGCTTTTTCATTCTTTAAGCAAACCAAAACAATCATATAAATCATCATTTCAATTCATAATGTATCATCATGCTAACACGCTTCTCATAACTCATATCATACATACATACAAGTAAGACAATGTAACCACACAATTATGCATGAAAGAAGGTGGAGAGAGCTACCTTATTAGCTAGTCACAACTTCCTCTTTCACTTGTCTCCTCCCTTGTGGATTTCACTACCACTTCTAGATGAGAGAACTTCTCTTGAGCCTTACCACACAAGAAGCATGGAATTAATTCCTTAACGCTTGATTCTTAAGTTAGGGATCTCTTCTTATCAACCCTACTGAACTTCTCAAACTATGTTTCTTTCTCTCACTAGAACCCATTAGCTATCCTCTCTCTTTTCTCAAACTCTCAAGCTCTTAAGAAGGAAAGCAAGAAAGAGAAGACTACATAACCTCTAACCTCCCTCAAGAGTGGTTTCCCACTCTCCCTCTTCTGAACCAAGCTCAAGACCTAACCATCTTAGCGACCAAAACCGTAGAAAGAGAGGGGAAGGGGAGAAGAGTAACATGCTAAGAGAAAAGCCATGGAAATCCTTACCTTTCTTGTCCTTTCTTCTTCTCCTAAGCTTCTCTCTCTCTCCTCCACCTTTTTCTCTTTCCTAAAGTGAGCTTGAGTCAGTTAGAAGAAAAAAGAAGGGATTTGGAAGCTTTTAAAAAGTCAAATTCTCTATTTTCACGCTTTTCCGGACTAACCCTCGCTATAGCGAGCCATAACCCTCGCTACGGCGAGCTCGAATAAGTCCCAGGCCTCTGCCTTCGCTACAGCGGGCGCTACGGCGAGCAACTCCCTGGTTTTTGTATGGGGTGCCCGAACTCGCTATAGCTAGAAGGCAGTCTCGCTATAGCTAAACCATTTCTCACTATAGCGAACAGGTACATTCGTTATAGCCGGACTGTAGTTAGCAGACTTAGAAAATTTTTCAGCTTCCAAAAAATTTCAGCTTTTCTTTTCCTTCCTTTTTCTTTTCTCTTTTCTTTTCTTCTTCTTTCTTTTTCGTGGTTGTTACACCATTCACTTTGGCGCAAAATACTACTACTTAAATAAGCCGAATTAAACCTTGAGCACTTTTAGCCACTACAAGTTTAAACGTTGTTTGAGGCTATATGTATATTACACGTCCAAGGCTTAAGACGGTGTTTAGAATATTTGGAACAACTTAATGCCATCTCGAAAATCATTTTCTTCGTGGTAAAAGCCATTGATACGATAATTTGTTCTCTATTAATTGAATCATAAGAGAAATGATGAATGTACACATTCTGATGAAATATTATACTTGTAAAAAATTATTTTAGAGAGACCTTTAACCAAAATTATCTCCAAAGATTTAAATTTGAAATTGAAATGTTTCTATTGCCTTGCTATAAAATGTTGAACGTGCATCAAGTGCGCAATGGGAATTTCATGTCATACGGGCTTTGGCCTGTTCACGGTGTGGAAGTTAATCAATAGGAAACTTATTTGAACTAATAATAATCTCAATGTAAGATGCAAAAATAAGAAATTTACTTATGCAAAAAAGTTTACTTATGGACAAGTTATGAGGACAAAAGAATAACCAGGTAATCAATATTTATAATGCTAACTTCCAAGTTTTCTTTCTTTTACAAAGAGATGGCGTGTTGGTTGCTCATACGATACAATAGAAGATTCCTAAAAGCTAATATAAACTGACAGTAACATAAATAAATGCTTGCTGAGTCTGTTAAAATCAAATCACATATATAAACTAGTTTTGACCCATGACAATGGGGAAGAGTAATACGGATGCAAATTAGATGGATATGTTCTTTTTTTGGGAATTTGCAAGATAGATATTTAGTCTTCTCTAAGATGAACTATATACCTCTTAAATTGGACTAAATGGACACAATCAGCCTTGATTATTCAGCACCAAGAAATATAGAAAAGCCATTACTTAATATCCATCAAGCATTATAAAATGTCACTTCTAAAGTTTTTCTTTGAAATTGTAACACAATGGAGCATGTTTTATAAACAACATTTTATGTAACAATATTTAATTATTTCAGGTCCTGATGTGTGAGGAATTATACAGTTGCATAGCTGAAGCAAGTACTCTGTGAATGTTAAGCAGTAAAAGAAAAGATGTCAATGCTCATAATCATAGTAACTTGCAATGGAGCAATTTAGTATATAGATGTTTATATATAAATATGTCATTATTGTCAATTATTAGTGGAATTGACTTGATAAATTCAACATTACATACACAAAAATTGGTTGAATGACATACCAAAGGCTTGCCTCTTACGATGCAATGACATGTAAGAAGCATGTTGGGTATTAGTAGGCATCAGTAATAACACATTAGATTCCCTTTCTAAGAGCTTCCTGTAATCATCGAAGAGGACAACTTGCAACTTAAGGACCATGTGAAATAAAATGTTCGTTCATAGAGAGATTGTACTCATATAAGTCCAAGATATAATCAAAGCTAATAAAATAGCAACTAAGAGCCATCATGACTCATGACGTACATATATAAGACAAATGATTTCTCGAGTTGTCTTTAGAAGGAAACATGGCAGTACAAATAGAATGAGCAAGTGCGTAGACTCCTAAGAGAAAAAAATATATTTTAGGACTACTTAATGGTGAATTCCCTACCCCATTATATGAACAATGGAAAGGCAATGGAGTGAAGCAGATGGATCAATAGAGCTTTGGTTGTGAATAGAAGACAATGTTATATAATTTATAACTTATCAAAGTTGTGATGTTTTATCTAATGAATAAATTCATGTACATGTTTTAATGAATAAAGATAAGGATTTATATCATTGGTTCATCCAATAAATAGATTTACAAGTAGTTTATGTACATGTATTAATGACTAAAAAAATGGAATGCATAGTCATTGATTCATCTAATGAATAAAGGGTGAAAGCGCCTTTCTATACACAATAAAGTGAATACATCTCTCTATATTCAATGAATAAAGAATTAAATGCACCTCCTTACGTACAATAAACAAATGATATAAAAAGGCACCCATACTAAATATAAATAGATCACTATATGATCTATGAAATATATATGAGAAATCATATGACTTTGTGAAGTATGGTTGAGAATAATGTTTTACAAACTTAAAATATTTTGAAGTTAAATGAGTATTAGAAAATTTCTTAATATTTCTAATTAAAAAATTTACAAAGGTTTTATTGTATATTGGGAGAGTATCATTATTAGGGTATTCATTCATTCAATTGTCATGAGGGGCCTGCCCTAACTTGGTTTAATTGTGCCCTGCCAAAAATAGAAATGGGTATAACTTTAACAAAACTATACAGGGTTGAGTCGGGCCACGGGAAAAAATATATTTTGCCCAACCCGGCCTGATAGTTACTTTTTTTTAAGTTATTAACATCTTGTCATTTTATACTTTTTTTTATTCTTATTTTATCTGCCTCTCTATAGGCTGCAGCTTTCATTATCCACCCAAACCCTCCCTGCTTCTTCATTGTTTTTGTCATTGACCTGTATGCTTACTAATATTTCTTTTATTGAACAATGAAAACACACATTTACCAAATGCTAATTATATTAGTGTAGCTTGTGTTTTATTTAGTAATACTAGGCTATCTGTAACATCCGGTCTCCATAAACGTGAGAAACGCAATGTTCGGTTTCTCCGTAAACATTAGAAATGGGCCAGATATAAAAGGAAATCCTTGAAATAGAAGAAATTGGGGCAAAATAAAATTGTGATAAAATTTTAAATATTAGAAAATGAGGATTTGAGGTTTGAGATGCCCAAAAACCAGAGTCAGAAGAGCTCAGAAAATTTGCCGAAGAAAGTAGGGACATTTTTGTAATTTTTGGAAAATTTTGAAATCTCATAGGAGGGCTTTCTAAATGGAAAATTTGAGCTTTCCGGGGTTCTCAGAGGCCCCGAATACCATGGGAACCCCTAAAACAGTTGAAACCCCTCCGATGAGCGATTTCGGCCATCAGTTGACTGAAACTTTGACCGAACGGTTCGAAATGGTTTTAGATCCTTTTTGAGTGATTCCAAAAGCAATTCTTATGATTAAGAGCCCAAGAAATATGATGGAAAAGACGGATTTCAAAAAGGAGTTGAAATGAGCCCAAACGAACAAAACTACGAAGAGGGACTAAATTGCAAATTCTGAAAGTTGCTTAAATGAATCCCTAGCTTATAAAAAACGTCCCTCCTCTGCTCAGATCTCCTCACCCACTCTCTCACACGTTGAAACAGAATTAAGAAGGGCTAAGAGTGGCGCACAAAAGGGGAAGCCAAGGAAGGAAGAAGAAGCCTTGAATAGGTATGAAAGTGTGTGTTTTCTTCCTTTTGTCTTTACAATAAATATTCCCCTCCTTCTCCTCCATATTTCCATGGGTTCAGAATGTATTTTGATGCTATTTTGGTTCTGGTCCAGCAAGGAGAAGTTAGGATTGGAGGGAAGGGTTGGGTGCAAGAGGAAGCCACTTGGAAGAACAAGAATTTAAGGTAGGTTCCCATTCCTTTCCATGGCTTTTCTTGCACTTCTTGCTTGTTCTCCTCCATATGAATTTCGTGCAACCTAGAGCCCATCCAAAGGGAGTTGAATTTTGACCATATCAAGGGAAGAACAAGTGATTTAGAGTGTGGGAATTTAGAATAGACAAGTGGAAAAAATTTAGAAGTCATGGATTGGGAGATGAGGCAATGGCTTCCATAATGTGACCTTATGAAGCAACTTGTGTTTAGGCTTTTGTAAATGAATATGTAATGGCTCCAAGGACCTTAAATGAGGTCAAGAGGCCTAGAAATGAGAAGAGAATGGAGTCAAGAACTTGAATCATGATGGTTGCTTCAATAGGCCATTTATAGAGCCATTATGTGACTTATGAAACCAAGTATGTTCTTGAGAGTAAATTGAATGCTTTAGCTTGTTTCAAGAAAATAATTGAGTATTATTCATGATGTTTAGGCCAAGGAAACCGACCCCACCTTAGTGTTCTTGTGGAACCGAAAAAGGGAAGGAGTAAGGCAAAGTAAAGCTTGCATAGATAACAAGGTAGCTCTCTCTCTTTTCTCCCATGCATGAATGAATGTCTACATTGTTTTTGAATGTGTGTATGAGTATTTTAAGCTATGAATTATATTTTAGTATGATGTCTATGTTCCATGGAACCATAGTATTGCACTATGTATTCAAATGATGCCTATAAATATTGCATTGGTTTGCTTGAATGTGGAGACGCCAAGAACCTTCTATCTTCGGTGAGGATGAGCCAAGAACCCTTAGAAGTGGTTGAGACCAAGAGAAAGTCTCCCAAGAGCAAGGCTTAGTTCAAGGCCTTTGAGAAAAAGGTTGAGGCAAGTCCAAGAACTTTGAAGAAAGTGGGTGAGGCTAATCCATTCATTTGGCAAGCCTGAGTATGTTATGTGTGCTTTGTGTAAATGCCAAGAATGTATTCTGCACCATTTTCTATATTGATATGCCATGCATGCATCCTTAACACTTGTATTACATTCTTTATGCATGATTGAATGGGAGATGAGCTATTGGGATTCCTAGAATCTCACTCCTCCCTCCCCATTACTTAATATGCCTAGGTGGATCAAGAGAGCAAGGAAATGGGAGCCACCACACTTGGAAGCAAGAAGATTAGCAATGGAGTTGTAACATATTTGTATTATAGCCATATGGTTGTCACATGATGTATCTCCATAATGTATATGATGTATGAGCTTATGAATATTTGTAAAAGTATGGGTATATTGTATATGTATGAGAACTAGACCCATGTGAATGATATTTCATGAATTTGACTTAGATATGCCAAGTTATATAAGTATGGCTCTTGTGTATATCTTGGTGTGGATGAGTGAGATGATGGAATCTGGGTTATTAGCCCTTTGAGACATGTTTGATAGAGTATTTTAATGCATTCCCACGTGCTCATGTGGCCATAGAATGAGAAGAGGCAAAAATGGACCCCTTGAGACTCCATATGAAGCTTAAAAGGGCATTTTGCAACCCTATGTCACAAACTGATCAAAAGGACAAATTTCCTCATGAAATTTGCCATGCATGTAGAGCTCATCTAGAGATTTTTGGGAAGCTAGAGTGCAGAATTTTTGGAGGTCTATGGAGTATTTGGTGAATTTTTGAAGTTAGGAATTTTTCTGATTTTGGTCAGTGTACTGTAGCTTTGGTCCGAAAATGCATCTGTGTCAAACAGAGGGTAAATGAGGTCCAATGGTCCTGAAATTTTACATGGAGAAACTAGACATGCACAGTGAGCTATAGAAACTGGAAGCACCTCATTTGGACGTCTATAGAGAGAGAAATGAATTTTTGAAGTTAGAACTCACTGTCAGTGACGCAGCAGGACCCTCAGCACTGTTCCATCGAGTTTCTCCAGCTTAATGTCATTCTCTGGGTCTGGAGCTATTTTTTCCCTAATGTAGACATCTTTAGCTTTCCAGATTGATATATTTTACTTGATTTGGAGTTTTTTGGAATTAGTTATGAATTTTTAAAATCCATATCAGTAAGCTGTAGCAGAACTCAAGGGCAGCCGGACCTTTCATACTTTTCGGTTGTCAAACACAGTACAGCTGGGTGTTTCATACCTGTAATTATTTTTATCTTATAGTATACATACAGATATTTCTGGAAAGCTATCATTTGCCTCGTTTTGATTTTTTTTGAATTAATTATGATTTTCCAAAGTCTGCCCCAGAAAACTGAAAATTTGAAACCCGTGGCAAAAATTCTGATATGTGTTCCAAACCTCCAAACCTGAGTTTCTTGACCTAAATGGCTATGAATCTGATATGTTTTAATGTTACGGTCTAAGAGGAGTTAAGGATCAATTCATGGGCCTTGGAAGTGATTTAATACTGAGTTAGAGGTTCTTAGTAGTGTGCTTCCTATTGTTATGTGTTGTATGTACAAGTCAATTGTGTGAAAGGTTCAAGTAGTGCAAAATGGACCTCAAGAGTTTATGTAATGATATTTTTGCTTTGAATGAATGTTGTATGGATATTATATGGACAAAATTGCTTAAACCAAAATGGGATTGAACTGTGTGGGTTTGTTTATGTGATTTCGGTCCATATGCTACGCTTTGTATGCAAGTCTGGTGTTTATTGCTTGAATGCTATGATATGAGTTTCTTGGGGTTAAGATATGACACTATCTTCTTATTAAAATTATTTTATTAATCAAAATATGAGAGTTCTAGAAGCCTATTATTTTGAAATTTATGTTTATGAGTGTGCACAAAAATATTTTAATATTTCAAGTATCAGATCATTAAAAAAAAAGTTGAGGCAGCCTTAACCTGCTCTAACCCAACATAAAATTGGGATAGTCTAGGTCAGGCTGAGTCACAGACATAAAAATAAGTTTGATATCTTAATCAAAATGAGTATTAGGCTTACTAAATGCCTAATCCGACCCTGCCTATAAACAGCCCTAATCATTATCAACCCTTTAGTAATTAGATGTGTGGGCGAATATCTTTTTAAAGAAAGTAGCACAATCATGTTTTGAAGCAACCTATCATGTAATGATCTTGACTAGTTTTATTTTCTTACAATTTTAGAGAAATATTCACAAGAGGATTCAAGATCAAAGTTTTGCTTTGGAGATGTTGTAGAGGATGTTAGAAATGAAGAGAAAGTAAAAGTTACTTAATTGCAAATGTATGAGAAGGATGTGTTTTTATGATGTGATCACATTCTCAACATCTTGTCGAATAGGCTTTATAATTTTTACATGGCTATACAATCACTAATGGAGATTTGTAGATCTTTAAAGAAAAAATATAATAATAAGTGACAAGGTATTGACAAATTTACTATGTTAAAATATTTTGAATTTAATATGGTTAATTATGTGCTTATCATAGATCAAGTTTATGAGTTACAAATTTTAATGGGTAGACTTTGTGATCTACAAATGGTGGTTTTTGAATCATTACAAGTTTGAAAGATTATTTCAAAATTGCCTTCAACTTGAAATAATTATAAGAAAAGACTTCTACATCTAAATGAAGACTTTATTGTTGAAAATTACAAAGACATATACATATATAAGAGAAAAATAAAAAACATGATACAATGTATCTTTCTCAAAATTCTTAAGTGAATGTTTCTATTTATGTTATTGATTCTTATGGTTTGTGGCATAATAGATTTGCATATTTAAATTATAAGTCAATTGAATACATGCATAAACTTAATTATATTGATCTTAGCAATAAGGATTTTAATAAGAAATGTGAAATTTATATACAATTTAAAATTCTTATACAATCAACATATTAAATGATTTCATCCAATAAATCATTATTAATCTTCGTCCATCGATCAAGTTGAAGTACAATTTCCATCTCCACCAAAAAATGCATCCTAACCAAGTTAATGATAGTGAGCATAGGCTTTCTGCTCATTATGAATATAAAAGATATATAATCTTATAATTTTTTTATGAAAGAAATTCAGAATATATTATAAACGATGAATTTCTGATAATAAATAAATAATGGAGGGATTATTATTAGTGGTGTCCAAAACTAAACCAAACTAAGTTGGTTTGATTGATAGTGTGAGTGCATATATACAATATATATATATAATAAATATATCAAAAAAATAAATCACTTAAAAAAGAATTAGCGTAAATCTATTTTGCAAAACTAATTTGCTTGATTTAGTTTAATTTTAATCTAAAATTAGAACTAGACCCACTACTAGAAAAATCACTTTTTCAGATGCTATTTGAGATGGATTTGAGACGAATTTTAAATGGTTTTTAAATGAAATTTCGACAAAACTTTTATTTTAGACAGAATACATTATGTCCCTAAAAACCTTGTTGCAAAATAATTTCCATTTGAAAATTTGTCTGAAATTAATTTGAGATAGACTTTCAGACAGAAAAAATTATTTCAGATGAATTTTTGTGTGAACGTAGTTTTAAATAATATAACTAATTTAGGGACAGATTTTAGACGGAAATAAATAATTTATATTTATTAAATATATTGATTTTAGACGAATTTTAGATGAAAATAAAATATTTTTTAGACAAATTTTAAACAAAAATTTTAAAAAAGTTATTTGATTTATAGATGGATTTTAGACGGAACACATATAATTTTGACAAATTTTGGACGAAATTTGTTGTGTTTCTTAGACAGATTTGGGACGGAAATAAAAAAATTGTGAATTATTTTATTTTATTTTTGTTATTCTTTTAAACTTGCTAAATTCTGAAATAGTAAAATAAGAACCTTTTTAACTAATTTGTCATAAGGATAATATTAAATATTCAAATTCAAATCTATGAGATTAGAAATACCTAAAACATTAAATACAAACATGGCATATTCTATAAAAGTTCAATTACAATATGTGTCCAATGAAAACAAAAGGAAAAAAGATATAAGCTAGTCAATGCAAATCACCCTCATCATCCTCATCACCGTCCTCCTCCTCCTCCACTATTGGTGGAATGTTCAAAGTTTGTAACACCAATGCAAGTCTTTTTTCATTTAACAATATTCTTTTTTTTTGTTTAACTATTTTTTGGTCTTGTTCAACTATCTTATGTGCCTACTCCTTATTGATTTGCTCTTGATTCTCATATTTTTTTTTTCCATATTAAAAGTTCCTCTTGCATGGTTTCATCCGCAGACAATGTGCAAGAAGATGTGCTAATAGAAGATTTTGCCCTAAGACGTGATCCCATAGAACCTAGACCATAAACAACCCCTTTCTTCACTCTAGGGACAATCTCTTTCCAAATGCTCAAGTCATTTGGCATAGACTGGCTTACATTAAATGACCATTCTCCTTCTACATCATCATTAGATATGGCCATCTATGAAATCTTTATCCTTCTCTTTTTAAAGTTTTCCTACAAAAACATGATGATTAATTAAACATTTGGCAAAAAAAATATTTATAAAAAATTATAAGTTAGTCATAATCACATATTATGGCATTCTTTGATCTCTCATTAACCCAAGATTTGTCTTTTCTCATATGAGTTTTAGTAAAAACCTCTACAATATCAGGATCCACTCCTATAGCTTTCTTCTGCTTTTTTCATAAGTTGAACAAGCAAATTCACAATATTTTATATTTAAAATTAACATCACATAAGCAAATTATAGTTTTTCTTACCATCCTACGTGCATGCTCACCCACAGATATAAAGCCACCCATATGCAAGGAGCCACCTTGACTTGAAGCACGATTTGTTGTATTTGCTATTGACAAAACTTGCGTTCTTTTTCTGTATCATTTTCTTTATAGTACAACATGCAACCATTAATGCAGCAATCTATTTTGGTACTTCCCAACCCAAGTTTCAACACTAACTTTTTTGTTCTATAAAAATCAGATACCAACACATTATCTTTAGGCAAACTCTCTTTCATAGCTTGAAGTAGCTTATCAAAGCATTGTTGTGGCATATTATGGTCAGATTTAATACTCAACATTCTAACTGCCATAGATAACTCTGAATGGTCAACACACCCTTCCCACAATGGTCGTTGTGCAGAGTGCAACATATCATAAAATTTTTGAGCTTCTATATTCGGAGGCTCTTCCATATATTGTTCAAAATGACCCTTAAATTCTGGCCCAGCAATATCAAAAACCATAGATTCATATAGATTTCTTTGTGAATCATCATCTAATGCATGACTGCTTTTGAATTTACAGCTGTTAGCATGGTTGTTATTGAAACTTAGGGGATTTTCCCCATGTGAATCCCAACACCAATATCTTGGCATGAAACCATGTTTATATAAATCAACCATAACCTCATTTGGAGTTAACAATGCTCTATCATGTAATGAACCAACCTCAATTCGCTCATGATGGCTATATACTTAGATGTCCTTGCACAAAGCTTAATGAACCCTTTAACCCCGTCTACATATTCCCTTTTTAATCCCCCTCGGTTTGGATGAAGTCTATCATACATCCACTTTCGATGTTTTGGAATTTCCATATTCTGAATCAAGTAAAATAATATATTACCATTTAGAATTAGCACATAAGAACAATATTATTTTTATGCACACCTTATGATCATGTTAATTAATAAATTGAAAAGTTAAAAAAGAAATTAAAAAAATTCATTTATTAAAAAGTTTTTAAAACAAAGGCTATTTGAAATAAGGTTGTAACAGCTATTGAAACATCATGAAACAAGAAAAGAATTAATCAATTTCAGTGCTAAATTGTAAGTCATAGAAAAAGGAAAGAGTTGAGTAGCAATAATATTTTGAAACCTTCTTGTCCAACCTAGTATTTATATTTGAGTTCTATGCTATAGTTTGGAAACAAAGAGAAAAAATCATGACATCATCTTGCACATCATTGTGCTGTGTTGTTTTAAATGATGGCGATGGGATATTGAACCATTAAATTTTATAGTTGAATCAAAGTCGTACAAAAATGTACAAAGTTTCCCAATCAAAATCATTTTCATTTGGTGCCATCTTATATAATTCAAATTCACATGAATCATGCCAGCAAGGTAACTACTAAGTCTACAATCCAGTATACCCACCTTAAAGAAACTCTAAAGACTAACCTAAGATTATAGACTCCTCCCTTTATAAACCCACTCAAGTAGATATGTTTTTGGTCTTCAACAATAGCCACATTCCTTATTTTCCAATTCAAACCTATTTGTCTTTTTTTGTATAAATAACTAAAACAACCAAATAACATAGGCAAGAAATATTCAGAGTTAAGGCCAAGGCATTCTTCTTAAGTATCAATGACAAATTTTTAATTCTTCATGACATGACTATAAAGAATTCAATATCAGAGAATTGAACAGCACTTAACCAAATATCATATATCACTTTATAACATAAAATATAGTATTAACAAAGTTCATTCAAGTAGTAGACAAGTCGTATAATTTGAAGCTTAATTTCCACAATCAGCTTCTTTGTCATACAATATTGGATTATTTTGGGCCATGCAATACAATTCAGTTTTCATCATGTTGTAGGAAAATGATGTTGTTATGCAGAGCAATATCATAGTCAATAATTTTAATTTAGATCAAAATTCTAAAATGGCCTTCATTTTACATTAGTTATTGTACTTAACTTGCTCATCTAGCTTTTCAATAATTTGCCAAACATTAAGAAATCCTATGGCTAGAAGTGTAAAAATTGACACACTTAACATAATAGAACAAAGACATGATATGATGTGTGCTTATTCAAAATGTGTTTAGCAAAATGAATTAGAGAATAAGAGGAGAACAAGCTTATACATGAATGAGATACAAACAGAGTATCTCTTTCACTCAAATCCTTTCCTATAGCTACTAGTTAATGCATTGGAGAAAAAATGAAAAAAAATCCATGCTTGATGTCTTATTAAAGAGAATCACATCAAATATAATTTAGTTTATTTTTTAAAAAATACAAAAAGTAATGACTTTAGGGTTTGAACTCACATGATGTGAGTTCTTCCAGGTCTAAAAGGCATGATAAATTATATGCAACACAAAAATTGTTAAATCAAAGTAACATATAGATCTTACATGAAACCCTCTGCTCCAATCCTTTGTTCTCACTCTTCTACTCCAAGCCTTCGATAAATGCACGAAACCAAGACCAACACAAACACAATGTAGTTCAGAAGTTTAAGGGAAACATAGGGCTTATGTGTGGGATGGGACTTCGACCAAAATAGTGTTTAAGGGATTCACATTCAGATGGTTTTGTGGATCTGATTCATCTTCAAACGGTTGTGGCTTCTCTACACGTCCAGTCTTCAGATGGTTCTCTTTGCTTTTCTTTTTATAAACTTAAATAAATAGAAAAGGGAGACAAGGGGAAATACGGAGATTAACCCAAAGCAATAATTAGTTTTCAACTTCTATTAGCATTGAGTTTTCTTGTACGATTGAAGATGAGGTAAAAGATAAAATATAAAAATATGGTAATGTGTATTTGAAGTTGCATTTAGTCAAACGAGATCAATTTTGCATTATTTAAGTTGAGTAGTAGAGTTTTCTATTTTATTTTTAAATTTTAGTTATTCATTTTTTATTTTAAAAAATAAAATATAGAATAAAGATAATTTTTTAATTTTTATTGGATAAAATTATTTGTTTGATAGAAGTTAAAAAAATTATTTTTATTTTATATTTTATTTTTTAAATTAAAAAATAATTGAGATTAACTCAAAAAAAAAAATTAAAAGGTGCAGTAGTTATTTTCTGTCAAACACTCCTTAAACGATGCGTCACATGCATCACTTGTCTAATCCTTTCATATTTCAAAAAACTTCAATCGATCATCATGAGTTAGGGTAGAATAGATGTACTATTAAAGAAAGAAGGATGGGTAAGTGAAAAACAAAGAAGGAAAAATAAAACTATATAACGCAATAAATATTTAAAAATTACATTTACTCAAACCCACTAAATAATTAGATGAAGTTTTTTTTCATCATTTTACATAAAATAAATATAAAATTAATTTTATTTTTATTATGTATCCTCATGCGTCACTTAGTGTTCTATCTAATTAAAGAAATAAGGACAGGTAAGTAAAAACATAGAAAAAATAAAACTATATTAACGCAATAAATATTTAGAAAATTACATGTAATTACTTATTTTGATTTTGGTTTCTAACTATTACATTTTCTCAATTTATTAAAAGTTAAAATTATATTTTAGCTAATGTATAAGATTCTTCAAAATTTTAAGTTATCCATATATAATTTTCAAATATTTAAAATTTGATAATAGAATTTTGGAATTTTAAATTATGAGCAAGTAAATGTCTACTATAGTGTATCAAATCATGACTAACAATAGAATGAGAGATTTGCAAAAATTAAAATCGAGGCCATAAATTAAGAATTTAAAAAATTTAATTAAATCTATTACAACACGCCAACAATGCATCATATGTTTATCTTTCTCATTCTAGATATTAATTGCAAGTAATAAGAAAAAATTCTCTATGTAGCCTCTCTACGTGTCCAGTAGATGGTCTTTTTTTCTATTCTTTTTATAAACTTAATTAAATAGAAAAAGGAGAGAAGGGGGAATACAAAAATATCAAATGGGCAATATTTTTTTGTTGCTTCTATAATAATGATTCAGCACCTTTATTCACAAGAAAAAGTTTTTTAAATGATTAGGTATGGTTGACTTAATAATTTAGTGTCTTTGTTTTTACAATAACAAATTAGTTTTTATTACAAGTGAATGTTTGAATTTAAAATCCCTAAACACTATCACACGCTAAAATTTTTTTTTAAAATATTCTTGTATGAGATATGATAACATAAGATACTATAATATTTAATATATTTACATTTAATATAATAAGTGATGGTATCTATCATTTCAAGAAATATAAAATTCTCATGTTTAGTTACATATATCAATTATTATGATTATTTATATTTTAAAATTTGAAATATGACATCATTTTTTTTGTAAAATTATAATATTAGAATGATATCTCAAATAACACTACATAATGACGTAAAGGTCAAATATATATACACATAATACAAGTCTTGGATATGTAAATTAGCTGGACCAAAGTATGGTGTGTCAAACAATGACTAATGATAGAAAGAAAAGTTTACAAAAAATAAAATTGAGGACACGAATTAAGAAGTTAAAACATTTAATTAAATCTATTACAATATACCAATAATACATCATATGTTTATCTTACTCATTCTCTTGATATTAATTGCAAGTAATAAGAAAAGACTTTCTTGGTATATATATATATATATATAATATTATATTATAAATAATACTTCAATTATTATACACAATATATTATAATATATATTATTATACATAATATATTTATACATATTATGCTATTATTTATTTACTTTTTTGTTATTCTATATTCCATTGACGAATAATAATTTAGATTTTCTATTAATATAGAATTTTGGCTCTTGAAATATATTGCATAAGAGTTCATTGAGCAAATTGACAGTTACAAACACAAGTGTATGTTAATCTTTGGGATTGTTTAATCTTCATGCCATTGTCTTACTATTTTCTTTACAATCTTTTTTGCTATTTTGAGCTTTTGTGATTAAAAAAAAAATCTTCTCATTAACTTGTTATTTTTATAAATTATTCCATCTCAAATCTGTTTAAAACTTTAGATATATTTTAGATAGTATAGGTTTTGTATAATTTTAATTTTAATTTATATAACATTCCTTCTCCAAATTTAAAAGAATTTTTTAATAAACAAATTTTACAAAACAATACTATAATAATATAATATTTTTCCCTAATTCGTCTCAAATTTGAGACGAATTATAGACAAAAAGTTTTTTAAAAAATAATTAAATTCTTATATAATATTCTGTCTGAAAATCGTCTCAAATTTAAAATAGATTTCAAACGGATATTGTGTGACAAATATTCTATCACAAATCTGTTTGAAAGCTATCAAAGATATTTTGGTAGCAAGTTGGAGCAAAGTTTTGGGATGAAATTCTGACGGATTTTGGACAAAAACTGTAACGTCTGATTTTTCGTAAAACACTGAAATGAGTCCGTTTTCAAAGCAAGTCCCCTGAGATGAGTGATTCAAGGCCAAATAAAATTGGGAGAAAATTTTAAATAATAGAAAATGAGAATTTGAGCCTTGAGTTACCCAGAAACCGGGGTCGGAGTGATTCGAACAAATTGTCGAAAGGCCAGTGACATTTTCGTAAATAAGTGTAATTTTTGAAAGGCACTTAGGAGGGCTTTTTAAATGAAAATTTTGAGTTGCCCAAGGTTCTCAGAGGCCCCAAAAACCATAGGAAGCCCCGGGACCTGTAAAGCCCCTCCGGTGTACTCTTTCCGACGTCGGTTGACCCAAACTTTGACTGATTCTTTCGGAAAGGTTTTAGCTCCGATTTGAATGATTCCAAAGGCATTTTATTAAATTGGGAACCTATTTGTTATGATGGAAAAGAAAGTTCTCAAAAAGGAGTTAAAACGAAGGAGAAATGAAAATGCAAAGTATGAAAGGGCAAAAATGGAATTTAAGTGTTAAAGGAAGCTTCCAAACTCTTTTTATAAGTCATGTTCTTCCTCTCCTTCATTAAACCGACTTGCTTCTGCCCATTTTCAGAAAGAAACTCCAGCTTCTTAGGCGCACAAGAGAAGGAGGATTTTGGAGGAAGAAATTCAAGAAAAATGTAAGAAACTTTAAGAAATTCCATATCCTTCCTTCTTGAAACTTGCTCCCCTCCTCTCAAGCTTTCTTTCTATGGTTTTAATGGAGAGTTTGGTGCTGTTTTGGGGGTAGAACAGAGAGGGAAATTTCGAAAATTGAGGGAGCAAGCTAACCAAGTGGAAGAGCAAGCAAAGAAAAGCAAGAAAACAAGGTAAAACTTCCATTCTTTGGTAGTTTCTTCCTCCCCCTCCCTCTTGCACGAATTTAGCCACCATGAGCCCAAGTCTTAGGGGCTGTTTTCTGTCCAATTCATAGAGGGATTAGATGTTTTAGGTGGCAAAGATTGAGAATAAACCAAGAGAATCAAGAAAGGGGCATTAGGAAACAAGATGGAACCATTAGGGATCCAAATGCTCCTTTGCAAATCTGATTTAACATGAATGTTCTTAAGCTTAAATGAATGCTTAAATGTGCTCCTAAGATCCCTAAGAGGTCCCCCATATGCTTCTTCCTCCATGAAATCAAACAAAACCCCATTGAAAGTCATGAACCTAGAAGTTGGAAAAGTGTACAGCATTTAAGGGGATTGTAAAAACTGATTTAATCTATAAGTTCCCTTGGCTATTTAAGTGTTCCCTTGACCTCCTACAACTCTTAACAACCTCCCTAAATGGTTCCTCCATCAAGGAAAAATCAAGAAGCCATTAAATCCCATTTATGCTATAGGTTTCGGCCAAATAAGGATGGCATAGTTAGGGAGAGTTTTAAATTTTTTCAAGCCCATTTTTGAGTCATATATGATGCATGAATGTGAGAGGAAGCTTTGGAAAAATTTAGGAAGCTTAGAGAATGAGTTAGTGCTTTAGGTTCCATATTATCACCTAAAGAAGCAATATGATGTTAGGCCCTTTGTTTTAATGATGTGATGACTCCAAGAGGCTTAAAAGGAGTCAAGAATCATATTTGAAAGGAAAGGATGAGGCCTAGAAGTCATTTGAGGGGTGTTGCTTCATTAGGTGCTTGTATGGACCATAATGAGGTTTATAGGATAACCTAGTGTCTAAGCAAGTGGTGTGACCTTAGAAATTGTTTCATGAACCTAATTAGCTTCCTTAAATCATGTCTAGGCCAAGAGGAACCTTCCCCACACTTTTGTGGGTGTGTAGCCGAAAAGAAGAGCTTAAATTCAAAGGAAAAGTGTGTGAATTTGTACAAGGTAGCTCTCTCCACCTTCTCTCATGCATGGATGTGTGTTTAGCTTGTTTTATGATATGTGTATGTGTATTTTTAGCTATGAAAAGTATGCTAGCATGCTCTTATATACCATGACTCTTGATGCCACATTATACTTTCAAATGAACATATGATGTGTGATTGAGCTTGCTTGAGTGTGGAGAGGCCAAGAACTCTTCTCCATGGGGAGGATGAGCCAAAAACCCTTGAGTTTGGTTGAGACAAAGTAAAGAGTCTCCCAAAAGCAAAGTGGACTCCCAAAGAGTGTAGTTGAGTCTAAAGATTTTAAAGAATGGGTGAGGCAAGTCTAAATGCCATGGAGAGAAGTGTGAGGCCAATCCAAATACTTGATGAGCTATTGAATGCCTTGTATGATGTGTTTCTATGCCAAGCTTGATTTTAAATGTTCATGACTTCTATTTTTTCCACACATGCATTCATAGAACTTGCTTGCATATATTATGTGTGATGGAATGAGAGATGAGCTATTGAGATTCTTGAATCTCAGTCCCCCCTCTTAAATCTCCTAATATGCTAGGTGGACCAAGTAGACATGGCAATGGGAGCCAATCACATTGAAGGAAGAAGATGGCCACCCTTATGCTTGATTTTTGTGTTTTTGACTCATAATGAGACTTCATGATGTATATTATGATTGTAAATAGTCTATGACCCCTTGGACAAAAAAATAGTATTATGTGATAGATAAATGAATGAGTATGGTGTATGTATTCTAGATCATAAAGTGAGTGTTTATGCCAATGTATGCAATTGAGAAAAGCTTGGTGTATGAGCGAGGGTGAGGAGGCCAAAATGAGATGCAAATGGTTTGTGACCATTTGGGCAGCTCCCACAAGTCTTAAATATGCTTTTAAACTTGCCCAAAAGGTGCCAAGACCAAGGAAAATTCATTTGGCAATTTTGGTACCCAATATGGAGCTAAAATTGACCATAATGGAACCCTATGCCATTTTTTTGGCCAAATGAGTTAGTATTGCCTTGAAACTTGGCATGCAATTAGGTCTCATTAAGAGCTTTTTGGGAAGATAAAGATCATAATTTTCGGAGACCTAGAGAATATTTGATGAATTTTCAAAGTTGGGATTTTTCATGGATTCTGGTATGGGCTACTGTTCATACTGGAAGTTTTGATTTCTGTGTCACCCGATGGCCAAATGGTATCCAATGCTTATGAAATTTTATATGCATAAACTATAGGTCATAAGCTTTCTGTGACCACTGAGATCACCTCATTTGGAGGTCTAGAGAGGAAGATATGCATTTTTGAAGGTTTTGCCCAGTATCAGACATCTTGCCAGACCCGAGGTGCTGTTTCATCGATTTCCGGGAGTTTGGCTTGATGAACTGATCTGGAGATATTTTTCCTCTCTAGTTAACATCCACATCTTTCCATAGTGATATCATTTGCAAGCATTGGATTTTTGTGGAATTAGTTATATAATTTTGAAATCCATATCAGTAAACTGTGACAGTATCAGGAACCCCTCCGACCAGTAGATGATTTCGCGTGTCAAACACATTATATATGAGATTTTAAGACTTCTACATATTTTTAGCATGAAGTAGACGTCTTAAGATTTCCAGAATGACTGAGATTACATGTTTTCGATTTTTCTGGATTTAGTTGTGAATTTTCAAACTTTGCCCAGAAATGAGGCCAAGTCTGCCGAAAATGAATCTACATGTCTCATATCCCTTTTTGGTTTCCATGGGTTTAAAGCTAGTTTTTGTGATTGAAATAAGTTCTAATCATGCAAATAAATATGAAGATGCATAGAATGAGCTCACACAATCCACGTGACACCGAATGGATTTTTGGATATGATGACTTGCAAATAGAAGTCCAAATCTTTATGCCTCCATATTTTGAAATTATGTGTATGTTTCATGATAATTATGCTATTCAAAGGCATGAGATGAGCTAGAATTATGGTGTTACAAAAACCTTCCTTTACACGTAGTGCTTTATTTCATGAGAAATTCGTCTATGATTTCATACGGATTATTGTCCGTCCCGAAAATTCTGTTTAAATTTACAAATTTCTAATAGTGACCAAAACAAGTCAAAAGATTAAATTGAAAGATGTCTAAGGGGTTAAATTGATAAATTTTATTTTTTAAAAAAGTTAAATTAAAAAATGATATTTAAATAATTAAAATTTAGACTAATTCATATTTCAAAATGAAGTTAGCGTGATCTTGGAATTATGATTAATTGGAAATCCTCCCCTTCATAAAGCAAGTTCTACTAAATTAGCTTTACCATAACATCTTCTCTTCGCCTCGGCCCAACTCTTCCTCTTCATAAAGCAGATAATCTTCGCCTAGTTAATTAACCTTAATTTAATTACTAACGGCATGCGGCCCACCAAGGATAAGCTGTTCCAGATATGAATCCATCAGTTAGTCACCTTATGTAATAAGCAATTAATCGCATGTTTGTATAGAAGGATACCCTCATGTGGATTATATATGCCTATCCCTAGTCTTTACAGTTTCTCATAAAAGGTTTCTAGCTGGCGGCTATATTATCGATAAAGCAGTTTGATAACACACACATGCACCATGCATATTCGCTACTGGAACTGATTCTCTGCCCTTCTCAGCTGATCATATACTTTGATATGAACTGTCTGAATTAAATTTGAATGATTTAAATTTATTTTTATATTTTTTAAAGATATATATATATATATATATAATAGAAGTTTATATATTTAACTTAATGAAAGGTATTTTAATTAAAAAATTTAAAATTAAACTAAAATATATATATGATAAAAAATATATGAAACGTCTGTATAATTTTATCGAAGTTTGAAGAAAATCAATTTAATTTACTTTATAATTAATCACTATTTTCTTTCAACCTCATGCATAGCCATTGTGTTAGATTTGCTAACAGTGAAAAAAAAAATCAATTGGTGCTTTTACAATTTTATAACGATAGGCCATGTCAAATAAAGAAGAATAAATAAATTATTCGAGATTGCAATTTTAGTAATTGCAAAGGTTTCGGGAACAGAAATAATGGAAATCAGTTTACGTTAAGGAGTTGCAAAAATAATACTAAAATCTTCAGGTAATTTTCGCTTTAATGATTCATAAATCATGATAATGACTTTCGCTACCTAAGGAAAAAAAGAAAGAAAAAAAAGCAAAGAAACAAGAAAACGAAAACTACATCATCTTCAATCATTTACCAAAAGACTTTGCAACATTCGTGCGTTTATGAAAGCACCATTTATCTCTTTTTTGTGAAATTTTTTAAATTTAGCATTTGGATTCTTAATAAGAGAACAATAATGTACCTTCTAATTAATAATATATAATGTATTATATGACTTTACAATAAATTTATAAACACCAATACAAAATAGTAGAGCGTGCGTGTGTATATATATATATATATATGAGACAGGATACAACTAAAATTCAACAAATTATATATCTTCCAAAAGAGTGATCTATTAATAACGATAAAGAATATTTTTAAAGAACTGAAAAAAAGCTCAAATATGAATATTAAAATTACTAACTACCATTAGGCAACATATTTGACTAAACTGAGGACAATAGATAAACAAATATGATTGGAGTTGAGAACAAAAAAAGATAAATTGTTTGATTTTCTAAATCAAATATACCGTTGTCGTGATCTTCTTTACTTGCAAATTGAGCCTCCAAATAGTCATATGAATAATAGGTACAATTTCTATTATTACTTGAAATTGAGAGAGGCAATACGTTCACAGAAGAAGAATTGATTCCAAGCACTATTACATAATCCCCCAAATTTTATATCTCTAACCATCTTGCTTCTTCATCTCCTTTAGATTCAACCAATTTATATATGTGAAATCCAGTACTTTGATAAATTATACCCTTGCTAATTTCTCTATTGTTGAAGTGTCTTATTACTAAGAGCAAATCACTGTCAATCCCTACTAGGTAACTTTGACAACAAACATCATAAGATACATGTTTTGGTGCTCCTCTAATATTATTTGCCATTATTTTCATATCATATTCACATGTGCGATCATCATAACTTATGGCATAAATATTCCCCTTCATGAAATATGACATCACAAAAACCACATTCTTGTGTTGGAAAACCTGACCATGTTTTGTCACCATGTCTATAATAACATAATTTAGAGAACTCTCCATAAATAGTTATAGCCATAAAATCTGAATGATCATCATCAGGAGGGGATGATATGATGATTTTGTCAACATAAGCATTCTGCATATGAAAGCTGTTATGAAAGTAGGTTTTGCCATTTTTATGTCTTATAGAGTATTCTTCATCAATTCTATCACAATGATAGCCAACAATATCTGGAAAAGTATATAATGGTGGAAGATCAATACAAACCTTTGTGAATGGCTCCAACATTTGCACTGCTCCATTTAACCCAATCATAATCAACCATTTATAACAAGACCCACGAAATGTGGTATTTTGAGTTTTTGGTAACTCTATGTTGTAAATCACTTTTCTTTCCTTAACATGATAAAATGGACGTAAAGTATCACTTTTGTTATCAAACGGCAACAAGAGCAATGGAAGTTTGATATGTCTAAAAAACTTTGGCAACATCAAATGCCAATTTTGCACACAGATTGAAACCGAATGTAGTCACCATGACAATCAATATGTTGAGCAATTTCATCCAATAAATCATTATTAATCTTTGCCCATTGATCAAATTCGAACATAATCTCCATCTCCACAAGAAAAACGTATCCTAACCAAGTTAATGATAATGGGCATTGACTTACATATATATGGTTGAGAAATCCTTCTTCTACTTGGTTTCTTTTGTATAATTACAGATAAATACAAAGAGTTTTTATTTCTTTTCATTTTTCTCCAACTAATTTGTTGAGAGTTTCTTGTTGAATAAATCATTTAATTAAATCTATTTTTGAAATTTCATTTTAGAAAAAAAAGTTTTTTGGTTGAGAATTCCTTCTTCTGCTCTGTTTCTTTTAAGATATATCTTCTAATATTTTAGATTTTTTCATATATTTAATTTTCTATATGGATTAGACTCTTAAATTTGTAATTCAATACATATTATTTTTTTTGTTGGATCAAGTTATATATGCAATGTTTAAAAATATTAAGCTAATATCTAAGTATATCAAGTTATAAGTTTTAAAATAATTTGAAAGAAATTTAAAAATTAAAGCGTTGAGAGAGTTTAATAATCAAATTGTATATTTTCTCAACCAATTTATGTCATTATTATTCTCTTCATCTGTAATATCCAAACAAAAGTAGACAAAATCAATTATCCTATTTTTCATTTTAATTCTCAAAAATCATATGCAAAGTATTTAAGTTACTTAACAAATAAAAACGAGAGATTACATAGTCGAGGATGAAGCTATATTGTGCGTTTAAGTTCGATAATATCAACTAATATAATATATTATAAATTTATTATTTATTTAATGTAAATAATATATTATATGAGTTTATATATAAAATAATGTAATAATTTTATAAGATATTTTGTTAAAAATTGAAAATTAAATTAAAAATATATTTTAAAGATAAGAAAATTTATATATTTTTAATAAAACTCTAAAAAAAATGTAATTTTAATCTAACAATAACTAGGTGAATTAGGACATTCATCATGCCAAAGCATCCAACAATTAGTACCCAAAGTTAATCACTATGACATTACTTCATACAAATGGGAATCCTCTGTAAGTTAAGGGTCTAGCCTGGGCATAAGTGATGAAGTGAAAAATATCGCTTCCCTATTTGGCAGAACAAGAATGTCCCCACAATTTATACGCAATGGTACAATCGCAGAGCACATGCCCAGTGGGTTCAGGGTTACCGCGAACATACATAAATAAGTCTTCTAAAAAAATTTTTGTACACTTTTTTTTTCGGGTTAAAAAATCTAACAAATAAAGATATAAGGATTAGTCTTTTATTGGGACATTGGATATGGACCTGGGTCATTTGTGAAAAAAGGATATTTTTAACCCGATGAATGTGGGTGATGTAAACCGACCCGACCTCTTCCTGAACATCAGATCGTTGCTGGCGATTGAGTTATGCAAAGCCCACACATCCACTGTGCGATTCGATTAGCGCAAGGGTTCATCATCATTATCATCTTTCGCGAGACGCTCTTGGTATTCGAATTTTGAATCGATTCAATAACTAAGTAATCTGATCTTCCCCCCTATTTTTCTGTTATTTGTTTTTGAATTTTGAATCGATCAAATATTCAGGAAATCTTTCTCTCCTTTTTAAATTACATAGCAAAAAGAAAAAAAATTCAGTTATATATATTTGGTTGGGAAATCATTTTTTACTAGGTTTCTTTTATATAATTGTAGATAACTATTGAAAGTATTTTTTCTTTAAATATTAACTAATTTGTTGAGAGTTTCTTGCTCAACAAATCACTTAAATCAATTTTTTTTAAGTTTTTTTTAGAAAAAAATGTTATTATGTTAAGAATTCCTTCTTTCACTTACTTTCTTCTAGTTAATTAATCTTTGTTCATTGATCAAGTTGGAGTACAATGTCCATGTCGGCCGAAAAATGCATCTTAACCAAGTTAATGATAGTGAGCATAGGCTTATAGGGTGGGTGGGTGTGTATATATATTTGGTTGAAAAATCTTTCTTCTACTTGGTTTCTTTTGCATAATTATAGATAAATACTAAGGGGTATTTTTTTTTTTTTGCCCCAACTAATTTGTCCAGAGTCTCTTCGTGAACAAATCACTTAAATCTACCATTTAAAATATCATTCAGAAAAAAAGTTATTTGGTTAAGAATTCCTTCTTCCGCTCAATTTCTTCTAAGAATTTTTTTCTATGTTTTACGATTTTTTTTGTATTTAATTTTGTATATGGATTAGACTCTTGAAATTTGCAATTCAATAAATATTATTGTCTTATTGGATCAAATTATATATTTATTTTTTGAAAAGATTAAGCTAATATATAAGTATATCAAGTTATAACTTTTAAAAGAATGTGAAATAAATTTAAAAATTAAAGCATTGAGAGATTTTAATGATCAAATTGTATATTTTCTCAACCAGCTTATGTCATTATCATTCTCTTCATCTATAATATTTAAATAAAAGTAGATAAAATCAATTAGCCTGTTTTTCATTTTAATTCCCAAAAATCATGTGCAAGGTAGTTAAATTGCTTAACCGAAAAAAAAGGAGGATTATATAGTCGGGGATGAAGCTATACTGTGCGCACGACAACTTGTCAACTTGTAATGTCTTCAGGCTTAATTTTCCTACCCATGAGATATATAGTATTAAGCTTGATAAAATAACCTAACATAATATATTATAAATTTATTTTTTATTTAAAGTAAGTAATATTTTGTATGAGTTTATATATTAAAATTTTCTTATATGTTAAAATGATACATAATTAATATATTAATAAAAGATATTTTTGTTAAAAAATTTAAAATTAAACTAAAATATAGTTTTTAAATATAAAAAATTTATATAATTTTAATAAAACGGAAAAGTGTATTGTAATCTAATAGTAACTAGGTAGATTCGGACATTCATAATGTCAATAAATAACAGTGAAAAGGTAATTGAGTAAACATACAGAACTATGGCTATGCTTATTATATTTCTGTTATTTTTTAGAAGTATTCATAGGAAGAGGAAGGAGACAATCACAAATTAGTGAAATTACGTATTCTTCTGTACAATGGAAACTATACAATGGCTGATGTGGCCCTAAATTTTTCATAATTAATGTATGACAAGGTATTAGTTTATAAATGTTGGTTATGGCTTTTATTTTCTGAGCTGGCAGTATATTGATTTATTGTTCAAGAGCTTCAATTGCTTCTTTTCTTAAACTCTAAATGTCAGAGGGTGCACATTTGAAATTTTAGGTTTTATTTTTTATATAACAGATCTATATGAATTGATAAAAGAAAAAAAAAACTATATTTGTAAAATTTGGGAATGTAATGCTATAATTGGTCGAAGTAAAAGAAAAAAAAAGGAATGTAACGCCATAACCATAAAGGTAAAAAAAAAAAAAAAAGTTGAAGGTCAACTTGTAAAAATGAATAAGGTATTTGTTGCGTACGGTTACTGAATAATATTCTAATTTTCTTTTAGTTGAGGGATTTCTTTGTTCGTACTTTTTGTTGAATAATTATGATAAGGTTTAGGGTCAACACACGTGTTTTCTTTGCGAGATTTGCGAACTGAATTAAATTAATGAGTAAAGATAGTGAAAGATGATCCAAAATTTCAAATTTATTTATTAAAAAAATTTCAAATCAAATTAGAATGTTTACAGGGTATATTCTAGACATTAATGCACATGGGAGGCATATTCAGTTGAGGAAGCTAAGAGCATTAGTTAATGTGTGAGCCAAACAGCGAAAAGCCCCTCCCTCAAGAGCGAGGGTCTTGGAATCTGTAGATAAGGTTAGAGCTTTGTAGTTTGTACACTTCTCCTTCGCCATCATTAATATAATATACCAAAGAGCAAAGTTTAACAGGTGTTGCATAATTAAACCTTTGAAGACATAACAAGTCGTGGTGCAAATAGCGTACTTCTTGCATGACTATATAATCTCCCCTTTTATTTTTAAGCAATTTGAATCCCTTGCACATGATAGATTAATTAGAATTAAAATGAAAAATAGGATGATTGATTTTGTCTACTTTTGGATATTATAGATGAAGAGAATGATAATGACATAAACCAGTTGAGAAAATATACAATTTGATAAAAAAAAATCTCTCAAAGTTTTAATTTTTAAATTTATTTCAAAATTTTCCAATACTTATAACTTGATATACTTATATATTAGGTTACTTTTTTTAAAATAAATATAAAATTTGATCCAATTAAAAAAATCATATGCGTTGAATTTATTATTGATGAAGAGAATGATAATGACATAAACTAGTTGAGAAAATATGCAATTTGATTAAAAAAGAGCTCTCAACTTATAATTTTTAAATTTATTTTGAATTCTTTTAATACTTATAACTTGATATACTTATATATCAGGTTAATTTTTTTAAAATAAATATATAATTTGATCCAATAAAAAAATCATATGCATTGAATTACAGATTTTAAGAGTCCAATTCATATAAAAAATTAAATTGATAAAAAATCTAAATTATTAAAGGATATAGGTGAAAAGAAACCGAGTGAAAGAAAGAATTCTTAGCCAAATAACATTTATCTAAAATGAAATTTAAAAAAAAGGATTTAAGTGATTTGTTGAACAAGAAGCTTTCAACAAATTAGTTACCCCCAAAAAAGATAGCCACTTATATTTGGTTAAGAAATCCTTTTTCTACTAGATTTCTTTTATATAATTACAGATAATTGTTGACAGTTTTTTTTAATTAATGCCAAGTAATTTGTCGAGAATTTATTTATTTTTGTTCAATAAACCACTTAAATCATTTTTTTTTTCAAATTTCGGTTAAAAAGGATGTCATTTGGTTAAGAGTCCCTTCTTCCATTTAGTTTCCTCTACTTAATTAATTTGCAGTGTTTTATTAAATAATGAAAATATTTTCTCAATGACTTCTAAAATAAATACAATTATCACTTTAGTTTTTGTTATCTTCTTATTTACAATCAAACAATTTAAATATAATTTAATAAAATAGTTTATTTATTTATCTAATTTTTAAAAAGAGAATTAGAGATAATTTTTTCTTGTATCCTTTTCTATATTTTTGTAGACGAATAGACCATTTATATTAACATAATATATCTTCAATTATCTCTTTAATTTTATTTATTTATTTTCTTTTGTTCGTGAGATTTTTTTATTTGTCTTCTCACTATGTGACAATTACACCCAATAACAATGTATATCTTCTAATTAGTAAAATATAATTATCACTTAACTTCTTTATTTTAATAAGTCAAAAAATTCTTAATTATTTTTTACATTCCTTTTTATTAAAAAGACAAATAAGAATATATATTTTGTATTTAAATAAACTGCTAGTAAGAGGATAAATGATAATGTTCTTTATATCTTTATTAACAATTCGATAACTTTCAAAGAGAACATATTTATTTATTAGAAATTCATAGTTTATAATATAATCTGAATTTCTTTGACAACAAATTATAATATTATATATCTTTTATTATTAAAAAGTAGGATGTAATATATAAAGAGTTAAAAAAACAAAAGAAATTCAATAATTTTGACTCAAGTGATACATTCTTCAACAAAAGGACATAATTACATATATTCTTTATAACGAAAAGATGAACTTTGGCGTTGCTTTCGGAAAGTGATAAGCAAGCCCTTGTTGCAATTAAGAGTCTCCTGCGAGGCTGCAGGACTTATGTGCTTCTATGATGCATTAAATAAAATAAGGCAGTTGATGCTTAATTTGATAGCAGATGAATACCATAGAAATTATGTGATGGACGAGAACAGGCTTCGCTTTTTTTTGAAGTTACATCTAATGAAAG
Source organism: Erythrophleum ivorense (assembly GCA_026724425.1). Classification (NCBI taxonomy): domain Eukaryota; kingdom Viridiplantae; phylum Streptophyta; class Magnoliopsida; order Fabales; family Fabaceae; genus Erythrophleum; species Erythrophleum ivorense. The sequence goes on along the minus strand of JAIUCV010000147.1, from coordinate 1,121,575 downwards.
TCGTTGTTTTAGGCTACCGATAATGCTGTTTGACAATTTTAACTCATTGGCTAATAAGTAATAATAACTAATGACATGGATACAATTACAATTCAATGAATTATATATCTTCAAAAACAGTAATCTATTAATAATAATGAAGATTTTTATTTAAACAACTAAAAAAGAAAAAACTCAAATATGAATATTAAAATTACTAACTACCATTAGATAACATATTTGACTCAATTCACAATAGCCAAACGGGAACTGAACAAATACGGTCGGAGTCAGGGAAAAAATGATGAATTGTTTGATTTTCTAAATCAAATACACCATTGTCATGACCTCCTTTACTTGCAAATTGAGCCTCCAAATCGTCGTCTGAATAATAGATACAATTTCTATTATTACTTGAAATTGAGCGAGGCAATACGCTCACAGAAGAATTGATTCCAAGCACTATCACGTAATCACCCAAGCTTTGCATCTCTAACCATCTTGCTTCTTCATCTCCTTTGGATTCAACCAATTTATACACTAGAAATCCAGTAGTGCGATAAATAATACCCTTCCTAATTTCACTATAATTAAAGTGTCTTGTCACCACGAGCAAATCACCGCCCATCTCTACTAGGTAACTTCGACAAAAAATATCATAAGACACATGTTTTGGTGTTCTACTAATACTATTTGCCATAGTTTTGATATCATATTTATATATGTAACCATCGTAACTTTTGGCATAAATATGCCCTTCATGAAATATGACATCACAAAAACCACTTCCTTGTGTTGGAAAATCTGACCATGTTGTGTCACCACGTCTATAATAACTTAATTTATAGGACTCTCCATAAATAGCTATAGCCATGAAATCTGAATCATCATCATCAGGAGATGATGATATGATGATCTTGTCGACATAAGCATTTTGCATAGAAAAGTGATTAACATAGTAGGTTGTGCCACTTTTATGTCTTATATATTCTTCGCCAATTCTATCACAATGATAGTCAACTACATCTGGAAAAGTCGATAATGGTGGAAGATCAATACAAACCCTCGTGAATGGCTCCAACATTTGCACTGCTCCATCTAACCCAATTGTAATCAACCATCCATAACACGATCCACGAAATGCAGTATTCTTTGTCTCTGGTAACTCTATGTTGTGAATCACTCTTCTTTCCCTAACATGATAAAGTGGGCGTATAGTATCACTTTCCTTATCAAAGGGCAACAAGAGCAAGGGAAGCTTGGTGTGTCTTGAAAGTTTCGGCAACATCAAATGCCAATTTTTACACACAGATCGAAACCGAAGGTAGTCACCATAACAATCAATATGTTGAACGATTCCATCCAATAAATCATTATTAATCTCTGCCCATTGATCAAGTTGAAGCATAATCTCCATCTCCACAGAAAAAAAAAACGCATGCTAACAAATCTAGTGATAATGGACATTGACTTATATATAGTAGAGAAATCCTTTCTCTACTTGGTTTCTTTTGCATAATTATAGATAAATACTAAGATTTTTTTTTATCCTTTTTTTCCAACTAATTTGTTGAGAGTTTCTTGTTGAACAAATCACTTAAATCTATTTTTAAAATTTTCATTTTAAAAAAAGGTTATTTGGTTAAGAATCCCTTCTTCTAAGATATATCTTTTAATGTTTTAGGTTTTTTCATTTATTTAATTTTCTATATGGATTAGACTCTTAAATTTTGTAACTCAATACATATTTTTTTTATTGGATCAAGTTATATATTTATTTGTTAAAAAGATTGAATTAATATCTAAGTATATCAAGTTATAAGTTTTAAAATAATTTGAAAGAAATTTAAAAATTAAAGTGTTGAGAGATTTTAATAACCAAATTGTATGTTTTCTCAACCAATTTATGTCATTATTATTATTTTCATCTATAATATCCAAGAAAAAGTAGAAAAGGTCAATTATCCTATTTTTCATTTTAATTCTCAACATGTGCAAAGCATTTAAATTACCTAACAAATAAAAACGAGAAATTATATACTCGAGGATGAAACTATATTATGGGGCAGCTTGTCAGCTTGTTACATCTTCAAGCTTAATTATGTAGCTTTTATATTAAGTTCAATAATATCAACTAATATAATATATTATAAGTTTATTATTTATTTAATGTAAATAATATGTTATATGAGTTTATATATATTTTTATACATTAAAATGATGTATAGTTTAATTCAAATTATATATTAATACAAGATATTTTAGTTAAAAATTGAAAATTAAATTACAAAATATATTTTAAAGATAAAAAATTTATATATTTTTAATAAAACTTTGACTTATATATATATGGTTGAGAAATCCTTTTTTTATTTGGTTTCATTTGCATAATTATAAATAAATACCAGGTTTTTTTTCTTTTTTTTTTTCAATTAATTTGTTTGGAGTCTCTTATTGAATAAATCACTTAAATCTATTTTGTAAAATTCTATTTAAAAAAACAGGATATTTGGTTAAGAATCCCTTCTATATTCTGTTTCTTTTAAGATATATCTTTTAATATTTTAAGTCTTTTTTCATTTATTTAATTTTTTATATGGATTACATTCTTAAAATTTGTAATTTAATACATATTATTTTTTTATTGGATCAAGTTATATATTTATTTTTTAAAAATAAAAAGATTAAGCTAATATCTAAGTACATCAAGTTATAAGTTTTAAAATAATTTGAAAGAAATGTAAAAATTAAAGCATCGAGAGATTTTAATAATTCATACAATCTATTCCAGTTTCCTGTAAGGTTGGGGAATCGTTGCACACCTATCTGTCTCCGTAATTTCTGGGGTCAGTTATCTATTTCGGTCTTTGCCTTCCATTTCTAGCTTCATATTAGCCACTTTACTCTTAACATATTTATTCATAGCTTGATTGTTTGATCTTCAATTGTTATCGGATCTGATTTAGGTCGTAGATAAGGGCTGTTCTTGATTTACTTGTATTTTTTTTTCTTTTCGTGTAATAAAATGGAGAACTACGTCCTGTTTTGGGTTTGGGGTTTTATTAGCAAACATTCTGCGTTTGTTAACAGAGGGATAAGGATTTTCTGTAGTTTTTAGCAGTTAGGTACATATATGGCTGGCGGGAGACATGGCGTTAGTCCAATCTTGATGTTTCAAGGCGGGGTTCTAATAATTCTAAAGAAGACAATGATCCGATTAGGTACATATATGCATGTAATCTTTCTCTCCTTCTTAAATTAGATAGCAAAAAGAAAAAAAATTCAGTTATATATATTTGGTTGGGTAATCATTTTTCTACGACGTTTCTTCTATATAATTGTAGGTAACTATTGACAGTTTTTTTTTTAATGTCAACTAATTTGTTGAAAGTTTCTTGCTCAACAAATCACTTAAATCAATCTTTTAAAGTTTTGTTTAGAAAAAAAATGTTATTTTATTAAGAATTCCTTCTTCCACTTACTTTCTTCTACTTAATTAATTAAGAGTGTTTTATCAAATAATAAAAATATTTCCTTTGGCCTTCCAAAATGAATACAATTATCACTTTAGTTTTATTTTTTTAATCTTCTTATTTATAATAAAAAAATTTAAATATATTTTAATAACATATTTTATTTTATATATCTAATTGTTAAGAAGAGGATTAGAAATAATTCTTTCTTGTATCCATTTTTATATTTTTACATACGAATAGACCATTTATATTAACTTAACATAACTTCAATTTTATTTATTTGTTTCCTTTTTTTTGTGAGATTTTTTTTATTTGTCTTCTTACTATGTAACAATTCGATTATTCATAAAACAATTACAGTGTATTCTTCTAATTAATAATATATAACTATCATTTAACTTCTTAATTATAATAATTCAAAGTATCTTTAATTGTTTTTTTCTTTCCTTTTTTGTTAAATAAGAAGATAATTTTTCATTTAATTATTAATAAAAAATAATATAAGAATATATATTTTTATTTATATAAACTGCTAGTAAGAAAATAAATGATAATGTTCTTTGTATTTTTATTAACAATTAGATAACTTCCAAAAGAACATATTTATTTATTTATTATTAGAAATTCATAGTTTATAATATATTTTGAAATTCTTTCATAGAAAATTATAAGATTATATATCTTTTATTATTAAAAAAATGATGTAATATATAAAGAGTTAGAAAAACAAAAAAAATTATTCAAAAATTTTGATTCAAGTGACACATTCCCCATAAGATAGGCGTAATTACTTATATTCTTTATAACACAACGATAAGATTTGGCATTGCTTTTGGAAAGTGATAAGCAAGCTCTTGTTGCAATTAAGAGTCTCCTGCAAGGCTGCAAGCTCTGGTTTTTAAGGACTTATGTGCTTCTGTGATGCATTAAATGAAATGAGGCAGTTGACGCTTATTTTGATTGCAGATGAATATCACAGAAATTATGTGATGGATGTGGACAGCCTTCGCAAATACATTTTCCATAAAAAGTAGCTATGGTAGTGACAAAAGTTGAGTCCCCTTTTCCTGATTATGTGTTGGCACTGTTATCATTATCTGGCTTATACTTTTAATAATTTTGATATTTCTATGGACATTTGACAGATGCATGGAGGAGGTTAAGCGTTGCATTTATTCCTATGCCTCCCATTTTGGCGATTTTGTCTCTACTATTATTGAATGACATGCTAGAGAGTTCACTAAAATGGATCCATTTAAAATATTTTCAACGAGGAATTAGCCGAGACTAATGTGATATATAAAAAGAAAAACTAAGAAAATTATCCAAGATTTTTTTAAGTTACATTTAATGAAAACAAAATCTTCTATTATATATATATATATATATATATATAATATTTATGTATTTAGCTTAATGAAAGGTATTTTAATAAAAAATTTTAAAGTTGAACTAAACTGTATACAATGGAAAATATGTGAGAGATCTGCATAATTTTATCAAAATTTAGAGAAAATTAATTTAATCTACTTTATAATTAATCACTATTTTTCTTTCAACCTCATGTGTAGCCATTATGTTAGATTTGCTAACAGTAGAAAAAGAATTAAATTGGTGCTTTTACGATTTTATAACGATAGGCCATGTCAAATAAGAAATAATAAATAAATTATTCGAGATCAAGCATGCAATTTTAGTAGTTACAAAGTTTTGGAGAATAGAAATCATCGAAATTAATTTAGGTTAAGGAGTTGCAAGAATAATACTAAAATCTTTGAGTAATCATTCGCTTTAGTGATTTCATAAATCATGATAATCACTTTCACTACCTAAGAAAAAAAGGAAAGAGAAAAAAGCAAATAGACAAGAAAACGAAAACTAAATCATCTTCAATCATCTACAAAAGATATTGTAACATTTGTTCATTTATCTTTTTTTTGGTGGAAATTTTTAAATTTATCTTCTCTCTATGTAGCATTTGGATTATTAAGAGAATAATAATGTACCATCTAATTAATAATATACAATATATTATATGACTTTACAATAAATTATTAAACACCACTACATAATAGTAAAGAGTATTATGTGTGTGTCTATATATATATATATATGATATGGATACAATTAAAATTCAAAAAATTATATATCTTCAAAAAAAGTAATCTATTAATAATGATAAAGAATTTTTTAAAAAAACTTGGAAAAAGAAAAACTCAAATATAAAAATTAAAATTACTAACTACCATTAGACAACATATTTGACTAAACTGACAACAACCAAATGGGAACTAAATAAATACGGTCAGAGTTGGAAAAAAAAAGATAATTTTTTTTTTATTTTCTAAATCAAATACACCATTGTCGTGACCTCCTTTACTTGCAAATTGAGCCTCCAAATAGTCATCTGGATAATAAATTCAATTTCTATCATTACTAGAAATTAAGAGAGGTAATACACTTGTGGAAGAATTGATTCCAAGCACTATCACTTAATCATCCAAACTTTGTATCTCTAACTATCTTGCTTCTTCATCTCCTTTAGATTCAACCAATTTATATACTTGAAATCCAGCAGTGTGATAAATTATACCCTACTATTTTCGTTATTGTTGAAGTGTTTTGTTACCAAGAGTAAATCGCCATCAATCCTTATTAGGTAATTTCGACAACAAACATCATAAGACACATGTTTTGGTGCTCTACTAATATTATTTCCCATTGTTTTCATATCATATTCACGTGTGTGATCATCTTAACTTATGGCATAAATATTCCCTTCATGAAATATGACATCACAAAACCGGCATTCTTGAGTTGGAAAATCTGACCATGTTTTGTCACCACGTCTATAATAACATAATTGTTATTGTAAAATTGCAGTGCAGAAAGGAGTTGCAGCAATGTGAATGGAGGAATGGTGGTTTTTTTGTCTAACATTGGTTCATTGTAAAATTGCTATCTTAATAATCATCTTTAACTTTGTTTGCAGGATTTTTTAATGAATGAGGTGAGTGTGTGCACTAAATGGAAGCCGCGAACAATGTTAAGCAATTACTCATGCTAAATTTTAGTAGGCACTTGTTGGTTTGGTCAGAGTTGTGTTTTCCTTTACCTTTTGGGATCCAAATTTATTTCAAGTTGACTTTCTTCATGCTTTGATCATCCTTTAGAACTGCATCTGGTGCACTGCATGGAGCACAAAGTGTGGGCATAATTGCCTTCTTAAATAGGAAAAGTCAGTTTCTATTGAAACTTTTGTTTGTAGCATATTTCCATTGGCATACTGCAGACAATATTTTTTTCCCTTGATCAAGTATCAGTAATTAATTTTCCTAGTTGACTATCAATGGACACAATTTGGATTTGTGGAGGCTATTAGATTTGTTTTTTTTCAGAAAAAAAATATTAACAAGAGATAGTTGGTGTGAAGAAGGGGGCCTTCTATAGATTTCATTGATGAAGAAATTGACACTAACATCGTGCATATAAGGTAATCCATTCCTTTGATACCTTAGATATTAAGGGATGGGGATTATATTGGTCTGTCTACAAAGGATAATGTTTATAAGCCAATGTTGCTCTATTACCATCAACTAATGGTAGCTGTTATGTGAGAAGTTAATCTGGTTTATTTTTAATAATCTTGAAATGTATTTTTATTGTCATAGGACTATTACATGACCAAATTATTATATCTGTATACTTGTCATCAACTGTATATCAAGTTTTCTCATGGGTTTGGTCCTGCCAGCATGACCTATTAAGGAGTATTTGTCGGAGACAAACCATCAACGTTTTTTTTAATTAGAAAATTTACATTGTTATTTAGATCATTACTGCCTAAAATCTCTCTTTTTATCTAAAATACAATAACTGCCTCAACTGCCTTTGCTAGGAAATATGAATTTTATGCTTACATGCACATTATGGGCTGCAACGTATAATGCTTTATACCATCTATTTTGCAGTCATAAGGGAATGATGAGATGTTTAAATTTAAATGAAAAGAGTGAAATGGGTAAAAACTTTTTACAAATTATTTCTATTTGTTGTGAAAATTCAGGACTGTGCAAGAAGTTTGTTGCCTCATTTTTCCTGTTTAGGAGCTCGTGAATTTAGGTTGGAGTTGTACTCTGAAGCATTAATTATGTGTGAACAGTGTTCTCTTCTTTTTTATAGAGGTGTGAGCAGTATTCTATCTCCTATAGGCAGTGTTCAAAATATTTCCCCCCCACCAGAGTAATATTGTATGTGTCAGCTTTTTGGATTTGACATAGCATTTTCATTGTGCTCTCTCTTCTGCTTTGTTAGAACACAGCTTTCAGGTACTTAATAAAAAATATAAACACCCTTCTTATAAGATTGTACATTTTCAAATTATTTTACCTTGAAATTGTTTTTTCCTATGCTGACTTTATTGTGTGATCAAGTTATTAATGAACATCAATATAATTTGCTTTTCAAATTAGCTGCTTCTCAAGTTTTGCTCTCATTCATTCATCTTTTCCTTGTTTCTAGTCAAAAAAAAAAATTGGAAAACTTTTAAGAGCCTTGTTGATTTTTTTAGTACCCCTTTCCCAAGGCGAAATTTGTACAACTTCCCTTGAGCATGTTATTCCTTGAGTATATTGTAGGACTAGAGAGTATCAAAACATGCTGAAACACAAGTGAGAAGGAATAGAAACGTCTTTCTTGTTGTCATATTTATTGTGTCAAGATTGAAGTTTTTACTTGTTCAAGAATTCATTTATGACATTTGTCTACGAATGTCACTGCAGTATCAAGCAAGCAAGTTGAGGAGCTTACTCATTTACCATGGAATTTATTGAACTCCAAATAGTTGTTCCTTTAGGCTCTCTAGAGGTTTGTTATAATGTGTTCTAAAGTTCCTACACTGACACTTTATATTCACTAATGATTTTTTTGTATCACACAATATTGGATGGATGTGAAGGAGTATGCCATTGCGAATTAATGCTAACTTGAAAAGTGATTTGGTAAATTAACTTTTTCCTGATGTGAAATTGACTTTCTTCCCTCTTAGAAGGTACTAGTTTTAGAGAAAATACCTTCCAGAAAGGTCCCATCATATGGTTTGTTGAAACCTCCCTCTTGGCTGGTAGTATTAAAACTATCTGATTTAGCATTCTAGTTGTTACTTCCAATTGGAAAGAACTGATTTGGGTCTAGAATTATGTAATGAAGTTTGTAATTTCTTCTAGTTCTTATTGCGGTATATTAACCGTTATGGGCCCAGTTCTGTGTAGGTTGCTTTTGTGATTGCTTTGTTGGTGAGTATGCTCAACTATTACAAGTTGCTAAAATGTCATGTTGCTTATCACTAATATGTATCATGAACATATCTAAGTCATGTATGCTGCCCAGTAACTGGGATTGAAATTAGAAGTTTACTACTTACTACTAGATATTAAAATCCATTTTAATATTGGTTATTAACTGAAAAAATTGTTTAATATTCAGACTGGTGTTGAAATATGTACACACATTACGGCTTGTGCTATCTCTTGTTATTTTACATAGAGAAAGTGAGTCTTTTGACAAATTTTGGAACCCTAGTCCAAATCTTTATTTTATTGTGTAAAGCATAAGAATGGTAGTTAGGAGCAGTTAAAGGGCTTTTTTGCAACTGAAGATAACTTACTGAGGCATATGGTTGATATTGTATATTTATCCATAATTTCTTTTTTAGATGGTCTAATTGTATATGACTCATTACAGTATATTAGTTGCAGAACATTTTCCTTGTTGAAATATTCATGTATGTTGTTTTATTTGCAGTTTTAGAATTAAAATGTATCATTTTCTTTGTACATTGTATTTTAGACATTTTAACTGATAATAAACCGTATTTTTATTCTTTTGGTTCTTTCTTCATGGATTGGGTTCTTATTTTACTTAAGAGCAGAATATAGCTTGTTGCACGTAGCACGTTGGTGTCTAATAATTAGTGCATCATCATTATGCTCATAGTGGTAATAGCCTTATTAATAGGGAGATGGGGTTGCTGGGAGATGTGAAGTATGTTGTTCCCATAGACATCTTGGTAAGCATATGTTGTGTAGCTTTTCCTTTCCTTATATTGGTGCATTAAGCAAGTCAAGTTTTGGTACCAAAATCTTGATATATATACTTTTTAACTTTACCTGGTGTGATGTTCCCACAATGCTTTTGTTATGTGGGATCACAGTTTTGGTATATTATACTTGCATATTTATCATCTTTTGGATTTCATATATAGACGATTGTGACGATTACTAACTTGAAAAAAGAAGAAAAAGGGGGGATACTCTTGCCTCACTTGATGCTTTTTAGCAACTGATTATTTAAAGAGGCAGGGTTATGCTGATTTATTGTTAAGACCATGCACTTTACAAAAGCGATATGTTTGTGTCCACAAAATTTTAATTTCAACATAAAAATAGCTCTGATTGATTTGCTCATTTGTTGTTTCTTATGCTTATTGAACTATTATTTTGCATGCTGCTGATTTTGTCTGGGTTCTGACTGTTGAGGTGATTCAATAAGGAAGTCAACAAGTCCATTTTTTTACCCATCCGATGTCAGCAATCAACTATATTTCCTTGACAATGCAAGCACGAGTTGCTTTTGACTAAGCAAGGGACAAGGACAGGCAATATTATAGCTACTGTTTTATTTAGAGGAAATTAAAAGGCGAATAATCGGTCAGTTTATCATTTTTCTTCTAACAATGTATTGTTATTCATAGCTTATGCTTGAACAGCTCTGCCAGAAACGTTGTGCATAATATTTTGGATTTGCATATTTTCCAAGATTCTGGAAGAGCAACATAAGGGAACAAATGAATTTGGTCAATTAATTCTAGTGCCATTCACTTTGGCGCAAAGTACTACTACTTAAATAAGCTGAATTAAACCTTTACCACCTTTAGCCACTACAAGTTTAAACGCTGTTTGAGGCTATATGTATATTACACGTCCAAGGCTTAAGATGGTGTTTAGATTATTTGGAAGAACTTAATGCCATCTCGAAAATCATTTTCTTTGTGGTGAAAGCCATTGATATGGTAGTTTGTTCTCTATTAATTGAATCATAAGAGAAATGATGAATGTATACATTCTGATGAAATATTATACTTGTAAAAAATTATTTTAGAGAGACCTTAAACCAAAATTATCTCCAAAGATTTAAATTTGAAATTGAAATGTTTCTATTGCCTTGCTATGAAATGTTGAACGTGCGTCAAGTGTGCAATGGGAATTTCATGTCATACGGGCTTCGGCCTGTTCACGGTGTGGAAGTTAATTAATAGGAAACTTATTTGAACTAATAATAATCTCAATGTAAGATGCAAAAATAAGAAATTTACTTATGGAAAAAAGTTTACTTATGGACAAGTTATGAGGACAAAAGATAACCAGGTAATCAATATTTATAATGCTAACTTCCAAGTTTTCTTTCTTTTACAAAGAGATGGCGTGTTGGTTGCTCATACGATACAATAGAAGATTCCTAAAAGCTAATATAAACTGACAGTAACATAAATAAATGCTTGCCGAGTCTGTTAAAATCAAATCACATATATAAACTAGTTTTGACCCATGATAATGGGGAAGAGTAATACAGATGCAAATTAGATGGATATGTTCTTTTTTTGGGAATTTGCAAGATAGATATTTAGTCTTCTCTAAGACAAACTATATACCTCTTAAATTGGACTAAATGAACACAATCAGCCTTGATTATTCAGCAACAAGAAATATAGAAAAACCATTACTTAATATCTATCAAGCATTATAAAACGTCATTTCTAAAGTTTTTCTTTGAAATTGTAACACAGTGGAGCATGTTTTATAAAAAACATTTTATGTAACAATATTTAATTATTTCAGGTCCTGATGTGTGAGGAATTATACAGTTGCATAGCTGAAGCAAGTACTCTGTGAATGTTAAGCAGTAAAAGAAAAGATGTTAATGCTTATAATCATAGCAACCTGCAATGGAGCAATTTAGTATATAGATGTTTATATATAAATATGTCATTATTGTCAATTATTAGTGGAATTGACTTGATAAATTCAACATTACATACACAAAAATTGGTTGAATGACATACCAAAGGCTTGCCTCTTACGATGCGATGACATGTAAGAAGCATGTTGGGTATTAGTAGGCATCAGTAATAACACATTAGATTCCCTTTCTAAGAGCTTCCTGTAATCATCGAAGAGGATAACTTGCAACTTAAGGACCACGTGAAATAAAATGTTGGTTGATAGAGAGATTGTACTCATATAAGTCCAAGATATAATCAAAGCTAATAAAATAGCAACTAAGAGCCATCATGACTCATGGCGTACATATATAAGACAAATGATTTCCCGAGTTGTCTTCAGAAGGAAACATGGCAATACAAATAGAATGAGCAAGTGCGTAGACTCCTAAGAGAAAAAAATATATTTTAGGACTACTTAATGGTGAATTCCCTACCCTATTATATGAACAATGGAAAGGCAATGAAGTGAAGCAGATGGATCAATAGAGCTTTGGTTGTGAGTAGAAGAAAATGTTATATAATTTATAACTTATAAAAGTTGTGATGTTTCATCTAATGAATAAATTCATGTACATGTTTTAATGAATAAAGATAAGGATTTATATCATTGGTTCATCCAATAAATAGATTTACAAGTAGTTTATGTACATGTATTAATGACTAAAAAAATGGAATGCATAGTCATTGATTTGTCTAATGAATAAAGGGTGAAAGCGCCTTTCTATACACAATAAAGTGAATACATCTCTCTATATTCAATGAATAATGAATTAAATGCACCTCCTTACGTACAATAAACAAATGATATAAAAAGGCACCCATACTAAATATAAATAGATCACTATATGATCTATGAAATATATATGAGAAATCATATGACTTTGTGAAGTATGGTTGAGAATAGTGTTTTACAAACTTAAAATATTTTAAAGTTAAATGAGTATTAGAAAATTTCTTAATATTTCTAATTAAAAAATTTACAAAGGTTTTATTGTATATTGGGAGAGTATCATTATTAGGGTATTCATTCGTTCAATTGTCACGAGGGGCCTGCCCTAACTTAGTCTAATTGTGCCTTGCCAAAAATAGAAATGGGTATAACTTTAACAAAACTATACAGGGTTGAGTCGGGCCACGGGAAAAAATATATTTTGCCCAACCCAGCCCAATAGTTACTTTTTTTTTTAGTTATTAACATCTTGTCCTTTTATACTTTTTTTTATTCTTATTTTATCTGCCTCTCTATAGGCTGCAGCTTTCATTATCCACCCAAACCCTTCTTGCTTCTTCATTGTTTTTGTCATTGACCTGTATGCTTACTAATATTTCTTTTATTGAACAATGAAAACACACATTTACCAAATGCTAATTATATTAGTGTAGCTTGTGTTTTATTTAGTAATACTAGGCTATCTTCTTATTAAAATTATTTTATTGATCAAAATATGAGAGTTCTAGAAGCCTATTATTTTGAAATTTATGTTTATGAGTGTGCACAAAAATATTTTAATATTTCAAGTATCAGATCATTAAAAAAAAAAAAGTTGAGGCAGCCTTAACCTGCTTTAACCCAACATAAAATTAGGTTAATCTAGGTTAGGCTGAGTCACAGACATAAAAATAAGTCTGATGTCTTAATCAAAATGAGTATCAGGCTTACTAAATGCCTAATCCGACCCTACCTATAAACAGCCCTAATCATTATCAACCCTTTAGTAATTAGATGTGTGGGCGAATATCTTTTTAAAGAAAGTAGCACAATCATGTTTTGAAGCAACCTATCATGTAATGATCTTGACTATTTTTATTTTCTAACAATTTTAGAGAAATATTCACAAGATGATTCAAGATTAAAGTTTTGCTTTGGAGATGTTGTAGAGGATGTTACAAATGAAGAGAAAGTAAAAGTTACTTAATTGCAAATGTATGAGAAGGATGTGTTTTTATGATGTGATCACATTCTCAACATCTTGTCGAATAGGCTTTATAATCTTTACATGACTATACAATCACTAATGGAGATTTGTAGATCTTTAAAGAAAAAATATAATAATAAGTGACAAGGTATTGACAAATTTACTATGTTAAAATATTTTGAATTCAATATGGTTAATTATGTGCTTATCATAGATCAAGTTTATGAGTTACAAATTTTAATGAGTAGACTTTGTGATCTACAAATGGTGGTTTTTGAATCATTACAAGTTTGAAAGATTATTTCAAAATTGCCTTCAACTTGAAATAATTATAGGAAAAGACTTCTACATCTAAATGAAGACTTTATTGTTGAAAATTACAAAGACATATACATATATAAGAGAAAAATAAAAAACATGATACAATGTATCTTTCTCAAAATTCTTAAGTGAATGTTTCTATTTATGTTATTGATTCTTATGGTTTGTGGCATAATAGATTTGCATATTTAAATTATAAGTCAATTGAATACATGCATAAACCTAATTATATTGATCTTAGGAATAAGGATTTTAATAAGAAATGTGAAATTTATATACAATTTAAAATTCTTATACAATCAACATATTAAATGATTTCATCCAATAAATCATTATTAATCTTCGTCCATCGATCAAGTTGAAGTACAATTTCCATCTCCACCAAAAAATGCATCCTAACCAAGTTAATGCTAGTGAGCATAGGCTCTCTGCTCATTATGAATATAAAAGATATATAATCTTATAATTTTTTTATGAAAGAAATTCAAAATATATTATAAACGATGAATTTCTGATAATAAATAAATAATGGAGGGATTATTATTAGTGGTGTCCAAAACTAAACCAAACTAAGTTGGTTTGATTGATAGTGTGAGTGCATATATACAATATATATATAATAAATATATCAAAAAAATAAATCACTTAAAAAAGAATTAGCATAAATCTATTTTGCAAAACTAATTTGCTTGATTTAGTTTAATTTTATTCTAAAATTAGAACTAGACCCACTACTAGAAAAATCACTTTTTCAGATGGTATTTGTGATGGATTTGAGACGAATTTTAAATGATTTTTAAATGAAATTTTGACAAAACTTTTATTTTAGACAAATTTTAGACAGAATACATTCTATCCCTAAAAACTTTGTTGTAAAATAATTTCCATTTGAAAATTTGTCTGAAATTAATTTGAGATAGACTTTCAGACAGAAAAAATTATTTTAGACGAATTTTTGTATGAACGTAGTTTTAAATAATATAACTAATTTAGGGACAGATTTTAGACGGAAATAAATAATTTATATTTATTAAATATATTTATTTTAGACAAATTTTAGACGAAAATAAAATGTTTTTTAGACAAATTTTAAACAAAAATTTTAAAAAAGTTATTTGATTTATAGATGGATTTTAGATGGAACATACATATTTTAGACAAATTTTGGACGAAATTTGTTGTGTTTCTTAGACAGATTTGGGACGGAAAACAAAAAATTGTGAATTTTTTTATTTTCTTTTTTGTTATTCTTTTAAGCTTGCTAAATTCTAAAATAGTAAAATATGAACCTTTTTAACTAATTTGTCAAAAGGATAATATTAAATATTCAAATTCAAATCTATGAGATTAGAAATACCTAAAACATTAAATACAAACATGGCATATTCTATAAAAGTTCAATTATAATATGTGTCCAATGAAAACAAAAGGAAAAAAGATATAAGCTAGTCAATGCAAATCACCCTCATTATCCTCATCACCGTCCTTCTCCTCCTCCACTATAGGTGGAATGTTCAAAGTTTGTAATACCAATGCAAGTCTTTTTTCATTTAACAATATTCTTTTTTTTTATTTAACTATTTTTTGGTCTTGTTCAACTATCTTATGTGCCTACTCCTTATTGATTTGCTCTTGATCCTCATATTTTTTTTTGCCACATTAAAAGTTCCTCTTGCATGGTTTCATCCACAGAGAATGTGCAGGAAGATGTGCTAATAGAAGATTTTGCCCTAAGACGTGATCCTATAGAACCTAGACCATAAACAGCCCCTTTCTTCCCTCTAGGGACAATCTCTTTCCAAATGCTCAAGTCATTTGGTATAGACTAGCTTACATTAAATGACCATTCTCCTTCTACATCATCATTAGATATGGCCATCTATGAAATCTTTATCCTTCTCTTTTTAAAGTTTTCCTACAAAAACATGATGATTAATTAAACATTTGGCAAAAAAAATATTTATAAAAAATTATAAGTTAGTCAGAATCACATATTATGGCATTCTTCTATCTCTCATCAACCCAAGATTTGTCTTTTCTCATATGAGTTTTAGTAAAAACCTCTATAATATCAGGATCCACTCCTATAACTTTCTTTTTCTTTTTTCATAAGTTGAACAAGAGAATTCACAATATTTTATATTTAAAATTAACATCACATAAGCAAATTATAGTTTTTCTTACCATCCTACGTGCATGCTCACCCGCAAATCTAAAACCACCCATATGCAAGGAGCCACCTTGACTTGAATCACGATTTGCTGTATTTGCTATTGACAAAACTTGTGTTCCTTTTTTGTATCATTTTCTTTATAGTACAACATGCAACCATTAATGCAGCAATCTATTTTGGTACTTCCCAACCCAAGTTTCAACACTAACTTTTTTGTTCTATAAAAATCAGATACCAACACATTATCTTTAGGCAAAATCTCTTTCATAGCTTGAAGTAGCTCATCAAAGCATTGTTGTGGCATATTATGGTTAGATTTAATACTCAACATTCTAGCTACCATAGATAACTCTGAATGGTTAACACACCCTTCCCACAGTAGTCATTGTGCAGAGTGCAACATATCATAAAATTTTTAAGCTTCTATATTCGGAGGCTCTTCCATATGTTGTTCAAAATGACCCTTAAATTCTAGCCCAGCAATATCAAAAACCATAGATTCATATAAATTTCTTTGTGAATCATCATCTAATGCATGATTGTTAGTGGCTTCTGAATTTACAGCTGTTAGCATTGTTGCTATTGAAACTTAGGGGATTTTCCCCATGTGAATCCCAACACCAATATCTTGGCATGAAACCATGTTTATATAAATCAACCATAAGCTCATTTGGAGTTAACAATGCTCTATTTCTAAGCCTTGTGCAAGGACATCTAAGTATATAGCCATCATGAGCGATTTGAGGTTGGTTCATTATATGATTAATGAACCCTTTAACCCCGTCTACATATTCCCTTTTTAATCCCTGTTGCTTTCCCAGAAGCGTACACGCAAGTATACATATCGTGAAGGCAATATAGTGATAAGAAATGATCGTTCCCTCGAGGATTTGTTGTCAAAACAATGCCAAGTACTGAAATTCACACCCCAATTTAAATCAAGCAAATCAATTCTTAAATGTTGATGTTAACGGAAATTGCTTATGATTCTGAAGCTATGTAAAAATCTAGGTTAGGATTTGGATTTCCGAGTGAATATTAGCATCTAGGATTATTGGTCCTCTTGTACTCATAGTAGTGAGTTCAACATTCATCTCCTTCTGCTCTCCATGGTGATACTTGTTGGTCTAGGATTCTATTGTTCCTATATATATTTTTCCAAATAGTGTATAGGGTACTCAACCAATTTTATAATCCCTTATAAGATTAATTAAGATCAACCTATGAGTGTAGTACCTAACTGGACCATGTGAGGTTATTAAGTATATTCCTATCTCAATAACTCAGCTATCCACTCTCCTCAACGAATTTCAAGCACTCACACCACTCAACCTTTGATCTAACCTCCCTTTTCCTTTCCTAAGTTCAAGTAAGGCATTATATCAATCTAAATGTTGGCCAATCAATCAGAAAGCATGAAGTACAAAGCTGAGTGAACAAGTATGAATCATTGATTGCAGAATTAGAATGAAGAACTACTACTAATCCATACAAGAGTGCCAAATAATCCTAGATTAGCTAGGGTTTAGCTATACATGATCATAAAATCCAAAGTCAAGCTTGAAGCAACAATCAAATACATCAGAAACTATGAACAAAACAGAGGAAATGAAGAGGAAACTCAAAAACACAAGGATTCGGCTTCAATCTTCAATCTCCAGCTTCTCTATGCTTCAAGATGGCTCTCTAGCTCTTCCCTCAGCCCTTACACCTCTGGAATAACTCCAAACCAACCCAGAATGACGGCTCCCCCGACTCTCCTTGCCATAAGAAGCTTCAAACCCTTAGAATTTTTAGAAACAAAACGCTGCGTTCAGCTAATTCGACTTGCGCCGCGGCGAAGAATGATCGCCGCGGTGAGTTTTGGTTCTGCCTGAATGAGCGTCGCGGCTGGGTTTACTGAGCCGCGACGAGTTTTGATTATGTCTGAAAGTCTTCTTGCCTCTCACCGCGGTGAATACTATCACGCCGCGGTGAGTTTTAGTTCTGTCTGAGGCCTCGCCGCGGCCTAAACTGTTTTGCCGTGGCGCAATAAACCCAGCACACTTCCTTCAAATTTCTGAGCTTCCCGCCTCGGTGCAGTGAATCTAGCCGCGGCGAGATGGATGAATTCAACACTTTGCAGCCTTTCTCTCCTGAATTTGCTCCAAACTTTTCAACACATGAATCCTAAAAAAAACCAAGGATGATTAGCTATCACAATACTCAAAAATCAAAGATAAAACTGATGGTTTTTCAAGTAAATGTTGAGTCTAGAACTATTCATCCTATATATGTTCATTTCTTTCTATATATGTATTATTTACTCTAGAAGTGGAAGCTAAAGTCATATTTACTGAGAAAAATAAGCACAATAACATGAATGATTGGGAATTATCATACCCCCAAACTTGAACTTTTACTCATCCTCGAGTAAAACAATCCAAAAACACTATTAGCTTGACCATTGGCTGCGGGAACATTTGTGATTGCTAGGCCCCTCACTTGCTGCAATCCAAAAGTACATTCAATAGGAAGAACACACCATATATGCTAAAGCAGAGTTCAAACAATAAAAGTAATGTATTCAACCATTTCGAAGTGTGTGTGTGAATTTGGCCAATCATTCATCTCAAGCAAGCATCAGAATTACTTTTCTGCATTCGAACTTGTATAACTACCCTACCAACAGAGACTTCATAAGCTCACCTTTTTCCCTCTCTCCACTAAATTAGGTACCACAAAACCAATAGATCAAAAGGACTTTAAGCTTGTAATGGGGCTAGGGCTGTGGCTACCAAAGATAAGCAAGGTAAGTACAAACAATCTTGAGAAAATCTACGCAATAGTCTATGAATACCAGAGGTCCTTTCAAAACACCTTCAACAATGCTTTAGAGGGATCCCCCTCTTCCAATAATAACAAATATTTTGATTTTTTTTTTTGTTTGCACAAGCATTTGCTTGTTTGTTTGTTTGTTTTTTTTGAACAAGTATGATGCTTGATTCTTCTACCTCATGAATGCACTATTACCTCTTTCTCAAGATAGGGGTAGGATTATACTCTTTTATTAGGCCAATCAGGTTAGGTACTCAAGTTGATAACTCCAGACACAAAATGAAATACCATATATGGTTTCTCTTTCTCTTGCAAGAGGCTCAAATAAGGTTCAAGCGTTTATGTGATTACTATAGGGTCAGGCTAGAAGGCACAATCTCAACCAAAGAATGTCTGAATCATCTCTAAAGGTTATGCCATACCTCTTGATTTGCCTCGAAAAGGTAGGAGATAAGTTCTAAAGTTCTGAATTTAAGGCTAGCCATACAAATTAGATTACCGAAAATTTCCTCCTGGAACTAGCCATTGATTTATGGATTGGCCAATGGTGCATAATAAGGCTTTCAAAATGGCAGAATTCCTAATTTAGGCATTTGAACTAAGATCAAAACATAGATAGCATAAAGTTCCTACCAAATGTCTCTTGACACACAACACTATCATTGGAAGCAGGCAAAAACAAAACAGCAGGCCAACAGACAGACTAGCTTGAAATGAATTTCAAAAATTTTTGCTTGACCAGAAAAAGTTCAAGAATAAAACTTCATGCTATTTTCCATCAATTATGTCAGTTAAATCCTCCCCCCCCAAACTTAAAATCAACATTGTCCCCAATGTTGAAGAACACAGATGACCGAAGGGAAGTAAGGCAGAAGATTTATGCAAAAGCAGAATCCCATTTTGAACTATTGTTTTTGTTTTTTGCTTTTTTTTTAAATCCTTGAACAAGCATGATACTGAATAAAATCAGAGATAGGATATAAAGACAGTCACCAAAGACAAAATAAACAGCCAAAAAAACATTAACCAGTCCTACTGACAATAATAAGAAACAGCAAAGTGCACAATGTCAGAAAATTTAATTTAATGCATGAAACAAAAAACAAAATGAAGCAGATAGATATATGTCAGATGTCGGGATCCTGTGGTGGCTGCTCAGAGGGCTCCAGAGGTGGCTCAAATGGCGGGGATCCAGCAGGACTGAACACAAAGCTAGGAGGAGGAGGAAGCTCAGATGGGTCCCACTGTAGACGACTGGCTAAGTGCCTCCAACATTGGTACTGCCAGCGGTCCATGGCCTGCGCTCGAAGAGAAAGATCCTGCATCATCGTATAGAGCTTTTCCAAGGAAGGGGCCGGCGCCGGAGCTGGCGGCATATCCTCAGCTGGCATATGATATGGCTGATCAGGCTCAGCTGGAAGGTCCACCGGCTCGTCAAGTGGTTGCTCTATGGGCTCGTCCATAGGCTCCTCTATGGGCTCGTTTTCCCCAGCCTCTAAGTCCCCAATCATAAGGATGGAAAAAGGTTTCCTCAGGGGAAGGAGCTCCTCAATCGGCTCAAACGGCACCCCAGCATCGGTGCGCAACTCCGTGATCAGGTGAGGATGCACAAGGCCGGAAACTGTAGACTAGGCGATCTTCTTAATGCTCTCAAAGACAATAAACCCGACATCGATCGGCCGCCCAGCCATGATGAGATAAATCAGAATGGCCTGGTCAATGGTGAGATCACTCAGATGACCACTGGGGAGCAAGTTAGTGCAGAAGAAGTGGGCCCAGTAGCGAGTCACTCTATTCAAATTAGCCCGCAGAATGCCTTTGGGCACCCCTCTTGACATTTTCCAAAAGTTCCGGCCGGGGAGAGTCAGAGCATCAACCACATCATCCAAATCAGGCGTCTCTCCAGCCATCTGGTATAAGCAGAACTCACAGTCATCCACTAGAGGCAGGCGGTATTTATCCCAAATGACTTGTTCATTGATGACAACTGTGCGCCCTTGGATTCTATATGAATGCTCACGACAAAAGGGGGCGTTGGCGTAGAACCCCGGACAATGGGCACCACAGCAGCTACTGACTCAGAACAAAGTGTGCTCCGTTGTCTAGCTGAAATTTGACCCCCTACTTTCGGGCTCTCGGTACGAAAAGTACTGAATCGCCTGCCTGGAATCAAAGCTCGGTGAAAGACAACTTCGTTGTATCGCTCCTGAGCTGCCAAGGACACAAATCGAGAGCGATCAAAAGAAGGGGCAGATGAAGATGAAGCTTCACCCCGGGCTTTCTTTTTGGGCGCCATCTACCTGCCACCAGAAGTGATAACCAATTAAAACAAGCAGCGATGGACCAAAGAGGCAACTATAGCCCTAACTCTAGCCATCTAAGGCTTTGCTACACAAGTAGAATCCAGTGCACAGAATAAGTCCAACCAACAGAGAAAATGATATAGAAACTGATAAGCGAATAACTGAACACATCATGATCTACCTAGTCTCCAATCCAAGCAACCAAACCAGTGAAGAAAAGGATGGTCCTATATGTCTAAACACAAGAGAGACATGGAGCAACCAATGAGGCACACAAACAGGGGCAAATCAGCAAATACAACTCTCTCAGGCATTTTATCAAACAGGTGATGTGCATGGAAAAATTTCCCCTATTTGTATGGCGTAAGATATCTCTAAGCCTCATCTAACTTACATGCACAATTAAGGATTACAAACAATGGGCACAAGCATGCAGAACAGAAGCAAATTCAATGGAAAGCTCATTCAGGCAATTTGTCAAACATGTGGTGTGTAGGGCATGCATTGAAACTAAAAAGGGAACATGCAGATCGAACATGGCGCCCATTTGTACAATTGAAAGCAATAAACAGCAAACTCAACCAGCAATACACCATAGAGAGAGAGAGAGGGGAGACTTACCGGGAGCTGGAGAACGAAGCAAATGAGAGAGGGATGGGAGAAGGCAATCGACGCCTCGGCGGGGAGCAATGAGCAAAACTAGCGGGATAAGGAAGGGATGGGATTCGGAGCAACAATTTAAGAATGGGGGAAGAGAGAATGGGGCAAATATGAAGTGCAGAGGGTGGGGGAAGGCGTTGGTGGAGGGAGCTGCCGGGCAAATTAGAAAACAGGCTAGGCTAAAATGATTCAAAATCCTTTTTATTTTCTGCGATTTTCGACTCACGCCGTGGTGAATATAAGGGAGCCGCGGCGGAATTCGACACTGCCACACTAAAAAAACTGACCAGCCCAAATCACGCCGCGGCCTGATTAATCATGCCGCGACGAGTTTTGCTACTGGGCCAAGGGACGCCGCGGCGTCAGTCATAGAGCCGCGGCGGAATTTGTCACTGTCTTCTTGCACTTAATTTGCTAATACGATTCACGCCGCGGCGAGTTGATTACATGCCGAGGCGAGTTTTGACACTATTTGCCTACAAGCCGCGACGAATATTATCGCGCCGCGGCGAGTTTTGCCACTGTTTTCATACACGCCGCGGCGAATGTTATCACGCCGCGGCAAGTTTTGCCACTGACTAGAAGAATGCCGTGGCGAAGATTTTTGAGCCGCGGCGCATAATTCTACTGATGCACTATTTCGAAAATTCTGTCCACTCTCACTGATTTAACACTATTCTCTTAAATTAGACCCTTCAAGATTAAAATTTAAAGCATAGAATAGGGCATAAGCTAATTTATAAAGTCAGAAATACTCCCTATTCTTCGCTTTCGCAATCTTGACCTTGCTACTGCATGGAGTTGTTGGAATTTGTTTCACAGCTCTGCATGATCAACCCCCTTCCCTAGATTTTCCTGAAACCAAAAACATGCAACCATAAATTATCTACACAACATTCTGACATTTTTTTATTTTCACAAACACAATATTAAGAAAAGAACTTGGGTTGCCTCCCAAGAAGCGCTAAGTTTATAGTCTTTAGCCCAACTTTCAGCGACTTCACATGCAATCCTTCAGGGTGATGCTGGACTTTTAACGGTCCACCTCTCCTCCTTGATAGTGTTTGAGTCTCTGACCATTGACTTTGAATTTTCTGTTTGACTCCTTCTTCATGATTTCCATTGCACCGAACGGAGTGACCTCAACTACTTTAAAAGGCCCTGACCACCGCGACTTAAACTTGCCCGGAAAGAGTTTGAGCCTTGAATTATATAGCAATACCACTTGACCAGGCTCAAACTTCCTTGGTAAAATTTTCCTATCATGCCATTGCTTGGTCTTCTCCTTGTAGAGCTTGGAACTTTCATAAGCATGAAGCCGGAATTCATCCAACTCATTTAGTTACAGCATTCTTTTCCCACAAGCTTTTCTTAAGTCAAAATTTAATTTTTTTACAGCCCAAAAAGCGTTATGCTCAAGTTCTACTGGTAAGTGACAAGCTTTACCAAAGACAAGCTTGTAAGGAGACATGCCAATTGGAGTTTTGAATGCTATACGATAGGCCCACAAGGCATCATCTAATTTTTCTGCCCAATCCTTTCTTGAAAGACCCACCGTTTTCTCCAAAATCCTCTTTATCTCTCGATTAGACACTTCACACTGGCCATTAGTCTGAGGATGATATGCCAAAGCCATCTTGTATTGCACTCCATATTTTCTTAGGAATGCTTTGAGCTGGTGATTGTTGAAATGGGTACCCTCATCACTGATGATTGCTCTTGGGGCCCCAAATCTGGTAAAGATGTTCTTCTTTAAGAATCTCACTACTGCCCTCGCATCATTAGCATGACAGGCCACTGCCTCAATCCACTTTGTCACATAATCCACAGCAACAAAAATGTAGTGGTTGTTTTAAGAAGAAGGGAAAGGCCCCATAAAGTCTATCCCCCAAACATCAAAGGCTTCCACTTTTAAAATATTATTTAGAGGCATCTCATGTCGTTTAGACAGGTTTCCAGCTCTTTGGCATTTGTCACATCTCCCTACAAAAGTGTGGGCATCCTTGAACAATGAAGGCCAATAAAAGCCCGATTGGAGAATTTTGGCTGCAGTTTGTTACCCATTGAAATGTCCTCCATACTCCGCTGCATGACATCTTAGTAAAATAGACTCTTACTCCTCATCTGGGACACACCTTCGCAGTATTTAATCTGCACACATTCTAAACAAGAAGGGCTCATCCCAGACATACAACCTCATATCATGCAGAAACCTCTTCCTTTGGTGTGAACTTAAATCTGGAGGCAACACATGACACACCAGATAATTTACATAATCCGCGTACCATGGCATTTTGCTTTGCTCCACAAAGAATAGGTTCTCATCCGGGAAAGTGTCACTGATCTGTTTCTCTTGACCTCCCTGAGTATCACTACTCAGTCTAGACAAATGATCGACCACAAGGTTCTCACTACCCTTTTTGTCAACTATCTCTAGATCAAATTCTTGCAGAAGCAGAACCCACTGGATAAGTCTTGGTTTGGAGTCCTTCTTCTCGATCAAATACTTGATAGCCGCATGGTCTGTGAAAACCGTAACCTTGGTACCCACCAAATAAGATTTGAACTTCTCAAAGGCATAGACTATTGCTAACAACTCTTTTTCGGTGGTAGTATAATTCAGTTGAGCTTCCGATAGAGTTTTACTGGCATAGTATATTGGGTGGAAGATCCTCCCTCTCCTTTGCCCTAGCACAGCACCCACGGCATAGTCGCTAGCATCACACATCACTTTAAAGGGTTCAGCCCAGTTATGTGCCACAATAATAAGGGCAGATACCAATTTCTTCTTCAACTCCTCAAAAGCCCTATGACACTGATCGTCAAATTTGAATGGAGCATCTTTCTCAAGTAGTTGACAGAGGGGTTTGGCTATTTTAGAGAAGTCTTTAATGAACCTCCTATAAAAGCCTGCGTGGCCCAAAAAACTCCGAACTCCTTTTACATTAGCCGGAGGTGGAAGTTGCTCAATTAGAGAGATTTTGGCTTTATCCACCTCGAGGCTTTTACTGGAAACGCGATGACCAAGCACCACTCCCTCTTGCACCATAAAATGACATTTTTCCCAGTTTAGAACCAGATGAGTTTCCTCACATCTCTTCAAAACTTGCTCTAAATTAGCAAGGCATTCTTCAAATGAGTCCCCAAAAACTGAGAAATCATCCATAAAAATCTCCATGGTCTGCTCAATCATATCAGAGAAAATGGACATCATGCATCTCTGAAATGTAGCGGGTGCATTGCATAATCCAAATGGCATCCTTCTGAAAGCGAATGTGCCATAAGGACATGTGAAGGTAGTCTTTTCCTGGTCCTCAGGTGCAATGGCAATTTGATTATATCCCGAGTACCCATCCAGGAAGTAAAAGTAGGCCTTCCTAGCTAATCTATCCAGCATTTGATCAATGAAGGGCAATGAGAAATGATCTTTTCTAGTGGCAGTATTGAGTTTCCTATAATCCATACAAACCCGCCACCCCGTCACTGTCCTTGTGGGAATCAACTCATTATGGGTGTTAGCCACTACAGTCATGCCTCCTTTCTTGGAGACACATTGGATTGGGCTCACCCAAGAGCTGTCTGAAATGGGGTAGATGATCCCCGCGTCCAGCCATTTCAAGATTTCCTTCTTCACTACCTCCTTCATTATTGGGTTGAGCCGTCTCTGATGTTCAATAGCCTTCTTGTGGTTGTCCTCCAACAGGATTTTATGCATACAAATGGAAGGACTTATCCCTTTAATGTCTGCTAATGACCATCCAATGGCTTTCTTAAAACTGCCCAGTACTCGAAGAAGCTCCCTTTCTTGATGATCAGATAAGGTGGCAGAGATTATTACTGGTAGTGCACCGTCTTTCCCTAGGTAAGCATATTTCAAATGAGGAGGTAATGGCTTCAACTCCAAAGATGGAGGCTCCTCTACAGATGGCTTCAATACAGACTTGACTCCAATAGATGCATCCAGTGGTTCAAACTGTTGAGAAGCTTTGAAATGCTTTTGAGTAGCTTCTAATAGTTTAATGCATTCTCTCACTCCGTTGTGCTCCTTCCTAGCTAAGCCAACTAATGTTGCTTCTAGAGGATCCTTGAGAGTTGATTCAATGAACTCATCATGGACTGCATGGGTGATTAAACGCACAAAGCAACATTCCTCTGATTCGTTCGGGCTCTTCATTGCCTTAAACATGTTGAATGTCACCTCTTGGTCATTAACCCTCATAGTAAGTTCGCCTTTCTGCACATCAATTAATGTTCTGCCGGTGGCAAAAAAGGATCTGCCCAAAATGATCGGAATATCTTTATCTTCTTCATAATCCAAAACTATGAAATCTGCTGGAAAAATTAACTTATCCACCTTCACCAGAACATCTTCTATAACTCCATTTGGATAGGCTAAAGATCGGTCAGCTAGTTGCAAGGTGACTGTTGTAGGCCTTGCCTCGCCCAATCCAAGCTTCTTGAATGTTGACAGTGGCATTAAGTTAACACTTGCCCCCAAGTCACAAAGAGCATTTCCAGCAAAATGTTTCCCAATGTTACAAGGAATGGTGAAACTCCCTGGGTCTTTCATCTTAGGCGGTAATTTCTTTTGCAAGATGGCACTGCATTCTTGAGTTAGGGCCACCGTCTCAAATTCTCCAAACTGCCTTTTATTAGGCAGCACATTTTTCATGAACTTAGCATAACTGGGCATTTGCTCCAAAGCCTCTGCAAATGGAATATTAATGTGGAGCCGTTTAAAGATTTCTAGGAATTTCTGATATTGCTTGTCCAGATTTTTCTTCTTAAAACGTTGAGGAAAGGGCAGTGGGGGAATGATTCTCTCTTGCTCTATCTTTTGACTCTTCTCAGCACTGTCTTTCCTCTTCTCATTCGCTTCATTCTTCTCGTCCACCTTGTCCTTCACTTCCAAAGGTTCCTCCTTATCACCCTTTTGTTCCACCTTGCCTTGGTCTGGGCTTGACTTATTGGCTTACTTTGATGGCAAAACTTCAGACAACTCCTTGCCACTTCTTAATGCTATAGCTTTACATTCCTCTTTGCCTTCTCTTCTGGGGTTAGGAACAGTGTCACTTGGTAGCATCCCAATCTGTCTTGAGTTTACAGAAGAAGCCAATTGACCGATTTGTACTTCTATATTCCGAATTGCTGTCTCATGTCTTATCATTGTGGCATCTTGTCTGGCTAAGATGGCATCTTGCTTCGCCATATATTGCATGAGCATTTCTTCCATGTTTGGTTTCTTTTCTGGCATTGGTTGTCTTCCTTGAGTAGGAAACCTCGGGGGGTGAGAAAGTCTCATACCCGAAGAGGATGACTGGGGCTGATTTTGTCCCTGGTTCCATGAAAAGTTTGGATGATTCCGCCATCCCGGGTTGTAGGTGTTGGAATAAGGGTTTTTTTGGGCCTTCCCGTAGTTGCCCATGTAGTTGACGACTTCTACCAAGGAGGGGCATTGTTCACTGCAGTGTTCTTCTCCACAATGATCATAAGTGATGGTTGGAGCTTGAATAGAGTTGACCCCCACTGGTGCATTGAAACGTGTTTCAAGACTATCAAACCTCTTATTCATTGCAGCCACCTGAGCCGAGAGTGCGGTTAGAGCATCTATTTCATGTATCCCAGCTACCTTTTTCTTATGAGGTCTGGATGCAGACCATTGGAGGGAGTTAGCTGCCATATTTTCCAGCAAATTATAAGCCTCTTCAACATTCAAATTGCCTGTGATACTCCCATATGAAGCTAAGTCAAGGATGGCTTTTGTTTCAGGCAACAATCTATTATAGAAGGTTTGCACCTGCACCCATTTAGGAAATCCATGATTGGGGCACTTTTTTAACAGTTTCTTGAATCTCTCCCAAGCTTCATATAAGGGTTCATCATCTTGTTGCATGAAGGAGGTAATGTCATTTCTCAACTCTACTGATCTAGCTGGCGGAAAAAATCTAGCTCTAAATCTTGTGACTAGATCATCCCAAGTGGTTATAGACCCATCTGGCAATGAGTTGAGCCATACCTTAGCTTTGTCCCTTAATGAAAGTGGGAAGAGCCTCAGCTGAATAGCATCATCCGTCACTCCATTCTGCTTAAAAGAATCACACACCTCTAGGAAATTAGAGAGGTGAGTGTTCAGATCTTCAAGAGGAGAGCCACTGAATTGTCCAGCCATTTGAAGCATTTGCAGCACCACTTGCTTCATTTCAAAATTGTTTGCTTGAATGGCTGATCTTCGTATACTCGAGTGGTACCCTTGCATATTCAAAGTTGCAAAATCGTTCACTGTGCGAACACGATTTTCATCCTCTTGCGCCATGTTTGTGGTTGAGTCAGAAGTTTCGCTACCATCTTTTTGAGCTTGATTAGAGGCTTGATCAGATTCTTCTGGAAACAAAACCACTTCGAGACTCACAATCTCTTGCATATGAGGTTGTGCACACACAGAAGGTAGTCACTGCAAAATAGAATAGAGAAATAAATTGAAAGTAGATAAAGTAAAAATATGCACAGTGCTTAAGTTCAAACTAGGTATGCTAGTATCAATATTGACACACAATATTTTGGCACACAAATTCCCGGCAACGGCGCCAAAAACTTGTTGCTTTCCCAGAAGTGTACACACAAGTATACGTATCGTGAAGGCAATATAGTGATAAGAAATGATCGTTCCCTCGAGGATTTATTGTCAAAACAATGCCAAGTACTGAAATTCACACCCCAATTTAAATCAAGCAAATCAATTCTTAAATGTTGATGTTAACGGAAATTGCTTATGATTCTGAAGCTATGTAAAAATCTAGGTTAGGATTTGGATTTCCGGGTGAATATTAGCATCTAGGATTATTGGTCCTCTTGTACTTCATAGTAGTGAGTTCAACATTCATCTTCTTCTGCTCTCCATGGCGATACTTGTTGGTCTAGGATTCTATTGTTCCTATATATATTTTTCCAAATAGTGTATAGGGTACTCAGCCAATTTTATAATCCCTTATAAGATTAACTAAGATCAACCTATGAGTGCAGTACCTAACTGGACCATGTGAGGTTATTAAGTATATTCCTATCTCAATAACTCAGCTATCCACTCTCCTCAACGAATTTCAAGCACTCACACCACTCAACCTTTGATCTAACCTCCCTTTTCCTTTCCCAAGTTCAAGTAAGGCATTATATCAATCTAAATGTTGGCCAATCAATCAGAAAGCATGAAGTACAAAGCTGAGTGAACAAGTATGAATCATTAATTGCAGAATTAGAATGAAGAACTACTACTAATCCATACAAGAGTGCCAAATAATCCTAGATTAGCTAGGGTTTAGCTATACATGATCATAAAATCCAAAGTCAAGCTTGAAGCAACAATCAAATACATCAGAAACTATGAACAAAACAGAGGAAATGAAGAGGAAACTCATAAACATAAGGATTCGGTTTCAATCTTCAATCTCCAGCTTCTCTATGCTTCAAGATGGCTCTCTAGCTCTTCCCTCAGCCCTTGCACCTCTGGAATAACTCCAAACCAACCCAGAATGACAGCTCCCCCGACTCTCCTTGCCATAAGAAGCTTCAAACCCTCAAAATTTTTAGAAACAAAATGCTGTGTTCAGCTAATTCGACTTGCGCCGCGGCGAAGAATGATGCGTCGCGGCGAGTTTTGGTTCTGCCTGAATGAGCACCGCAGCTGGGTTTATTGAGCCGCGGCGAGTTTTGATTCTATCTGAAAGTCTTCTTGCCTCTCGCCGCGGCGAGTTTTGGTTCTGTCTGAGGCCTCGCTGCGGCCTAAATTGTTTCGCCGCGGCGTAATAAACCCAGCACACTTCCTTCGAATTTCTGAGCTTCCCGCCTCGGCGCAGTGAATCTAGCCGCGGCGAGATGGATGAATTCAACACTTTGCAACCTTTCTCTCCTGAATTTGCTCCAAACTTTTCAACAAATGAATCCTAAAAAAAACCAAGTATGATTAGCTATCACAATACTCAAAAATCAAAGATAAAACTGATGGTTTTTCAAGTAAATGTTGAGTCTAGAACTATTCATCCTATATATGTTCATTTCTTTCTATATATGTATTATTTACCCTAGAAGTGGAGGCTAAAGTCATATTTACTGAGAAAAATAAGCACAATAACATGAATGATTGGGAATTATCAATCCCTCTCGGTTTGGATGAAGTCTATCATACATCCACTTTTGATGTTCTGGAATTTCCATATTCTGAATCAAGTAAAATAATATATTACCATTTAGAATTAGCACATAAGAACAATATTATTTTTATGCACACCTTATGACATGTTAATTAATAAATTGAAAAGTTGAAAAAGAAATTAAAAAAATTCATTTATTAAAAAGTTTTTAAAACAAAGGCTATCTAAAATAAGGTTGTAACAGCTATTGAAACATCATGAAACAAGAAAAGAAATAATCAATTTTAGTGCTAAATTGTAAGTCATAGAAAAAGGAAAGAGTTGAGAAGCAATAATATTTTGAAACCTTCTTGTCCAACCTAGTATTTATATTTAAGTTCTATGCTATAGTTTGGAAACAAAGAGAAAAAATCATGACATCATCTTGCACATCATTGTGCTGTGTTGTTTTAAATGATGGCGATGGGATATTGAACCATTAAATTTTATAGTTGAATCAAAGTCGCTACAAAAATGTACAAAGTTTCCCAATCAAAATCATTTTCATTTGGTGCCATCTTATATAATTCAAATTCACATGAATCATGCCAGCAAGGTAACTACTAAGTCTACAATCCAGTATACCCACCTTAAAGAAACTCTAAAGACTAACCTAAGATTACAGACTCCTCCCTCTATAAACCCACTCTAGTAGATATGTTTTTGGCCTTCAACAATAGCCACATTCCTTATTTTCCAATTCAAACCTATTTGTCTTTTTTTGTATAAATAACAAAAACAACCAAATAACATAGGCAAGAAATATTCAGAGTTAAGGCCAAGGCATTCTTCTTACGTATCAATGATAAATTATTAATTCTTCATGACATGACTATAAAGAATTCAATATCAGAGAATTGAACAGCACTTAACCAAATATCATATATCACCTTATAACATAAAATATAGTATTAACAAAGTTCATTCAAGTAGTAGACAAGCCGTATAATTTGAAGCTTAATTTCCACAATCAGCTTCTTTGTCATACAATATTGGATTATTTTGGGCCATGCAATACAATTCAGTTTTCATCATGTTGTAGGAAAATGATGTTGTTATGCAGAGCAATATCATAGTCAATAATTTTAATTTAGATCAAAATTCTAAAATGGCCTTCATTTTACATTAGTTATTGTACTTAACTTGCTCATCTAGCTTTTCAATAATTTGCCAAGCATTAAGAAATCCCATGGCTAGAAGTGCAAAAATTGACAAACTTAACATAATAGAACAAAGACATGATATGATGTGTGCTTATTCAAAATGTGTTTAGAAAAATGAATTAGAGAATAAGAGGAGAACAAGCTTACACATGAATGAGATACAAACAGGGTATCTCTTTCACTCAAATCCTTTCCTATAGCTACTAGTTAATGCATTGGAGAAAAAAATGAAAAAAAAAATCCATGCTTGATGTCTTATTAAAGAGAATCACATCAAATATAATTTAGTTTATTTTTTAAAAAATACAAAAAGTAATGACTTTAGGGTTTGAACTCACATGATGCGAGTTCTCCCAAGTCTAAAAGGCATGATAAATTATATGCAACACAAAAATTGTTAAATCAAAGTAACATATAGATCTTACATGAAACCCTTTGCTCCAATCCTTTGTTCTCACTCTTCTACTCCAAGCCTTCGATAAATGCACGAAACCAAGACCAACACAAGCACAATGTAGTTCAGAAGTTTAGGGGAAACATAGGGCTTATGTGTGGGATGGGACTTCGACCAAAATAGTGTTTAAGGGATTCACATTCATATGGTTATGTGGATCTGATTCATCTTCAAACGGTTGTGGCTTCTCTACACGTCCAGTCTTCAGATGGTTCTCTTGGCTTTTCTTTTTATAAACTTAAATAAATAGAAAAGGGGGAGAAGGGGGAATACGGAGATTAACCCAAAGCAATAATTAGTTTTCAACTTCTATTAGCATTGAGTTTTCTTGTACGATTGAACTAGATGAGGTAAAAGATAAAATATAAAAATATGGTAATGTGTATTTGAAGTTGCATTTAGTCAAACGAGATCAATTTTGCATTATTTAAGTTGAGTAGTAGAGTTTTCTATTTTATTTTTAAATTTTAGTTATTCATTTTTTATTTTAAAAAATAAAATATAGAATAAAGATAATTTTTTGATTTTTATTGGATAAAATTATTTGTTTGATAGAAGTTAAAAAAATTATTTTTGTTTTATATTTTATTTTTTAAATTAAAAAATAATTGAGATTAACCCAAAAAAATTAAAAGGTGCAGTAGCTATTTTCTGTCAAACACTCCTTAAACGATGCGTCACATGCATCACTTGTCTAATCCTTTCATATTTCAAAAAACTTCAATCGATCATCATGAGCTAGGGTAGAATAGATGTACTATTAAAGAAAGAAGGATGGGTAAGTGAAAAACAGAGAAGGAAAAATAAAACTATATAACGCAATAAATATTTAGAAAATTACATTTACTCAAACCCACCAAATAATTAGATGAAGTTTTTTTCATCATTTTACATAAAATAAATATATATTTTATTTTATTTTTATTATGTATCCTCATGCATCACTTAGGATTCTATCTAATTAAAGAAATAAGGACAGGTAAGTAAAAACACAGAAAAAATAAAACTATATTAACACAATAAATATTTAGAAAATTACATGTAATAACTTATTTTGATTTTGGTTTCTAACTATTACATTTTCTCAATTTATTAAAAGTTAAAATTATATTTTAGCTAATGTATAAGATTCTTCAAAATTGTAAGTTATCCATATATAATTTTCA
Source organism: Erythrophleum ivorense (assembly GCA_026724425.1). NCBI lineage: Eukaryota > Viridiplantae > Streptophyta > Magnoliopsida > Fabales > Fabaceae > Erythrophleum > Erythrophleum ivorense. The sequence goes on along the minus strand of JAIUCV010000147.1, from coordinate 1,088,905 downwards.
AATATTTAAAATTTGGTAATAGAATTTTGGAATTTTAAATTATGAGCAAGCAAATGTCTACTATAGTGTATCAAATCATGACTAACAATAGAATGAGAGATTTGCAAAACTAAAATCGAGGCCATAAATTAAGAATTTAAAAAATTTAATTAAATCTATTACAACATGCCAACAATGCATCATATGTTTATCTTTCTCATTCTAGATATTAATTGCAAGTAATAAGAAAAAATTCTCTCTGTAGCTTCTCTACGTGTCCAGTAGATGGTCCTTTTTTCTATTCTTTTTATAAACTTAAATAAATAGAAAAAGGAGAGAAAGGGGAATTCAGAAATATCAAATGGGCAATATTTTTTTGTTGCTTCTATAATAATGATTCAGCACCTTTATTCACAAGAAATTTTTTTTTAATTGATTAGGTATGGTTGACTTAATAATTTAGTGCCTTTGTTTTTAAAATAACCAATTAGTTTTCATTACAAGTGAATGTTTGAATTTAAAATCCCTAAACACTATCACACGCTAAATTTTTTTTTAAAATATTCTTGTATGAGATATGATAACATAAGATACTATAATATTTAATATATTTACATTTAATATAATAAGTGATGGTATCTATCATTTCAAGAAATATAAAATTCTCATGTTTAGTTACATATATCAATTATTATGATTATTTATATTTTAAAACTTGAAATATGACATCATTTTTTTGTAAAATTATAATATTAGAATGATATCTCAAATAACACTATATAATGACGTAAAGGTCAAATATATATACACATAATACAAGTCTTGGATATGTAAATTAGCTGGACCAAAGTATGGTGTGTCAAACAATGACTAATGATAGAAAGAAAAGTTTACAAAAAATAAAATTGAGGACAGGAATTAAGAAGTTAAAACATTTAATTAAATCTATTACAATATGCCAATAATACATCATATGTTTATCTTACTCATTCTCTTGATATTAATTGCAAGTAATAAGAAAAGACTTTCTTGGTATATATATATATATATAATATTATATTATAAATAATACTTCAATTATTATACACAATATATTATAATATATATTATTATACATAATATATTTATACATATTATGCTATTATTTATTTACTTTTTTGTTATTCTATATTCCATTGATGAATAATAATTTAGATTTTCTATTAATATAGAATTTTGGCTCTTGAAATATATCGCATAAGAGTTCATTGAGCAAATTGATAGTTACAAACACAAGTGTATGTTAATCTTTGGGATTGTTTAATCTTCATGCCATTGTCTTACTATTTTCTTTGTTTATTTTCTTTACAATCTTTTTTGCTATTTTGAGCTTTTGTGATTAAAAAAAAAATCTTCTCATTAACTTGTTATTTTTATAAATTATTCCATCCCAAATCTATTTAAAACTTTAGATATATTTTAGATAGTATAGATTTTGTATAAGTATAATTTTAATTTATATAACATTCCTTCTCCAAATTTAAAAGAATTTTTTAATAAACAAATTTTACAAAACAATACTATAATAATATAATATTTTTCCCTAATTCGTCTCAAATTTGAGACGAATTATAGACAAAAATTTTTTAAAAAAATAATTAAATCCTTATATAATATTCTGTCTGAAAATCGTCTCAAATTTAAAATAGATTTCAAACAGATATTGTGTGACAAATATTCTATCACAAATCTGTTTGAAAGCTATCAAAGATATTTTGGCAGCAAGTTGGCGCAAATTTTTGGGACGAAATTCTGACGGATTTTGGACAAAAACTTTCCTTTACACTTAGTGCTTTATTTCATGAGAAATTCGTCTATGATTTCACACGGATTATTGTCCGTCCGAAAATTCTGTCTAAATTTCACAAATTTCTAGTATTGACCAAACAAGTCAAAAGATTAAATTGAAAGATGTTTAAGGGGTTAAATTGATAAATTTTATTTTTTAAAATAGTTAAATTAAAAAATGATATTTAAATAATTAAATCATTAATTTACACTAATTCATATTTCAAAATGAAGTTAGCGTGATCTTGGAATTATGATTAATTGGAAATCCTCCCCTTCATAAAGCAAGTTCTACTAAATTAGCTTTACCATAACATCTTCTCCTCGCCTCGGCCCAACTCTTCCCCTTCATAAAGCAGATAATCTTCGCCTAGTTAATTAACCTTAATTTAATTACTAACGGCATGCGGCCCACCAAGGATAAGCTGTTCCAGATATGAATCCATCAGTTAGTCACCTTATGTAATAAGCAATTAATCGCATGTTTGTATAGAAGGATACCCTCATGTGGATTATATATGCCTATCCCTAGTCTTTACAGTTTCTCATAAAAGGTTTCTAGCTGGCGGCTATATTATCGATAAAGCAGTTTGATAACACACACATGCACCATGCATATTCGCTACTGGAACTGATTCTCTGCCCTTCTCAGCTGATCATATACTTTGATATGAACTGTTTGAATTAAATTTGAATGATTTAAATTTATTTTTATATTTTTTAAAGATATATATATATATATATATATATATAATACAAGTTTATATATTTAACTTAATGAAAGATATTTTAATTAAAAATTTTAAAATTAAACTAAAATATATATATATATATATATGATAAAAAATATATGAAAGGTCTGTATAATTTTATCAAAGTTTAAAGAAAATCAATTTAATTTACTTTATAATTAATCACTATTTTCTTTCAACCTCATGCATAGCCATTGTGTTAGATTTGCTAACAGTGAAAAAAAAAATCAATTGGTGCTTTTGCAATTTTATAGCGATAGGCCATGTCAAATAAAGAAGAATAAATAAATTATTCGAGATTGCAATTTTAGTAATTGCAAAGGTTTCGGGAACAGAAATAATGGAAATCAGTTTACGTTTAGGAGTTGCAAAAATAATATTAAAATCTTCAGGTAATTTTCGCTTTAATGATTCATAAATCATGATAATGACTTTCGCTACCTAAGGAAAAAAAGAAAGAAAAAAAAAGCAAAGAAACAAGAAAACGAAAACTACATCATCTTCAATCATTTACCAAAAGACTTTGCAACATTCGTGCGTTTATGAAAGCACCATTTATCTTTTTTTTTTTTGTGAAATTTTTTTAATTTAGCATTTGGATTCTTAATAAGAGAATAATAATGTACCTTCTACTTAATAATATATAATGTATGATATGACTTTACAATAAATTCATAAACACCAATACAAAATAGTAGAGCGTGCGTGTGTATGTATATATATATATATATATATGAGACAGGATACAACTAAAATTCAACAAATTATATATCTTCCAAAAGAGTGATCTATTAATAACGATAAAGAATATTTTTAAAGAACTGAAAAAAAGCTCAAATATGAATATTAAAATTACTAACTACCATTAGGCAACATATTTGACTAAACTGACAATAGACAAATGGGAACTAAACAAATATGATTGGAGTTGAGGAAAAAAAAAGATAAATTGTTTGATTTTCTAAATCAAATATACCGTTGTCGTGATCTTCTTTACTTGCAAATTGAGCCTCCAAATAGTCATATGAATAATAGGTACAATTTCTTTTATTACTTGAAATTGAGAGAGGCAATACGTTCACAGAAGAAGAATTGATTCCAAGCACTATTACCTAATCACCCAAATTTTGTATCTCTAACCATCTTGCTTCTTCATCTCCTTTAGATTCAACCAATTTATATATGTGAAATCCAGTACTTTGATAAATTATACCCTTGCTAATTTCTCTATTGTTGAAGTGTCTTATTACTAAGAGCAAATCACTGTCAATCCCTACTAGGTAACTTTGACAACAAACATCATAAGATACATGTTTTGGTGCTCCTCTAATATTATTTGCCATTATTTTCATATCATATTCACATGTGCGATCATCATAACTTATGGCATAAATATTCCCTTCATGAAATATGACATCACAAAAACCACATTCTTGTGTTGGAAAACCTGACCATGTTTTGTCACCATGTCTATAATAACATAATTTAGAGAACTCTCCATAAATAGTTATAGCCATAAAATCTGAATGATCATCATCAGGAGGGGATGATATGATGATTTTGTCAAAATAAGCATTCTGCATATGAAAGCTGTTATGAAAGTAGGTTTTGCCATTTTTATGTCTTATAGAGTATTCTTCATCAATTCTATCACAATGATAGTCAACAATATCTGGAAAAGTAGATAATGGTGGAAGATCAATACAAACCTTTGTGAATGGCTCCAACATTTGCACTGCTCCATTTAACCCAATCATAATCAACCATTTATAACAAGACCCACGAAATGTGGTATTTTGAGTCTTTGGTAACTCTATGTTGTAAATCACTTTTCTTTCCTTAACATGATAAAATGGACGTAAAGTATCACTTTTGTTATCAAATAGCAACAAGAGCAATGGAAGTTTGATATGTCTAAAAAACTTTGGCAACATCAAATGCCAATGTTACATATAGATTGAAACCGAATGTAGTCACCATAACAATCAATATGTTGAGCAATTTCATCCAATAAATCATTATTAATCTTTGCCCATTGATCAAATTCGAACATAATCTCCATCTCCACAAGAAAAACGTATCCTAACCAAGTTAATGATAATGGGCATTGACTTACATATATATGGTTGGGAAATCCTTCTTCTACTTGGTTTCTTTTGTATAATTACAGATAAATACAAAGAGTTTTTATTTCTTTTCCTTTTTCTCCAACTAATTTGTTGAGAGTTTCTTGTTGAATAAATCATTTAATTAAATCTATTTTTGAAAATTCATTTTAGAAAAAAAGTTTTTTGGTTGAGAATTCCTTCTTCTGCTCTGTTTCTTTTAAGATATATCTTCTAATATTTTAGATTTTTTCATATATTTAATTTTCTATATGGATTAGACTCTTAAATTTGTAATTCAATACATATTATTATTTTTTGTTGGATCAAGTTATATATGCAATGTTTAAAGATATTAAGCTAATATCTAAGTATATCAAGTTATAAGTTTTAAAATAATTTGAAAGAAATTTAAAAATTAAAGCGTTGAGAGAGTTTAATAATCAAATTGTATATTTTCTCAACCAATTTATGTCATTATTATTCTCTTCATCTGTAATATCCAAACAAAAGTAGACAAAATCAATTATCCTATTTTTCATTTTAATTCTCAAAAATCATATGCAAAGTATTTAAGTTACTTAACATATAAAAACGAGAGATTACGTAGTCGAGGATGAAGCTATATTGTGCGTTTAAGTTCGATAATATCAACTAATATAATATATTATAAATTTATTATTTATTTAATGTAAAAAAAAAAGATAGTGAATCATAAGTGCAACAGAAATATTGATCAGAAAAAAAAAAAGTTTGTATGTCTTCTATAAAAGGGTCTTTGAGTAGGTTTAGCCTAGGTTTAGATAGATCCTGGAGTACGTATCTGTAAGTTCCTTCTCTCGCCGACGAAGAGAAAAACTCCATGGTCCTTAGCACCATCTGATTCTTCAGAAACTGAAAGTTCATCTCCGTTTGGTGATGAAATACTGAAGCATCGGAGACACTCTTGTTCATATCTGAAGTGAAGATGTTGTTTTCTACATCTACAACGTATGCTTTCCCAAATTTCCTCCCTTCCTTCCGTCTTCTCCGTTTACCTTCCTTCTCTCTTTCCCTTATACCCTTAATCTCAAGTTTTATCTTCACTCCCTATCCCCAAATCCAAACAACATCCAGGACGCTGTCGATTCATTCAATCGTATGGTCCATATGCGCCCTCACCCTCCATAGTCGAAATTAATGATTGCAGAGATGAAACGTTATCCCACTGCTATCTCATTTTCTGCACAAGCTGAATACATGGGATTTGCCACTCTGAGCATCTTGATCTATTGTTGCTGCCAATTGGGGCAGAACCCATTGATTAAAGTGCCATAAGTAACTTCATTTAAATGTGGTTAGATGAAGTTAGTTATGGCACTTAATCAGTGGGTTACGTAGAACAGAGAAATCAAGAGCTGCCGTTAAATTGCTCCACAAGATGCAGAGATGTAGTTATGTACAAGAGAAATACTGATCCGGAAATATCTCATTGGTAAGTCAAATGGTAATGAAAGATATCAACCGGAGTTTATTTAATCGTTGCTGGCGATTGAGTTATGCAAAGCCCACACATCCACTGTGCGATTCGATTAGCGCAAGGGTTCGTCATCATTATCATCTTTCGCGAGACGCTCTTGGTATTCGAATTTTGAATCGATTCAATAACTAAGTAATCTGATCTTCCCCCCCTATTTTTCTGTTTTTTGTTTTTGAATTTTGAATCGATCAAATATTCAGGAAATCTTTCTCTCCTTTTTAAATTACATAGCAAAAAGACAAAAAAATTCAGTTATATATATTTGGTTGGGAAATCATTTCTTTACTAGGTTTCTTTTATATAATTGTAGATAACTATTGAAAGTATTTTTTTTTAAATATCAACTAATTTGTTGAGAGTTTCTTGCTCAACAAATCACTTAAATCAATTTTTTTAAAGTTTTTTTTAGAAAAAATGTTATTATGTTAAGAATTCCTTCTTTCACTTACTTTCTTCTAGTTAATTAATCTTTGTTCATTGATCAAGTTGGAGTACAATGTCCATGTCCGCCGAAAAATGCATCTTAACCAAGTTAATGATAGTGAGCATAGGCTTATAGGGTGGGTGGGTGTGTATATATATTTGGTTGAAAAACCTTTCTTCTACTTGGTTTCTTTTGCATAATTATAGATAAATACTAAGGGGTATTTTTTTTTTTGCCCCAACTAATTTGTCCAGAGTCTCTTCGTGAACAAATCACTTAAATCTACCATTTAAAATATCATTCAGAAAAAAAGTTATTTGGTTAAGAATTCCTTCTTCCGCTCAATTTCTTCTAAGAATTTTTTTTAATGTTTTACGATTTTTTATGTATTTAATTTTGTATATGGATTAGACTCTTGAAATTTGCAATTCAATAAATATTATTTTCTTATTGGATCAAATTATATATTTATTTTTTGAAAAGATTAAGCTAATATATAAGTATATCAAGTTATAACTTTTAAAAGAATGTGAAATAAATTTAAAAATTAAAGCATTGAGAGATTTTAATGATCAAATGTATATTTTCTCAACCAGCTTATGTCATTATCATTCTCTTCATCTATAATATTCAAGTAAAAGTAGATAAAATCAATTAGCCTGTTTTTCATTTTAATTCCCAAAAATCATGTTCAACGTAGTTAAATTGCTTAACCGAAAAAAAAAGGAGGATTATATAGTCGGGAATGAAGCTATACTGTGCGCACCACAACTTGTCAACTTGTAATGTCTTCAGGCTTAATTTTCCTACCCATGAGATATATTGTATTAAGCTTGATAAAATAACCTAACATAATATATTATAAATTTATTATTTATTTATAAAGTAAGTAATATTTTGTTTGAGTTTATATATTAAAATTTTCTTATATGTTAAAATGATACATAATTAATATATTAATAAAAGATATTTTTGTTAAAAAATTTAAAATTAAACTAAAATATAGTTTTTAAATATAAAAAATTCATATAATTTTAATAAAACGGAAAAAGTGTATTGTAATCTAATAGTAACTAGGTAGATTCGGACATTCATAATGTCAATAAATAACAGTGAAAAGGTTCGCATTATGCGAAAAGGTAAAATCAATTGAGTAAACATACAGAATTATGGCTATGCTTATTATATTTCTGTTATTTTTTTAGAAGTATTCATAGGAAGAGGAAGGAGACAATCACAAATTAGTGAAATTACGTATTCTTCTGTACAATGGAAACTATACAATGGCTGATGTGGCCCTAAATTTTTCATAATTAATGTATGACAAGGTATTAGTTTATAAATGTTGGTTATGGCTTTTATTTTCTGAGCTGGCAGTATATTGATTTATTGTTCAAGAGCTTCAATTGTTTCTTTTCTTGAACTCTAAATGTCGGAGGGTGCACATTTCAAATTTTAGGTTTTATTTTTTATATAATATATTTATATGAATTGACAAAAGAAAAAAAAATACTATATTTCTAAAATTCAGGAATGTAATGCTATAATTGGTCAAAGAGAAAAAAAAAAAGAATGTAACGCCATAACCGTAAGGGTTAAAAAAGAAAAAAGTTGAAGGTCAACTGAAAAAAATGAATACGGTATTTGTTGCGTACGGTTACTGAATAATATTCTTTTTTTTTTTTACTTGAGAGATTTCTTTGTTCGTACTTTTTGTTAAATAATTATGATCAAGTTTAGGGTCAACACACGTGATTTCTTTACAAGATTTGCGAACTGAATTAAATTAATGAGTGAAGATACTGAAAGATGATCCAAAACTTCAAATTTATTTATTAAAAAAATTTCAAATCAAATTAGAATGTTCACAGGGTATATTCTAGACATTAATGCAAAAGGGAGGCATATTCAGTTGAGGAAGCTAAGAGCGTTAGTTAATGTGTGAGCCAAACAGCGAAAAGCCCCTCCCTCAAGAGCGAGGGTCTTGGAATCTGTAGAGAAGGTTAGAGCTTTGTAGTTTGTACACTTCTCCTTCGCCATCATTCATATTATATGATCTTGTACTATCAAGTTTAATATAATATACCAAAGAGCAAAGTTTAACAGGTGTTGCATAATTAAACCTTTGAAGACATAACACGTCATGGTGCGAATAGCGTACTTCTTGCATGACTATATAATCTCCCCTTTTATTTTTAAGCAATTTGAATCCCTTGCACAAGATTGATTAGAATTAAAATGAAAAATAGGATGATTGATTTTGTCTACTTTTGGAAATTATAGATGAAGAGAATGATAATGACATAAAGCAGTTGAGAAAATATATAATTTGATAAAAAAAAATCTCTCAAAGTTTTAATTTTTAAATTTATTTCAAATTTTTCCAATACTTATAACTTTATATATTTATATATTAGGTTAATTTTTTTAAAATAAATATAAAATTTGATCCAATAAAAAAAATCATATGCGTTGAATTTATTATTGATGAAGAGAATGATAATGACATAAACTAGTTGAGAAAATATGCAATTTGATTAAAAAAAATCTCTCAACTTCTAATTTTTAAATTTATTTTGAATTCTTTTAATACTTATAACTTGATATACTTATATATTAGGTTAATTTTTTTAAAATAAATATATAATTTGATCCAATAAAAAAATCATATGCATTGAATTACAGATTTTAAGAGTCCACTTCATATAGAAAATTAATTAAATTGATAAAAAATCTAAATTATTAAAGGATATAGGTGAAAAGAAACCGAGTGAAAGAAAGAATTATTAGCCAAATAACATTTTCCTAAAATGAAATTTGAAAAAAATGATTTAAGTGATTTGTTGAATAAGAAGCTTTCAACAAATTAGTTAACCCCCCTCTGCCCCCCAAAAACAAATAGCCACTTATATTTGGTTAAGAAATCTTTTTCCTACTAGATTTCTTTTATATAATTACAGATAACTGTTGACAGTTTTTTTTTTATTAATGCCAAGTAATTCGTCGAGAATTTATTTATTTTTGTTCAATAAACCACTTAAATCATTTTTTTCAAATTTCATTTAAAAAGGATGTCATTTGGTTAAGAGTCCCTTCTTCCATTTAGTTTCTTCTACTGAATTAATTTGCAGTGTTTTATTAAATAATGAAAATATTTTCTCAATGACTTCTAAAATAAATACAATTATCACTTTGGTTTTATTTTTTTTATCTTCTTATTTAAAATCAAACAATTTAAATATATTTTAATAAAATCGTTTATTTATTTATCTAATTGTTAAAAAGAGAATTGGAGATAATTTTTTCTTGCATCCTTTTCTATATTTTTGTAGACGAATAGACCACATATATTAACATAACATATCTTCAATTATCTCTTTAATTTTATTTATTTATTTTCTTTTGTTCGTGAGATTTTTTTTATTTGTCTTCTCACTATGTGACAATTATACCCAATAACAATGTATATCTTCTAATTAGTAAAATATAATTATCACTTAACTTCTTAATTATAATAAGTCAAAAAATCCTTAATTATTTTTACATTCCTTTTTAATAAAAAGAAGAGAATTTTTTATTTAATTATTATTAAAAATATAAATAAGAATATATATATATATATTTATATAAAACTGCTAGTAAGAGGATAAATGATAATGTGTTCTTTATATCTTTATTAACAATTAGATAACTTTCAAAGAGAACATATTTATTTATTAGAAATTCATAGTTTATAATATAATCTGAATTTCTTTGACAACAAATTATAAGATTATATATCTTTTATTATTAAAAAAATAAGATGTAATATATAAAGAGTTGAAAAAACAAAAAAAAATCCAATAATTTTGACTCAAGTGATACATTCTTCAACAAAAAGACATAATTACATATATTCTTTACAACGAAAAGATGAACTTTGGCATTGCTTTCGGAAAGTGATAAGCAAGCCCTTGTTGCAATTAAGAGTCTCCTGCGAGGCTGCAGGACTTATGTAACACCTTACTTTCTAGCTCATACCCATCATGCCCAACATACTCATATGCATATGGGAAGTATAAAAGGGAGATCATTGCTCTTGGTTCATGTTCTTTCTCTATGGCATTATACATGGGTAGATATCCACTTAAATGTCACATGGACCGGGTGAGCTCTTTCTATGCATCCTCATGCTTAGTTGCACTATTAAGACTTATTTCAATCCCAACAATATGCTTTAAACTCATGGAAAGCAAAAAGGGATATGAGACATGCATTTTCGTTCTTGGCAGATTTTGCTTCATTTCTGGGCTGAGTTTGAAAATTCGGAACTAAATACAGAAAAATCGTAAACATATGATCTCGGTCATTCTAGAAAGCTTGAGACGTCTAATTCATACTAAAAATATGTAAAAGTCTCAATATCTCACATATCATGCGTTTGACATCCGAAATCATCCACTGGTCAGAGGGGGCTCTTTTACTGTCACAGTTTACTGATATAGACTTTGAAAATGTCTAACTAATTCCACAAAAATCAAATGCTTGCAAACAATATCACTATGGATAGATGTGGATGTTAGATAGAGAGGAAATATTTCCAGATCAGTTCATCAAACCAAACTCCCGGAAACCGATGAAACAGTACCTCGGGTCTGGTAGGCTGACTGATTCTGGGCTGGAACTTCGAAATTGCATATCTTCCTCTATAGACCTCTAAATGAGGTGCTTCTAGTTCCTATAAGTCACTGTGACTATCTAGTTTCTGTGTATAAAATTTCGTATCCATTGGACTACGTTTGCCCCTCGGATGACACAATTCCCAAACTAACCAAATGAACAGTGTTTTCTAAAATCCGAATTTCTGATGTCAACTTTAAAGAATCATAGAAAATGCTATAGACCTCCAAATGACTTGAACTTTAGCTTCCCAAAAATATCTAACCAAGATCTAGTTACATGTCAAATTTCAGAGCAAGAAGAGGTCATATGGTTAACATTTGATATCATGTGCAAAAAGCCACTTTCTTGGCTAAAAATGGGGCTCATAGGGTCCAATCTTAGTTCTTTTACCTCTATGACTCTTTGAGTACATGAGAAAGCATCTATAGGGGCCATCAATCATGGCTCAAGTGTCTAGTAACCTAGATTGGGGAAACTCACTACCCCATGCCCACTTATGCACTCATGCACTCATATGGCCTATACTAACATTGAGCTTTTCACAATCAAAGTTTGCCTCTTCATTCAAAATGAATCTCATTCTCATATATACATCATCAATACATTGACTTGAAAACATTCATAGAGGCTACATCATATACATTATTAATTTACATCTCTTGTCTCATATACAACATATTTACAAGAAGTTCCTTTACAAGTCTTCATTAGTCTCCCTAGCTTCATGCTTGGTGGCTCCCATCTCTAGTCTCACTTGGTCCACCTAGCATGTTTGCATGGTGGAGAGGGAGGGTGAGATTCAAAGAATCTCAATAGCTCATCTCTCATTCAATCATACATATATAGCATGCAAACAAGTCTCACAATGTATGCATGGGCATGTTAGCATTTAAAATCATAATGAAAGCATTTGCAACATGTGAATTGGCCATGCATAAAAGAAAAACATTCTCAACATGTGAGTAGGCCATACATAATATTTAGAAACTTGCCAAGTACACGGATTAGCCTCACCCACTCACTTGTGGATTTTGGATTTGCCTCACCCATTCTTAAGAGGTTCTTGGACTCAACCCTTACTCTTTGGAAGTCAACCTCACTTTTGGGAGACTCTTTACTTTGTCTCAACCAACTTGAGGGTTTGGCTCATCCTCACCATGGCTAAAGGGTTATTGGCCTTTCCATTCCTCAAGCAAATCAAAACAATCACATAAATCATCATTTTAATTCATAATGTATCATCATGCTAACACACTTCTCATAGCTCATATCATACATACATACAAGTAAGACAATGTAAACACACAATTATGCATGAAAGAAGGTGGAGAGAGCTACCTTATTGGCTAGTCACAACTTTCTCTTTCAACTTGTCTCCTCCCTTATGGGTTTCACAACCACTTCTAGATGGGAGAACTTCTCTTGAGCCTAACCACACAAGAAGCATGGAATTAATTCCTTAATGCTTGATTCTTAAGCTAGGGATATCTTCTTATCAACCCTACTGAGCATGTCAAACTAGGTCTCTTTCTCTCACTAGAATCCATGAACTATCCTCTCTCTTTTCTCAAACTCTCAAGCTCTTAAGAAGGAAAGCAAGAAAGAGAAGACTACATAACCTCTAACCTCCCTCAAGAGTGGTTTCCCACTCTCCCTCTTCTGAACCAAGCTCAAGACCTAACCATCTTAGCTACCAAAACCGTAGAAAGAGAGGGGAAGGGGAGAAGAGTAACATGCTAAGAGAAAAGCCATAAAAATCCTTACCTTTCTTGTCCTTTCTTCTTCTCCTAAGCTTCTCTCTCTCTCCTCCGCCCTTTTCTCTCTCCTAAAGTGAGCTTGAGTCGGTTAGAAGAAGAAAGAAGGGATTTGGAAGCTTTTAAAAAGTCAAATTCTCTATTTTCACGCTTTTCCGGACTAACCCTCGCTATAGCGAGCCATAACCCTCGCTACGGCGAGCTCGAATAAATCCCAGACCTCTGCCTTCGCTACAGCGTGCGCTACGGCGAGCAACTCCCTGGTTTTTGTATGGGGTGCCCGAACTCGCTATAGCTAGAAGCATTCTCACTATAGCTAGAAGGCAGTCTCGCTATAGCTAGACCATTTCTCGCTATAGTGAACAGGTACATTCGTTATAGCTAGGCTGTGGCTAGCAGACTTAGAAAATTTTCAGTTTCCAAAAATTTTCAGCTTTTCTTTTCTTTCCCTTTTCTTTTCTCTTTTCTTTTCTTCTTCCTTCTTTTTCTTGGTTGTTACAACTTATGTGCTTCTGTGATGCATTCAATAAAATGAGGCAGTTGATGCTTAATTTGATAGCAGATGAATATCGCAGAAATCATGTGATGGACGTGAACAGCCTTCACAAGAACCTTCCTATTAGCAAATCTGTTTGAAAGCTATCAAAGATATTTTGGCAGCAAGTTGGCGCAAATTTTTGGGACGAAATTCTGACGGATTTTGGACAAAAACCTTCCTTTACACTTAGTGCTTTATTTCATGAGAAATTCGTCTATGATTTCACACGGATTATTGTCCGTCTGAAAATTCTGTCTAAATTTCACAAATTTCTAATAGTGACCAAACAAGTCAAAAGATTAAATTGAAAGATGTCTAAGGGGTTAAATTGATAAATTTTATTTTTTAAAAAAGTTAAATTAAAAAAATGATATTTAAATAATTAAATCATTAATTTAGACTAATTCATATTTCAAAATGAAGTTAGCGTGATCTTGGAATTATGATTAATTGGAAATCCTCCCCTTCATAAAGCAAGTTCTACTAAATTAGCTTTACCATAACATCTTCTCTTCGCCTCGGCCCAACTCTTCCTCTTCATAAAGCAGATAATCTTCGCCTAGTTAATTAACCTTAATTTAATTACTAACGGCATGCGGCCCACCAAGGATAAGCTGTTCCAGATATGAATCCATCAGTTAGTCACCTTATGTAATAAGCAATTAATCGCATGTTTGTATAGAAGGATACCCTCATGTGGATTATATATGCCTATCCCTAGTCTTTACAGTTTCTCATAAAAGGTTTCTAGCTGGCGGCTATATTATCGATAAAGCAGTTTGATAACACACACATGCACCATGCATATTCGCTACTGGAACTGATTCTCTGCCCTTCTCAGCTGATCATATACTTTGATATGAACTGTCTGAATTAAATTTGAATGATTTAAATTTATTTTTATATTTTTTAAAGATATATATATATATATATAAAATAGAAGTTTATATATTTAACTTAATGAAAGGTATTTTAATTAAAAAATTTAAAATTAAACTAAAATATATATATATGATAAAAAATATATGAAAGGTCTGTATAATTTTATCGAAGTTTGAAGAAAATCTATTTAATTTACTTTATAATTAATCACTATTTTCTTTCAACCTCATGCATAGCCATTGTGTTAGATTTGCTAACAGTGAAAAAAAAAATCAATTGGTGCTTTTACAATTTTATAACGATAGGCCATGTCAAATAAAGAAGAATAAATAAATTATTCGAGATTGCAATTTTAGTAATTGCAAAGGTTTCGGGAACAGAAATAATGGAAATCAGTTTACGTTAAGGAGTTGCAAAAATAATACTAAAATCTTCAGGTAATTTTCGCTTTAATGATTCATAAATCATGATAATCACTTTCGCTACCTAAGGAAAAAAAGAAAGAAAAAAAAGCAAAGAAACAAGAAAACGAAAACTACATCATCTTCAATCATTTACCAAAAGACTTTGCAACATTCGTGCATTTATGAAAGCACCATTTATCTCTTTTTTGTGAAATTTTTTAAATTTAGCATTTGGATTCTTAATAAGAGAATAATAATGTACCTTCTAATTAATAATATATAATGTATTATATGACTTTACAATAAATTTATAAACACCAATACAAAATAGTAGAGCGTGCGTGTGTATGTATATATATATATATATATGAGACAGGATACAACTAAAATTCAACAAATTATATATCTTCCAAAAGAGTGATCTATTAATAACGATAAAGAATATTTTTTAAGAACTGAAAAAAAGCTCAAATATGAATATTAAAATTACTAACTACCATTAGGCAACATATTTGACTAAACTGACAATAGATAAACAAATATGATTGGAGTTGAGAAAAAAAAAGATAAATTGTTTGATTTTCTAAATCAAATATACCGTTGTCGTGATCTTCTTTACTTGCAAATTGAGCCTCCAAATAGTCATATGAATAATAGGTACAATTTCTATTATTACTTGAAATTGAGAGAGGCAATACGTTCACAGAAGAAGAATTGATTCCAAGCACTATTACGTAATCACCCAAATTTTATATCTCTAACCATCTTGCTTCTTCATCACCTTTAGATTCAACCAATTTATATATGTGAAATCCAGTACTTTGATAAATTATACCCTTGCTAATTTCTCTATTGTTGAAGTGTCTTATTACTAAGAGCAAATCACTGTCAATCCCTACTAGGTAACTTTGACAACAAACATCATAAGATACATGTTTTGGTGCTCCTCTAATATTATTTGCCATTATTTTCATATCATATTCACATGTGCGATCATCATAACTTATGGCATAAATATTCCCTTCATGAAATATGACATCACAAAAACCACATTCTTGTGTTGGAAAACCTGACCATGTTTTGTCACCATGTCTATAATAACATAATTTAGAGAACTCTCCATAAATAGTTATAGCCATAAAATCTGAATGATCATCATCAGGAGGGGATGATATGATGATTTTGTCAACATAAGCATTCTGCATATGAAAGCTGTTATGAAAGTAGGTTTTGCCATTTTTATGTCTTATAGAGTATTCTTCATCAATTCTATCACAATGATAGCCAACAATATCTGGAAAAGTAGATAATGGTGGAAGATCAATACAAACCTTTGTGAATGGCTCCAACATTTGCACTGCTCCATTTAACCCAATCATAATCAACCATTTATAACAAGACCCACGAAATGTGGTATTTTGAGTCTTTGGTAACTCTATGTTGTAAATCACTTTTCTTTCCTTAACATGATAAAATGGACGTAAAGTATCACTTTTGTTATCAAATGGCAACAAGAGCAATGGAAGTTTGATATGTCTAAAAAACTTTGGCAACATCAAATGCCAATTTTGCACACAGATTGAAACCGAATGTAGTCACCATGACAATCAATATGTTGAGCAATTTCATCCAATAAATCATTATTAATCTTTGCCCATTGATCAAATTCGAACATAATCTCCATCTCCACAAGAAAAACGTATCCTAACCAAGTTAATGATAATGGGCATTGACTTACATATATATGGTTGAGAAATCCTTCTTCTACTTGGTTTCTTTTGTATAATTACAGATAAATACAAAGAGTTTTTATTTCTTTTCCTTTTTCTCCAACTAATTTGTTGAGAGTTTCTTGTTGAATAAATCATTTAATTAAATCTATTTTTGAAATTTCATTTTAGAAAAAAAAGTTTTTTGGTTGAGAATTCCTTCTTCTGCTCTGTTTCTTTTAAGATATATCTTCTAATATTTTAGATTTTTTCATATATTTAATTTTCTATATGGATTAGACTCTTAAATTTGTAATTCAATACATATTATTTTTTTTGTTGGATCAAGTTATATATGCAATGTTTAAAAATATTAAGCTAATATCTAAGTATATCAAGTTATAAGTTTTAAAATAATTTGAAAGAAATTTAAAAATTAAAGCGTTGAGAGAGTTTAATAATCAAATTGTATATTTTCTCAACCAATTTATGTCATTATTATTCTCTTCATCTGTAATATCCAAACAAAAGTAGACAAAATCAATTATCCTATTTTTCATTTTAATTCTCAAAAATCATATGCAAAGTATTTAAGTTACTTAACAAATAAAAACGAGAGATTACATAGTCGAGGATGAAGCTATATTGTGCGTTTAAGTTCGATAATATCAACTAATATAATATATTTTAAATTTATTATTTATTTAATGTAAATAATATATTATATGAGTTTATATATTAAAATAATGTATAATTTTATAAGATATTTGTCACACCCCAAAACAAAGGGGAGTGACCGGCACGGAGAGAGACTAAAGCTCAAATCCGTAAGCCTAATAGATATTACTAAAAATTAAAAGGTCTCTTGATAATGTAGCACATATAGCAAACTTTTTTTTTAACTATGTTGTCTTATTATATCTATATAAGTACCCTTAGCTTTTGTAAAAATTTCGGCAAAGTTTCTCTTGAAACTCGGATGTCCCAAATTTCCTACAAGAGCTAATGACCAGCAACAACAGTAAGGGTAAGCTACGCTCTCACCACAATAGTCAAATATACTAAAGGAACAAAAGAAATACAAGGGAAAAGGTTCCTGTCTGTGTCAAGTGGAGCCTCGTCTAAAGTATTCTACAATCACTAAATCATAATTTTCCCACACAAAATTCTGCACCCCTGCGATCCAAAGACAAGGCTCACCACTAGACGCCTCTGAATTCTAAGATGACAGAGGTGGATCGAATCCAACACCACTATCTGAAAAATTGAAAGTTTAAGGAGTGAGTGCAAAACTCAGTGAGCAGATAACAAATCACTAACATAGAAAACAACAAAAATCATGGTACAACAGAAGCCAAAAATTTCATAAATCAATCTATCATAACAAGTAGCAAAAGTTTCCATTTAGAAAAACCCATACATAGATTGTCTCAAGGATGATTATACCAAGAATAGTGAGTACAAGATAGGGACCGATAGTTCTCTTTCATAAAGGTCGCGGCTACGCCTCGTTGGCAGCTCCTTACCCTCCTGGGGTGGCTACACCTAACGGGCAGCTCCTTTTCCACCTTCCTCTTCATGTCATGATTTTTATATAAAATCCTGGGGACGGCTACACCTCGTTGGCAGCTCCTTACCGTTTTAAGGATGGCTACACCTAACGGGCAGCTCTTTTTTCCACCCAAGCTTCCTATTTCTTGTTTAGGGTGCCTAGGACTTTTAATGACACTTCTAACAATGGATTCCATCAAACATGTCCATTTTTTCTATTGAAACCAAGTGATTTGTATCTAAAATGAGCTACATATAAAAATATCAGCAATGGTCAAGTGTTTATGCTTTAATTTGTATTAATTAGTCATGGGTTTACTTAAATAGAAACAAGGGGATGCTCAATTAAATAAATGATAGCCAATAATTAATGAAATTTAGTTGCTCCAATAACCAATTTAGTTATATTAATAATACACCGAACCTCATCATGAAGTGCTTACCTTAGTGAGGTCAGCATAAGGTACTAAACATCTACTTTCTCCATATTGTCATGTTCACGGCTTAAACACATAATATCAAGCAATTTAAGAGTCTATTTCACTATCACAAGCGTGAATCATTGAATGACGTTTTAACTACCATTATCCAATACTCACCAATGATATAGGAACACGATAGACAAATTCTAATATATTATCTACTCACAGTGATACTGAGCGCTAAAGGACACTTGTTCCTCCCCTCCCTCCAGGAAGAGTAATTCCTTCCACCACCAGTGTCTTCGGAGCTTCCTAACAATACCCACAATTCACCAAATTATTTCACAAGTTCAAACCAACAGTTCCTGACATTCATTAAACCCGAAAACAACCAATTAATTAAATCCCCATTCCGTAATCTCACCTTTCAACCACAGGACTAAATACATGCTTAAATCTTTCGATGCAATTATCAATCCATAAATTAAGCTTAAGAATCACTTCCAAAAATCGAAATTTGAAGATTTATGCAAGTATAATGTGATTAGGAAGCTCAATCCAAGAAAACCCAAATCCCACGCTGCTACATGGTAAGCCAAGAAGAAGGAGGATTTCAACACTTCTTTGTCTCCCTATAACAGCTGGGATGGACCGAAAATGGAGGGAGGGAGCCAGGAATTGAAGAAATTAAGGACAGAAATGGGGGAAAATAGAAATGGGTAGGGGAAGATGCGCACCGTGGTTTGTCAGCGTTACCAGCTTCAACCAGGGACTTTAACACATTAATCAACAGCAGGGGAATTTGAGGGGTCTACACAATGTTAGAGGAAGCTCACGGTGGAGGAAGTGGTAGCAGCACCTTCAGGAAGCAAACACGCGAGCTTCGAAGGGGAAGGAGGCTGAACGCGATGGGAAAAATGAAGGATAGGATGGGAGGGACGGATGAAAGAAACAGGAATCAAAGGAATGAATATTTTATTTTATTTATTCATTTATCTTTTCTTAATATATATATATATTTCCGCTTCAGATCATTACAATATTTTTGTTAAAAATTGAAAATTAAATTAAAAAATATATTTTAAAGATAAGAAAATTTATATATTTTTAATAAAACTCTAAAAAAAATGTAATTTAATCTAACAATAAATAACTAGGTGAATTAGGACATTCATCATGCCAAAGCATCCAACAATTAGTACCCAAAGTTAATCACTATGACATTACTTCATACAAATGGGAATCCTCCTGTAAGTTCAGGGTCTAGCCTGGGCATAAGTGATGAAGTGAAAAATATCGCTTCCCTATTTGGCAGAACAAGAATGTCCCACAATTTATACGCAATGGTACAATCGCAGAGCACATGCCCAGTGGGTTCAGGGTTACCGCGAACATACATAAATAAGTCTTCTAAAAAAAATTTTGTACACTTTTTTTTCGGTTAAAAAATCTAACAAATAAAGATATAAGGATTAGTCTTTTATTGGGACATTGGATATGGACCTGGGTCATTTGTGAAAAAAGGATATTTTTAACCCGATGAATGCGGGTGATGTAAACCGACCCGACCTCTTCCTGAACATCAAATCGTTGCTGGCGATTGAGTTATGCAAAGCCCACACATCCACTGTGCGATTCGTTTAGCGCAAGGGTTCATCATCATTATCATCTTTCGCGAGACGCTCTTGGTATTCGAATTTTGAATCGATTCAATAACTAAGTAATCTGATCTTCCCCCCCTATTTTTCTGTTTTTTGTTTTTGAATTTTGAATCGATCAAATATTCAGGAAATCTTTCTCTCCTTTTTAAATTACATAGCAAAAAGACAAAAAAATTCAGTTATATATATTTGGTTGGGAAATCATTTTTTACTAGGTTTCTTTTATATAATTGTAGATAACTATTGAAAGTATTTTTTCTTTAAATATTAACTAATTTGTTGAGAGTTTCTTGCTCAACAAATCACTTAAATCAATTTTTTTAAAAGTTTTTTTTAGAAAAAAATGTTATTATGTTAAGAATTCCTTCTTTCACTTACTTTCTTCTAGTTAATTAATCTTTGTTCATTGATCAAGTTGGAGTACAATGTCCATGTCCGCCGAAAAATGCATCTTAACCAAGTTAATGATAGTGAGCATAGGCTTATAGGGTGGGTGGGTGTGTATATATATTTGGTTGAAAAATCTTTCTTCTACTTGGTTTCTTTTGCATAATTATAGATAAATACTAAGGGGTATTTTTTTTTTTTGCCCCAACTAATTTGTCCAGAGTCTCTTCGTGAACAAATCACTTAAATCTACCATTTAAAATATCATTCAAAAAAAAAAGTTATTTGGTTAAGAATTCCTTCTTCCGCTCAATTTCTTCTAAGAATTTTTTTTTATGTTTTACGATTTTTTATGTATTTAATTTTGTATATGGATTAGACTCTTGAAATTTGCAATTCAATAAATATTATTGTCTTATTGGATCAAATTATATATTTATTTTTTGAAAAGATTAAGCTAATATATAAGTATATCAAGTTATAACTTTTAAAAGAATGTGAAATAAATTTAAAAATTAAAGCATTGAGAGATTTTAATGATCAAATTGTATATTTTCTCAACCAGCTTATGTCATTATCATTGTCTTCATCTATAATATTTAAATAAAAGTAGATAAAATCAATTAGCCTGTTTTTCATTTTAATTCCCAAAAATCATGTGCAAGGTAGTTAAATTGCTTAACCAAAAAAAAAGGAGGATTATATAGTCGGGGATGAAGCTATACTGTGCGCACCACAACTTGTCAACTTGTAATGTCTTCAGGCTTAATTTTCCTACCCATGAGATATATTGTATTAAGCTTGATAAAATAACCTAACATAATATATTATAAATTTATTATTTATTTAAAGTAAGTAATATTTTGTATGAGTTTATATATTAAATTTTTCTTATATGTTAAAATGATACATAATTAATATATTAATAAAAGATATTTTTGTTAAAAAATTTAAAATTAAACTAAAATATAGTTTTTAAATATAAAAAAATTATATAATTTTAATAAAACGGAAAAGTGTATTGTAATCTAATAGTAACTAGGTAGATTCGGACATTCATAATGTCAATAAATAACAGTGAAAAGGTAATTGAGTAAACATACAGAACTATGGCTATGCTTATTATATTTCTGTTATTTTTTAGAAGTATTCATAGGAAGAGGAAGGAGACAACCACAAATTAGTGAAATTACGTATTCTTCTGTACAATGGAAACTATACAATGGCTGATGTGGCCCTAAATTTTTCATAATTAATGTATGACAAGGTATTAGTTTATAAAT
Organism: Erythrophleum ivorense; assembly: GCA_026724425.1. NCBI lineage: Eukaryota > Viridiplantae > Streptophyta > Magnoliopsida > Fabales > Fabaceae > Erythrophleum > Erythrophleum ivorense. The sequence continues at coordinate 1,067,046 of JAIUCV010000147.1, read as the reverse complement.
GTTGGTTATGGCTTTTATTTTCTGAGCTGGCAGTATATTGATTTATTGTTCAAGAGCTTCAATTGTTACTTTTCTTAAACTCTAAATGTCAGAGGGTGCACATTTGAAATTTTAGGTTTTATTTTTTATATAACAGATCTATATGAATTGATAAAAGAAAAAAAAACTATATTTCTAAAATTTGGGAATGTAATGCTATAATTGGTCGAAGTAAAAGAAAAAAAAAAGGAATGTAACGCCATAACCATAAAGGTAAAAAAAAAAAGTTGAAGGTCAACTTGTAAAAATGAATAAGGTATTTGTTTCATACGGTTATTGAATAATATTCTAATTTTCTTTTAGTTGAGGGATTTCTTTGTTCGTACTTTTTGTTGAATAATTATGATAAGGTTTAGGGTCAACACACGTGTTTTCTTTGCAAGATTTGCGAACTGAATTAAATTAATGAGTAAAGATAGTGAAATGTAACAACCAGGAAAAAGAAAGAAGAAGAAAAGAAAAGAGAAAAGAAAAAGGGAAAGAAAAGAAAAACTGAAAATTTTTGGAAGCTGAAAATTTTCTAAGCCTGTTAGCTACAGCCCGGTTATAGCGAATGTACCTGTTCGCTATAGTGAGAAATGGTCTAGCTATAGCGAGACTGCCTTCTAGCTATAGCGAGACTGCCTCTAGTTATAGCGAGTTCGGGCACCCCATACAAAAACCAGGGAGTTGCTCGCCGTAGCGCACGCTGTAGTGAAGGCAGAGGTCTGGGACTTATTCGAGCTCGCCGTAGCGAGGGTTATGGCTCGCTATAGCGAGGGTTAGTCCGGAAAAGCGTGAAAATAGAGAATTTGACTTTTTAAAGCATCCCAACTCCTTCTTTCACTCTGTAACCGACTTAAGCTCACTCGAAGAGAGAGAAGAGGACGGAGGAGAGAGAGAGAAGCTTAGAAGAAGAAGGAAGAACAAGAAAGGTAAGGATTTCCATGGCTTTTCTCTTAGTATGTTACTCTTCTCCCCTTACCCTCTCTTTCCACGGTTTTGATTGTTAGAATAGTTAGGTTTTGAGCTTGGTTCAGAGGAGGGAGAGTGGAAAACCACTCTTAAGGGAGGTTAGAAGTCATGTAGTCTTCTCTTTCTTGCTTTCCTTCTTAAGAGTTTGAGAGCTTGAGAGAAGAGAAAGAATGGTTAATGAATTCTAGTGAGAGAAAGAACCCTAACTTGATATGCTTAGTAGGGTTGCTAGAAAGAGATCCCTAGCTTAAGAATCAAGCGTTAAGGAATTAATTCCATGCTTCTTGTGTGGTTAGGCTCAAGAGAAGTTCTCTCATCTAGAAGTGGTAGTGAAATCCACAAGGGAGGAGACAAGTGAAAGAGGAAGTTATGACTAGCTAATAAGGTAGCTCTCTCCACCTCTTTCATGCATAATTGTGTGGTTACATTGTCTTACTTGTATGTATGTATGATATGAGTTATGAGAAGCGTGTTAGCATGATGATACATTATGAATTGAAATGATGATTTATATGATTGTTTTGGTTTGCTTAAGGAATGGAAAAGCCAATAACCTTTTAGCCATGGTGAGGATGAGCCAAACCCTTAAGTTGGTTGAGACAAAGTAAAGGGTCTCCCAAAAGTGAGGTTGACTCCCAAAGAGCAAGGGTTGAGTCTAAGGACCTCTTAAGAATGGGTGAGGCAAGTCTAAAATCCACAAGTGAGTGGGTGAGGCTAATCCATGTACTTGGCAAGCTTTCATATGTTATGTATGGCCTACTCACATGTTGAGAATGTTTTTCTTTTATGCATGGCCAGTTTAAATGTTGCAAATGCTTTCATTATGATTTTGTATGCTAACATGCCATATATACATGATGAGACTTGTTTGCATGCTATATATGTATGATTGAATGAGAGATGAGCTATTGAGATTCTTTGAATCTCACCCTCCCTCTCCACCATCCAAACATGCTAGGTGGATCAAGTGAGGCTAGAGATGGGAGCCATCAAGCCTGAAGCTAGGGAGATTAATGAAGAATTGTAAAAGAGCTTCTTGTAAATATGTTGTATATGAGACAGGAGATGTAAATTAATAATGTATATGATGTAGCCTCTATGAATGTTTTCAAGTCAATGTATTGATGATGTATATATGAGAATGAGATTCATTTTGAATGAAGAGACAAGCTTTGATTGTGAAAAGCTCAATGTTAGTATAGGCCATATGAGTGCATAAGTGGGCATGGGGTTGTGAGTTTCTCCAATTTAGGTTGTTAGACACTTGAGCCATGATTGATGGCTCCTATAGATGCTTTCTCATGTGCTCAAAGAGTCATAGAGGTAGAAGAACTAAGATTGGACCCCATGAGCCCCATTTTTAACCAAGAAAGTGGCTTTTTGCACTTGATGTCAAGAGTTAACCAAATGACCTCCTCTTGCTTTGAAATTTAACATGTGATTATATCTTGGTTAGACCTTTTTGAGAAGCTAAAGATCAAGTCATTTGGAGGTCTATAGTTTTTCCTATAATTTTTCAAAGTTGACATCAGAAATTCAGATTTTTGAAAACACTGTTCATTTGGTCAGATTAGAAACCGTGTCATACGAGGGGCAAACGTAGTCCAATGGTTACCAAATTTTATACACAGAAACTAGATGGTCACAGTGACTTGTAGAAACTGGAAGCACCTCATTTGGAGGTCTAGAGAGGAAGATATGCAAATTCGAAGTTCCTGCCCAGCATCAGTCACCCAGTCAGACCCAAAGTACTGTTTCATCGGTTTTCGGGAATTTGGCTTGATTAACTGATCTGGAAATATTTTTCCTCTCTAGCTAACATCCACATATTTCCATAGAGTAATCGTTTGCAAGCATTGGAATTTTGTGGAATTAGTTAGACATTTTCAAAGTCCATATCAATAAACTGTGACAGTAAAAGAGCCCCCTCTGACCAGTGGACGATTTCGGATGTCAAACGCATGATATGTGAGATATTGAGACTTCTACATATTTTTAGTATAAAGTATACGTCTTAATATTTCTAGAATGACCAAGATCATGTGTTTACGATTTTTCTGCATTTAGTTCCGAATTTTCAAACTCAGCCCAGAAATGAAGCAAAATCTGCCAAGAACGAAAATGCATGTCTCATATCCCTTTTTGCTTTCCATGAGTTTAAAGCATATGTTTGGGATTGAAATAAGTCCTAATAGTGCAACTAAGCATGAGGATGCATAGAAAGAGCTCACCCGGTCCATATGACATTAAAGTGGATATCTACCCATGCATAATGCCATGTAGAATAAACATCAAGGTAGAGTAAATAACCTCCTTGTATGTCAAGCATGTGCATATGAGTATGTAAGGCATGATGGGTATGGGCTAGAAGATAAGATGTGACAGTTTATGTCGTTATCATTCTCTTCATCTATAATATTCAAAAAAAAGTAGATAAAATCAATTATCCTATTTTTCATTTTAATTCCCAAAATTCATGTGCAAGGTATTTAAATTGCTTAACCAAAGAAAAAAATAAAGAGGAGGATTATATAGTTGGGGATGAAGCTATACTGTGCGCACGACAACTTGTCAACTTGTAATGTCTTCAAGCTTAATTTTCCTACCTGGGAGATATATTGTATTAAGCTTGATAAAATAACCTAACATAATATATTATAAATTCATCATTTATTTAAAGTAAGTAATATATTGTATGAGTTTATATATTAAGTCTCTCTTATATATTAAAATGATACATAACATAACTAAAATTAAAATTATATATTAATAAAAGATATTTTAGTTAAAAAAATTAAAATTAAACTAAAATATATTATTTAATTAAAAAAATCATACATTTGTTATATCCTATTTACAAAAAGCATACAAAAATATAAGTAAGTTTTTCTATTAATAAATCATGGAGTCAATTGTGATTCTTTTATATATTAGGGAAGACCATATAATTGAAAGTAAGCATAAAAATGGGTTAGTACAATTTATTTATTTTTGTTGCTTAATATTTGTTTTTCAGAAATTACTACCATAACTTCTCGATATAAATCAAAATATAGATTCTCGTATTTATTCAAAAAATTTTCCTTTCACAAACTTTAACCTCATGTCCCAAATTAAATATATGGTTTGAGACATATTCAGAATTTCTCCTAATATATTTTCCACGATCAACTTAGGCTCTTCCAGTTTTAATAATCCTATGGTAGGATTTTATCCATCTCAAGATTCTAATTAGAAATACTCTGCTTTTCCTAGAAATTCTGGCAAAATTATAAAGTCCATTCACCAAAAAAATTATAATATTAATGCCTCTTGGGTTAAACTTAAAGGCCAAAGCTAAGGAGAATCAAGAGGTTTTCTTTTTTTTTTTCCCTTTTGCCCCCTTCTTCTTATATAAGGAAAGAAAGCATATAAATGATTAAATAATCTTGTTTTATAAAGTGTACATGCAACTTAATCACATAAATGGAGAGACATAATGTTCAGATTCCAATACAAAAAAGGGAAGGGAATATTTGCATGAAAAGCATAAGACGACAAGGATTTGGATGTTCATGGTGTTGATTGCTTTTGGATTGGTTTATGTGAGTAAAGATAGTGAAAGATGATCCTTTTTCTACTAGATTTCTTTTATATAATTACAGATAACTGTTGACATTCTTTTTTTATTAATACCAACTCATTCGTTGAGAATTTTTTTTTTCAAATTTCGTTTAAAAAGGATGTCATTTGGTTAAGAATCCCTTCTTCCATTTAGTTTCTTCTACTTAATTAATTTGGAGTGTTTTATTAAATAATGAAAATATGTTCTCAATGACTTCTAAAATAAATACAATTAACACTTTAATTTTATTTTTTTATCTTCTTATTTATAATCAAACAATTTAAATATATTTTAATAAAATATTTTATTTATTCATCTTTGGAGAAGAAATATAATAATGAGCAACAAGGTATTGAAAAACTTACTATATTAAAATATTTTGAATTTAATATTGTTAATTATGTGCCTATCATGGATCAAGTTTACGAGTTACAAATTTAATGAGTAGACTTTGTGATCTACAAATGGTGGTTTTTGAATCATTACAAGTTTGAGAGATTATTTCAAAATTGCCTTCAACTTAGAATAATTATAGGAAAAAGCTTCCACATCTAGGTGAAGATTTCGTTGTTGAGAAATTACAAAGGCATCTACATATAAAAAGAGAAAATAAAAGACATGATGTAGTGTATTTTTCTCAAAATTCTTAAGTGAATGTTTCTATATATGTTGTTGATTCTTACAATTTGTGGCATATTAAATTTGCATATTTAAATTATAAATCAATTGAATATATGCATAAACATAATTATATTGATCTTAGTAATAAGGATGTTAATAAAAAAATGTGAAATTTGTATACAATTTAAAATCATCACACAATCAATATATATAACGGTTTCTGTTCGCCAAACGACTTACACCGCAAGTGCACGGGCCGTGACAAAGTAGTATAAAAAGATTATCTTTCCCACGAGAATTGGAGTTGAATCTAGTTAATCATTAAACTTATGCTTTAAACTAGGTTGAGCAGAACAATTGTTTATCGAAGTTGAGTATAAAAATAACTTAGCAAATTAATTTATACAAGGAGTTAAGAGATCCTTTTTAACTTCAAGCATACAGGGGATCTAGGATTATTTCTCCCCTTTGTATTTCATAGCATAAGAATGATCTCCTCTCATGGATATGACCAACAACTACGTGCTAGTCTGGGATTCAAATACTACTTGAAAAAGCTTTCTCAAGTTAAAAACAAGTGTTTAATTCTATTAGTTGCTCAACCTCTCTCACAACCAAATAAATCCTAATTTTAAATTCAGACCCAAATATGACTACACAAAGTTAGTAAGTGTATCTCTACCTCACCAACAAAACCATCCATTCAATACATAAATTTTAAGTTTTTGCATGATTTAACTCAAGTTCAGTACTCAAGCTAGCCCTCTCAAGCATCACTTAAGCCAACAAACAACTAATTGGTGGCCAATCAACCAGAAGCATTAAAAATGGAGTAAAATCAACACATATATGTGATTAATCAAAGGAAATGGAGGAGAATCAAGTGTCAATCCATACAAGGGTTCAAAATAATCCTAGAACAAATGCCTAGCTACTCATAATCAGCCACAGGCTTACAAAACACCAAGAAATCAAAGCCATAGCAGTATACAAGATGAGGAGAAAGAGAAGATCAAAAAAACCGATGGAAATTATCACACCCGAAAATGCGACCGCGTGGTGCCAAATCAAAATCAAAATTAAAAATAAGTAGAGTCGCCACTAAATTTTTATTTTTGAAAAGGCAAAATTTTAGAAAAAACCTTTTAATTTGGAATATCAAAAAAATGTGTTCTGCGAACCAGAAAATAGATTCGGGAGTCGATTGTGAGTAGGGAAGATGTTAGGCACCCCACAACATCCGTTACTAAGAATGGTTACCCTAAGTTAGTTGTGCAGAGTTACCATGGCCTTTAATCTATTCTAATTCTCCTTAGCAAATCACATGCAAAATAAGAAGTAAAGAAATTCAGTGAAATAAGATTAAGAGTGAAAGAAATTAAAGAAATGAAATTTAAAATAAACGGGAAGAAATTAAAGAAATAAAATCAAAAGAAAATGGTTATTTACAAGAGCGGATTTGACCTAGGATAAGAGCCTAGGGTCTACGTATCCTTCAGAGGGATCAAAGTCCACGTAATTCGGGAGGAGATTGCATTTGGTTGGTGTTTTGTTTTTGTTTTTTTTTGTGTTTAGCTTTTGTTTGATTTTTAATTTTTGATTTATTTTTCTTTTTTTTTTCCTTTCTAGTTTTTACCTTTGGTTTTTATTCTTTTTTTTTTTGAAAAGACAAAGAAGATAAAATTATTTTTTTCTTTAACAAATAAAGCAATTTTGAAATTGGTTGATGTGCTTTGATCTGTTAAAATTAGATTTAATTTTAATCTTCTTGCATTTTCACTTTTTCTCTCCCCTTTTCTTTCATCACTTTTCCTTCTGTCTTTTTCCCTTGTTTTTGTTTAATTTTGTTTTTGTTTTTATCTCTTTCCTTTGTTTTTTTTTTGTCTTTTTCCTTTATTTTGTTTAATTTTTTTATCATTTTTTATTCCTAATTTTTCAATTTCTCACTTATTTAAATGATTTTTGTCTTCTTATTTTATTTATTTCATTCTTCTCTTTCTTATTCTTTTTCTTGAAGTTTTGGTTTTTCTTATTATTTTTTTTCATTTCTTACTTCTGTTTTTTTCCTTTTTTTAAAAAAACCAAGGAACAGTTTTTCCATTTTTATGAAGATAAATAAAAGGGTTCATGAGTTGATAATAAAAATAATAATTTTCCACCAACTACTTCGTTTTTCTTGTTGATTGCCTTTTTTTTTGAAAATTTTATGCGAAAGCTCTTTCGGTTGAGGCCCTTGAAGCCTGAAATATTTAAATGTAAATTCGAGATCAAAAGCTACCAAGGAGGCTTATTGCCCCACATGATCATTAAGTCCGCTCCTATATGCCTGAGGAGACAAGGAATCTCACACGACAATTCTAAAGACGAAGCAAAATTACAAGAAAAAAAAAATGTTACAAGCGTGCATTGTTTGTAATTGTGTATGCCTTGTGTCATAACCCAAATGCATGTTACATCTTATTCAAAATGTACAAATTAAAATAAGAAAAGGAAAAGAACCCGTAAAGCCTCTGATCTTGCCACCACCTCATTTCTGCACAGCTCCCCATTTTCTTCCCTTCACCAATTCATCGGCCTCACACATAACAGAAACAAAAGGAACGTATTAGTTGCTGTACTGATAAATTATAACACAAATGAGTGGGCAATAAGTGTTTCCATGCTTGAGCTAAATCAACAGGTTAGTAAGGGAGCCTTCAAAGCCATTTGGGCACAAACGAAACTCGTCCAGGGGGGTCAAAGTAGTTGCAATGACACATTCCCAAAACAATAACGAGATGGTTGCACCCTACAAGGCCCAGAAAGGACCCAATTACAGCCTCTGTTCAATAGATAAACTTTAAGGTAGAGTAAAAATAACATATTAAGTACATGGTTCTTAAGCCTCCCTCTCAATTAATTTCACCCCTCTTTAGCAACAAGAACAATTAACGAGTTGGACCTTACCACCCCATGATGAGTTAAAAAGAAAGACCAACTCAGTCTAGGAACCATATGACAGCAAGCAACATTTTCATCTAATATTATAGCACAAAGTTGAATTAAAAACGAGGTTAAATAGCCTCAATATTAGTAGGGTAGCATGCATTAACTCCAGTACTTTGGCAAAAAATTGAGTTAGAAGCCAGATTAAATCACATCAAAATCAATAGGACAGTAAGCATGTTTCAAACCAAAATCTAGCATTCAAATCACGCTAAAAATCAAGGTTAAACCATATTAAAATTAATAAGATAGCCACAAGTATTTTAGACAGATTTAAAACTCACTTTTATGCTTTCAACCAGTCCAAGTCTGTGCTAGAAACTATTGGGAAAGCAGGCATACCAATTCTATTGAGCAGAAATAACCATGAAAATACCCAGATTTCAACTTTCATTATGCAGAACGACACACAGAACATGTGACAACCCTACCTTCTAATCATTGTAATTATGGTTAAATACAAGATTATTAGTTAATGATCAAGGTTTGAGGTCATTATATTTTACCGCATTACGAAAATGTGAGTGAATTTGAACCTTGATGTTAGGGTCATCACCATGCCACCTTAACAAAATAAAATGTGCATAAAAGAAATCTTACTACCATAAGAGGCTCATAATTTAATCATCCATTAGTTTCAACACTCAATAACCTCCCGGCTTGTACTCTTAAATCATTCCCCAAATTTCACAAATCTCGCCGCGGCGATAGCCGCGGCAAGTTGGACCTTCGCCACGGCCAACCTATGTGGCGCCACGGCAGAAATGCTTCCTGGAACCTCTACTCGACTCCCAGAATTCTCACCTCGGCGCAATATATTCGCGCCGCGGTGAGTTTTGCTTCTGTCCAACACCAATTTTAATTTTTCGACTCGCGCCGCGGCTGAAAACACTACGCCGCGGCGGGTTTTGGTTCTGTTACCCCCCTGGGTGAATTTTTCGCTTTGCGCCGCGGCGAGGTTTGTTGCGCCGTGGCGCCTTTCGGCTCTGTCTCCCCTTTGGCCGCGGCGAAGCCTTCTTGGCCGCGGCGGAATTTCCTTCTGTGACCATTTTACCCGAATTTCACCCTCTACACTCTAATTCTCACCTTAGCAACACTCTAGGTCCACCTACCCTTGTTTTAAGTGATCCTAATGGTGTTTATCTACCCTATTTACCCATCAATCCATCCATTATCATTGTGAAACTCAAATGTCACTTCCTACTTGTTCCACTAACTCATACCAACAAATTCTTAAATAAATGGCAACAAGATCACATACATTATCAACAATTTACATCCCATGCAAATTTCATAAAGATTCCATTCAACAATAGCTTACCTCTAAGGCATCATATAACTACAATCCTCATATGGTAATCCATATCATAATTCCAGCAAAACCACATACATATATATCTAATGCTATAAGTTCATACATTAATATTCCACTATGATGTACTCCAAATCCTTAACGGTTACATTCTAATCAAGCAAAATATAAACGCCTACACTTGGCAATATGATTACATGATGATGCTAGGTAACTAATAACAAAAATTGCATCTATCCTATTCTACTCAGACCAAGTGTAACTCCCCACACCCGGCCTCAGCTCATGGATATTCATCCACTTGCTTACCCTTATCCTTACCCGAGGAACTTTCACCTGAAACGTTAATCCCATAAAACGGGGTGAGATATGAATCTCAGTAACCAAGGCAATTCCATTATATATCCAGTTTAATTACCATATATGCATAAATCAAAATCAACATCAGAATCATATCCATTATAACAGCAAATGAAACAATTAGGCTATCATTATTACTATCCCATACTAGCAATCATATTACCACATGTTAAAGGCCATTAACACCGGAGAGGCCCGTCCACGGCACCTACTCCTCATTGAGCACAACCGGGGCTCAGTGCATCTGGGGTTTGATCATAACCCGGTGCTTGATCATAGCACATGCACGGGTGGCAGCCGCACCACAGCTCCACCATGGACTCACAAGGTCCAATCACAAATCAACAGATAGCCAACCAATTCATTCAGCATTTTTCAATCAATCATATATAGCAACATATGGAATTAAATCAAATATACACATGGAATTGATATAAACCCGGTTACCTCACTTGTAGACACTTGTACCAATCACCAATGGTGCAGAATTCCTCCTATAACCATAACATCACATAATTACTACTCTAATTCATCATTAATAATCATAATCAGTACCCAAGAAATTTAAAATGCCAATGACTACCCAAGAATCATTTACCCAGCCACAACAAGACCCAATTTCGGATTTAAGTTTCCTCCACCAGAAAATTCAATATTCCACCCAAAATCCTAAGCAAATTCGTACATAATTAATACCCATTTTATAAATTTGCTATGGGGGTCTCAAATTAACCATTAAAGCATCAAAATGGAGGGTCTAAACTCACCCAAAGTCAGCCCTAAGCTCAACCTACGAATTTCATCAACAAAACTCCCAAACACTCACATTTCATATTTTTGGGTAGGATGAAAATGCTCCAAATGAAAAACTAATCGGACCAAATTAAAGGGAAAGATGAGGGGATTAAGTTGTATAACTATTACCTTGGCTGAATCTTGCTCTAAGTATGAGAAAATGCAGAATTTTGGTCCCAAACCCTAGCCTCCTTCTCCACCTCCGATTTTGCCTCTTCAATGTTATGTTTCAGCAAGTGAGTAAGTGGGTGGGGTATTAGGGTTTAAGTTGGGTCAAGTATGGGTCATGGGCTGCTCCAAGATCCATCTCCACTTGGGCTTCAGATTTTTAAGTTTGTTGGGCCAGTTTAGAGGTGTTGGGCTGCAGAATTTACTGGGCCAGTTTTTTATGCATTTGGGTAGCTGAAATTTAATTGAGTTTGGGCCAAGTTTGAGAAGCTTAAGAATGTGGATCTGCACAAGGATTATTGGGCCACTTAGAAGAGTCTATACAAGATAAATCTTGGGCCTCCATCCCACTAAATTATGTTAGGTCTGCACATAATCCATTGGGCCTCTATTAACCTCTTCTCATGATCTATTAATTTAGGCCTAGATAGAATTTCTATCCCAATTAAATCTCAAACCCATATTAATAATTTATCTCTCTAAAGTCTCCATTCACTTAACTTGCCCAATGAGCCCATATTAATTACTCTTAATTAAATCTAATCCATGATTAATACCTTAATTAATTATGGGGTGTTACAGAACAGAGGTCTAACTTCATCCAATTTATCATACAAGCTAGAGCATCATAGTAAGTCAAAGTTAAACGAGAAATTTAGCATAGAAAATGGCCCACAAATATGAGCTTAAGCAGTTACTAAATCCTAAACTTCAGTGTCAGACTACAATCACAGCAGTAGGTACTAACGACAAGCTAAAATAGAAAATTAGCACCAAATTAACCTTTAAGCACCGGTTAGGAGCCAATAATGAAGCTCACCGTGCATCTCATAAAGACATCAATCCAACATCCTCTTCAATTTCAGAATCAAAATAGAGTGAGAGAAAATTGCAAGATGCAAATCTGGAAATCATCAACATTTTTATGCAAGACGGAACCATCAAAGTCAAAATGAACTTAGATTTCATCCAACGCTTTCATCCAGGAAGGACCAAACATAGCCCATATTTATCGATTCGAAATCCCTCAAGCAGAAGCCCCCCTTCCTCTATGCATCTGTGGCGTTTTTGTTTCTTTTCTTCCGTCCCTCTGTGAGTGTTTCTTTTTTCTGTCTCTCTCCCGTGGGTTGCCTCCCTCGTCTTAGTCCTCTACTCCTCAGCTTTTTCCTTTTTCACGTTTCTGTGCGCCCTATGTCTCCCTGCCTTCTGCTTCAGATTGGTGATCAATCAGAAGGGTTTGGGTCAAAACACAGGGTTACCTGCGTTTTGGCCTTTTTACATTTTTTTTGTATTACATATTTATTTATTTATTATTTTGGTTTTGATTTTTTTTTTTTTTTGCTTGAAGCTAATGGATCAAATTTAAGAGAGAAGGGCTACAGTTCTTTTTTTGAATTCAGGCCAAGATTTAGTAAAAATGGGCTTATGTTGAGAAAAGGACTTGGGCTTTTTTTATTTGAAATATTTTCTCTTAATCCTTAAAAAAAATTATATATATATATATTTTTTTTTTTTTAATTTTATTTTTCTCTTTTCTCTTTTTTTTTATTTTTTCTTTTGGTTTTTTGTTCATTTTTATATTTTTTCGGTTTCTAGAGCTTTTGATTTAGATTTTATTATTTTTCATTTTTTTCATTTTCTCCTAATTCTCTATTTTCTTGGGCTTTTTTTTTTGAAATATTTTCTCTTAATCCTTAAAATTTATATATATATATATATATATATATTTAATTTTCTTTTTCTCTTTTCTCTTTTTTTTTTGATTTTTTCTTTTGGTTTTTTTTTCATTTTTATATTTTTTTCATTTTCTAGAGCTTTTGATTTAGATTTTATTATTTTTCATTTTTTCCATTTTCTCCTAATTTTCTATTTTCTCTTTTTTTGTATTTTTGTTAATTTGATTTTGTTATTATTTTTGTAGCTTGTCCGGATAAAATACAATGTTCACAGAAATACCTTTAAATCTCTCTAAAACTTCAATCCTTGGCTCCAACTACTTCTCCAAACTCCAAACCCTAGCACATAAGCTCCCCAAGCTGACCAAAAGATGGAGGATCTCGCACTTGATCGAAAATGTGGATATATGAAGCTCTAGAGTCTGTCAAGCCTCAAAACGCAGTGTTTCAGTAAACCATGATTCGCCGCGGCCAACATATTCTTCGCCACTGTGAAATGGCCTCGGATTCTTGCCAACATCTGTGATTAACAATTGGCCGCAGCGAGCATGCGAATTGGCCGCGACGAAATGCTCTCTGTTCGCTCTCTCCTCCATGCAAGAATTGGCTGCTGCTAACATCTTATTTGGTCGCGGCGAATCTAGCAAAATTTCCAGCATATGAATTCTAGCAATTAACTTTGAAGTCTAATAATATCTACAAAAGTATGAAGCTATAAATGTACCAAAATATTCCTAAATTAAGATTGAAATTTGCATAATTAAACTAAAAGTGAGTCAGTTAAGTTTAGCTGTCAAAATTCAACATTTTTCTATTTTGAGTATAATTTATATACAAAAATACACCAAAAGATATGCACAGCTCAAGGAAAATGCGCTAAAAAGGCATGAATTTAGATAGGTTGTCACAAACTCAAAAAAAAAAAATCAAAGGGGAAAGAACCCAAAACAAAAGCAAAATAAAATTAAAAATAAAAATAAATAATAAGGTAAAAGCCCAAAAATAGAACAATAAAAAAATCAAAGAGGGAATACCAGAAATCCAAAAAAATGAAATTAAAAAAATAATCAAAAAAGAGACTAGAAAAAGAAAGAAAAAAATAAACAAAAAACAAAAAAAAAAGTAAAAGCCCACAAAGAAAAAGAGAGAAAAGACTAAAACCAAGTTAATTCAAAAAACATCATCAAAAAATATAATAATTAAAAGAATAATAATTAAAAAAATAAAATAAAAGGCCAAAAAAATCATCAAAAGAGTACTACAAAGAAAAAGAGAAAATAAAAAATATATACTAAAAAAAAGGGGGGGAAGCCCAAAAAAAAAGAGATTAAGATTCTGGAACCTAATTTAAGAGAGCCCAAACGAGAAAAAAAAATATAAAAAAAAAAAGAAGAAAAAGGAGTCCAACCCAAAGCCAATTCAAATTGGACCAAAAATGAAAAAAGAGCCCAAGGAATTGAGCCCATGCGAAGGAAACAGGCGAACTAATGGTGGCCCATTTCGTTCAGCCTATAATCCCGAACCCTCTGCCTCTCCAACTCAAATGAGAAGCGCGTATCCAAAAGGAAATAGAATGAACGAAAAAACCTAAATGGCACTGGTCCCCCCTCTCTGCTCTGACTGTAACACCATAATTCTAGCTCATCTCATGCCTTTGAATAGCATAATTATCATGAAACATACACATAATTTCAAAATATGGAGGCATAAAGATTTGGACTTCTATTTGCAAGTCATCATATTCAAAAATCCATTCGGTGTCACGTGGACTGTGTGAGCTCATTCTATGCATCTTCATATTTATTTGCATGATTAGAACTCATTTCAATCACAAAAACTAGCTTTAAACCCATGGAAACCAAAAAGGGATATGAGACATGTAGATTCATTTTCGGAAGACTTGGCCTCATTTCTGGGCAAAGTTTGAAAATTCACAACTAAATCCAGAAAAATTGAAAATATGTAATCTCAGTCATTCTGGAAAGCTTAAGACGTCTACTTCATGCTAAATATATGTAGAAGTCTTAAAACCTCATATATAATACGTTTGACATGCGAAATCATCTACTGGTCGGAGGGGTTCCTGATACTGTCACAGTTTACTGATATGGATTTCAAAAATGTATAACTAATTCCACAAAAATCCAATGCTGAAAATAATATCACTATGGAAAGATGTGGATGTTAAATAGAGAGGAAAAATATCTCCAGATTAGTTCATCAAGCCAAACTCCCGGAAATCGATGAAACAGTACCTCGGGTCTGGCAAGATGTCTGATACTGGGCAGAACCTTCGAAAGTGCATATCTTCCTCTCTAGACCTCCAAATGAGGTGATCTCAGTGGTCACAGAAAGCTTATGACCTCTAGTTTATGAATATAAAATTTCATAAGCATTGGATACCATTTGGACATCGGGTGACACAGAAATCAAAACTGCCAGTATGAATAGTAGCCATACCAGAATCCATGAAAAATCCCAACTTTGAAAATTCATCAAATATTCTCTAGGTCTCCGAAAATTATGATCTTTATCTTTCCAAAAATCTCTTAATGAGACCTAATTGCATGCCAAGTTTCAGGGCAAGACTAACTCATTTGGCCAAAATATGGCATAGAGTTCCATTATGGTCAATTTTCGCTCCATATTGGGTACCAAAATTGCCAAATGGATTTCCCTTGGTCTTGGTACCTTTTGGGCAAGTTTAAAAGCATATTTAAGACTTGTGGGAGCTGTCCAAATGGTCACAAACCATTTTCATCTCATTTTGGCCTCCTCACCCTCACTCATACACATTACACCAAGCTTTTCTCAATTGCATACATTGGCATAAACACTCACTTTATGATCTAAAATATATACACCATACTCATTCATTTATCTATCACATAATACTATTTTTACATTTGTCCAAGGGGTCATAGACTATTTACAATCATAATATACATCATGAAGTCTCATTATGAGTCAAAAACACAAAAATCAAGCATAAGGGTGGCCATCTTCTTCCTTCAATGTGATTGGCTCCCATTGCCATGTCCACTTGGTCCACCTAGCATATTAGGAGATTTAAGAGGGGGGACTGAGATTCAAGAATCTTAATAGCTCATCTCCCATTCCATCACACATAATATATGCAAGCAAGTTCTATGAATGCATGTGTGGAAAAAATGGAAGTCATGAACATTTAAAATCAAGCTTGGCATAGAAACACATCATACAAGGCATCCAAGAGCTCATCAAGTATTTGGATTGGCCTCACACTTCTCTCCATGGCATTTGGACTTGCCTCACCCATTCTTTGAAATCTTTAGACTCAACCACACTCTTTGGGAGTCTACTTTGCTTTTGGGAGACTCTTTACTTTGTCTCAACCAAACTCAAGGGTTTTTGGCTCATCCTCCCCATAGGGAAGAGTTCTTGGCCTCTCCACACTCAAGCAAGCTCAATCACACATCATATGTTCATTTGAAAGCATAATGTGGCATCAAGAGTCATGGTATATAAGAGCATGCTAGCATACTTTTCATAGCTAAAAATACACATACACACATCATAAAACAAGCTAAACACACATCCATGCATGAGAGAAGGTGGAGAGAGCTACCTTGTACAAATTCACACACTTTTCCCTTTGAATTTAAGCTCCTCTTTTCGGCTACACACCCACAAAAGTGTGGGGAAGGTTCCTCTTGGCCTAGACATGATTTAAGGAAGCTAATTAGGTTCATGAAACAATTTCTAAGGTCACACCACTTGCTTAGACACTAGGTTATCCTATAAACCTCATTATGGTCCATACAAGCACCTAATGAAGCAACACCCCTCAAATGACTTCTAGGCCTCATCCTTTCCTTTCAAATATGATTCTTGACTCCTTTTAAGCCTCTTGGAGTCATCACATCATTAAAACAAAGGGCCTAACATCATGTTGCTTCTTTAGGTGACAATATGGAACCTAAAGCACTAACTCATTCTCTAAGCTTCCTAAATTTTTCCCAAAGATTCCTCTCACATTCATGCATCATATATGACTCAAAAATAGGCTTGGAAAAATTTAAAACTCTCCCTAACTATGCCATCCCTATTTGGCCGAAACCTAGAGCATAAATGGGATTTAATGGCTTCTTGATTTTTCCTTGATGGAGGAACCATTTAGGGAGGTTGTTAAGAGTTGTAGGAGGTCAAGGGAACACTTAAATAGCCAAGGGAACTTATAAATTAAATCAGTTTTTACAATCCCCTTAAGTGCTCTACACTTTTCTAACTTCTAGGTTCATGACTTTCAATGGGGTTTTGTTTGATTTCATGGAGGAAGAAGCATATGGGGGACCTCTTAGGGATCTTAGGAGCACATTTAAGCATTCATTTAAGCTTAAGAACATTCATGTTAAATCAGATTTGCAAAGGAGCATTTGGATCCCTAATGGTTCCATCTTGTTTCCTAATGCCCCTTTCTTGATTCTCTTAGTTTATTCTTAATCTTTGCCACCTAAAACATCTAATCCCTCTATGAATTGGACAGAAAACAGCCCCTAAGACTTGGGCTCATGGTGGCTAAATTCGTGCAAGAGGGAGGGAGAGGAAGAAACTACCAAAGAATGGAAGTTTTACCTTGTTTTCTTGCTTTTCTTTGCTTACTCTTCCACTTGGTTAGCTTGCTCCCTCAATTTTCGAAATTTCCCTCTCTGTTCTGCCCCCAAAACAGCACCAAAATCTCCATTAAAACCATAGAAAGAAAGCTTGAGAAGAGGGGAGCAAGTTTCAAGAAGGAAAGATATGGAATTTCTTAAAGTTTCTTACCTTTTTCTTGAATTTCTTCCTCCAAAATCCTCCTTCTCTTGTGCGCCTAAGAAGCTGGAGTTTCTCTCTGAAAATGGGCAGAAGCAAGTCGGTTTAATGAAGGAGAGGAAGAACGTGACTTATAAAAAGAGTTTGGAAGCTTCCTTTAACACTTAAATTCCATTTTTGCCCTTTTATACTTTGCATTTTCATTTCTCCTTCGTTTTAGCTCCTTTTTGAGAACCGTCTTTTCCATCATAACAAATAGGTTCCCAATTTAATAAAATGTCTTTGGAATCACTCAAATCGGAGCTAAAACCTTTCTGAACGAATCGGTCAAAGTTTGGGTCAATTGACGTCAGAAAGAGTACACCGGAGGGGCTTTACTGGTCCCGGGGCTTCCCATAGTTTTTTGGGGCCTCTGAGAATCCTAGGTAACTCAAAATTTTCATTTAAAAAGCCCTCCTAGGTGCCTTTCGAAAATTGTACTTATTTACGAAAATGCCACTAGCCTTTCGGCAATTTGTTCGAATCACTCCGACCCCGATTTCTGGGCAACTCAAGGCTCAAATTCTCATTTTCTATTATTTAAAATTTTCTCCCAATTTTATGTGGCCTTGAATCACTCATCTCAGGGGACTTGCTTTGAAAACGGACTCATTTCGGTGTTTTACGAAAAATCAGACGTTACACTGACCCTCTCCCGTAAGCATTTCTGGATGCGAAGGGATGAAATCGTACGAGAGGTGAGTGCAAGTACTAAAATTTGTGGAGCAGAAAAGCATGATAACCCATACAAAGAGCAAAGTGAGGTGAGCGAGCGAGAGTGAAGACCACTCTTGGATTCGTTATAAATAAAGAAGAGTTTTCGAGGAGTACGGGCTTTTTTTTTTAGGGGGGTGGCTGAAGAGGAATCTAAGAACCAGAGAGAGGGAACGGAGACTAGGAAATAGAAAGGAAGGGGTAAGGGTTTTGTTTTTAAAAGAAGAAAGTTTGAAAGGGGAGAAATAGAGAGGAAGGGGTGAGGGTTTCGTTTTTAAAAGAAGCAAGTTTGAAAGGGGAGATTTCCTAGAGTGGTGAGAAGTCAGAACCCGATGGGAAACAGGAGGTGGTTTCCTCTACTAGGTTGATCTTCAGGTTACAGGGAAGTGGTTCTGAGCAACGAAAGAAGCACGGGGAGGCGCAGAAGAAAAGTGAGTCAGGAGTGGTCTGATCGAAACAAAAAATCCTAAACTGTGGCAAAGACTTCATTCAAGTACTGATTCAATCTTAATCCATTTTTAGGAATAGATCAATGGGTTTCAGATTGCTGAATAATGTGTTATCTAGTTTCATACTTGTAATTGGATAGCCATTTTAATGGGTCTCCTTATCTCTATTTCACTCTTGATTGATTTGGTTTTAACTTGCCACTGAAACATGTTTAACTTGCCACTAAAACATGGTTTGATTTGTCTTGGATTGATTGAAAAAGGTGCTGTTGGTTGATTTCACCTCTGTGAACTCATTAATCATTTAATGATTTCCTTCATTTTTGTTTCGTTTTTGTACTTCGAATTTCCTCTCATGAATATTGGTGACATCAATTAAGGAATAAGATTTTGGATAGTTCAATGTAGACAAAATCGGTGTAAAGTTCCCTGGTTATTTAAAATGCATTGTTTAGTCCTAAACACTGGGTCATTGCAATGGCTGTTCGGTAAGTGGAATAGTGAAAGTGAAACCCAACCTATACATGTTTCCTAAGGAACACTCGGCAAATGTTTGATAAAATGCTTAAGAAATACATTGGATTAATAACTTAAGATAATGAACCTCGTATTATGTTGATTTGGCTCTGAAATGGTTTCAAGATGTTTCCTCCGTGCTTTTGCTGTTTGCTGTATGTTGTTTGTTTGATGAATCAACGTGTTGGTGGAGCAAATAATGGAGCCTAGATTCGCGATGCACAGTGTAACATCCGGTCCCTCCGTAAACGTGAGAAACGTGATGTTCGATTTCTCTGTAAACGTCAGAAATGGGCCAAATATAAAAAGAAGTCCTCGAAATAGAAAGAATTGGGGCCAAATAAAATTATGATAAAATTTTAAATATTAAAAAATGAGGATTTGAGATTTAAGATGCTTAAAAACCAGAGCCAGAAAAGTTCAGAAAATTTGCCGAAGAAAGTAAGGGCATTTTTGTAATTTTTGGAAAGTTTGGAAAACTCATAAGAGGGCTTTTAAAACAAAAAATTTGAGCTTTTTGGGGTTCTCAGAGGCCTTGAAAATCATGGGAACCCCTAGAACAGTTGAAACGCCTCCGGTGAGCGATTTCGGCAAAGGTTGACTAAAATTTTGACCGAACGATTCGGAATAGTTTTAGATCCTTTTTGAGTGATTCCAAAGGCAATTCTTATGATTAAGAGCCTAAGGAATATGATGGAAAAGATGAATTTCAAAAAGGAGTTGAAATGGACCTAAAATGAAAAAGCCAAGAATAGGGACTAAAATGCAAAAAGGAAAAGTTACTTTTTGCTCTCTTAAAACACGCTCCAACCCTCCTCAAGCTGCACCAATGTTTTACCCATTTCTAAAACTACTAAAAACTCCAGCCAAGGCATCATGTGGGAGGAGAAACAACGAAGGAGAAGAAGAAGCCTTGAATAGGTATAAAAGGGTGTGTTTTCTTCCTTTTGTCTTTACAATAAATATTCCCCTCATTCTCCTTAATATTTCCATGGGTTCAGAATGTATTTTGATGCTATTTTGGTTCTGGTCCAACAAGGAGAAGTTAGGGTTGGAAGGAAGGCTTGGGTGCAAGAGGAAGCCACTTGGAAGAGCAAGAATTTAAGGTAGGTTCCCATTCCTTTCCATGGCTTTTCTTGCACTTCTTGCTTATTCTCCTCCATATGAATTTCGTGCAACCTAGAGCCCATCCAAAGGGAGTTGAATTTTGACCATATCAAGGGAAGAACAAGTGATTTAGAGTGTGGGAATTTAGAATAGACAAGTGGAAACAAAAAGGGAGCCTTAAAATTCAAGTTGGCACAACTTGGGGTTTTGAAATAAGTGATGAAATCTGATTTTTCCTAGAGGTATTCTAGCTTATGTAAGACATGGTTTGAGTCCCTTAGACCCCTAGGAAGTTACATATGTGACATTCCTTTCAAGAAAACAAAGCAAAGTTCAAGGACTTTTTCATGATGTATATCTCGGCCACACAAGGTCTAGTCACCTAGAGAGTGTTTTAATTTGTTCTAAGCCTAGAATGGGACTTCTTATGATGGTAGAAGGTGGGAGGAACCCTTGGAAAAAATTTAGAAGCCATGGATTGGGAGATGAGGCAATGACTTCCATAATGTGACCTTATGAAGCAACTTGTGTTTAGGCTTTTGTAAATGAATATGTAACGACTCCACGGACCTTAAATGAGGTCAAAAGGCCTAGAAATGAGAAGAGAATGGAGTCAAGAACTTGAATCATGATGGTTGCTTCAATAGGCCATTTATGGAGCCATTATGTGACTTATGGAACCAAGTATGTTCTTGAGAGTAAATTGAATGCTTTAGCTTGTTTCAAGAATATAATTGAGTATTATTCATGATGTTTAGGCCAAGGAAACTGACCCCACCTTAGTGTTCTTGTGGAACCAAAAAAGGGAAGGAGTAAGGCAAAGTAAAGCTTGCATAGATAACAAGGTAGCTCTCTCTCTCTTTTCTCCCATGCATGAATGAATGTCTACATTGTTTTTGAATGTGTGTATGAGTATTTTAAGCTATGAATTGTATTTTAGTATGATGCCTATGTTCCATGGAACCATAGTATTGCACTATGTATTCAAATGATGCCTATAGATGTTGTATTGGTTTGCTTGAATGTGGAGAGGCCAAGAACCTTTTATCTTCGGTGAGGATGAGCCAAGAACCCTTAAAAGTGGTTGAGACTAAGAGAAAGTCTCCCAAGAGCAAGGCTTAGTTCAAGGCCTTTGAAAAAAAGGGTGAGGCAAGTCCAAGAACCTTGAAGAAAGTGGCTGAGGCTAATCCATTCATTTGGCAAGCCTAAGTATGTTGTGTGTGCTTTATGTAAATGCCAAGAATGTATTTTGCACCATTTTCTATATTAATATGCCATGCATGCATCCTTAACACTTGTATTACATTCTTTATGCATGATTGAATGGAAGATGAGCTATTGGAATTCTTAAAATCTCACTCTTCCCTCCCCATTACTTAATATGCTTAGGTGGATCAAGAGAGCAAGGAAATGGGAGCCACCACACTTGGAAGCAAGAAGATTAGCAATGGAGTTGTAACATATTTGTATTATAGCCATATGGTTGTCACATGATGTATCTCCATAATGTATATGATGTATGAGCTTATGAATATTTGTAAAAGTATGGGTATATTGTATATGTATGAGAACTAGACCCATGTGAATGATATTTCATGAATTTGACTTAGATATGCCAAGTTATACAAGTATAGCTCTTGTGTATATCTTGGTGTGGATGAGTGAGATTATGGAATCTGGGTAATTAGCCCTTTGAGACATGTTTGATAGAGTATCTTAATGCTTTCTCACGTGCTCATGTGGCCATAGAATGAGAAGAGGCAAAAATGGACCCCTTGAGACCCTATATGAAGCTTAAAAAGGACATTTTGCAACCCTATATCACAAACTGATCAAATGGACAAATTTCCTCATGAAATTTGGCATGCATGTAGAGCTCATCTAGAGATTTTTGAGAAGTTAGAGTGCAGAATTTTTAGAGGTCTATGGAATATTTGGTGAATTTTTGAAGTTAGAAATTTTTCTTATTTTGGTCAATGTACTGTAGCTTTGGTCCTAAAATGCATCTGTGTCTAACATAGGGAAAATGAGGTACAATGGTCCTGAAATTTTACATGGAGAAACTAGACATGCACAGTGAGTTATAGCAACTAAAAGCACCTCATTTGGAGGTTTAGAGATAGAGAAATGAATTTTTGAAGTTAGAACTCACTGTTAGTGACGCAGCAGGACCCTCAGCACTGTTCCATCGAGTTTCTCCAGTTTAATGTCATTCTCTGGGTCTGGAGCTATTTTTACCTTAATGTAGACATCTGAGCTTTCCAGATTGATATAGTTTACTTGATTTGAAATTTTTTAGAATTAGTTATGAATTTTTAAAATCCATATCAGTAAGCTGTAGCAGAACTCAAGGGTAGCCGGACCTTTCATACTTTTCAGTTGTCAAACACAGTACAACTGGGTGTTTCATACTTGTAATTATTTTTACCTTATAGTAGACATACAGAGTTTTCTGGAAAGCTATCATTTGCTTCGTTTTTTTTTTAGAATTAATTATGATTTTCCAAAGTCTGCCCTAGAAAACTGAAAATTGGAACCCATGGCAAAAATTCTGATATGTGTTCTGTAACATCCGGCCCCTCCGTAAACGTGAGAAACGCAATGTTTGGTTTCTCCGTAAACGTCAGGAATGGGCCAAATATAAAAGGAAGTCCCCAAAATAGAAGGAATTGGGGCAAAATAAAATTATGATAAAATTCTAAATAATGAAAAATGAGGATTTGAGCTTTGAGTTGGCCAGAAACCGGGGTCGGAGTGATTCGAACAAATTGCCGAAAGGCTAGTGGCATTTTCGTAAATAAGTACAATTTTGGAGAAGCACCTAGGAGGGCTTTTTAAATGGAAATTTTGAGTTGCCTAGGGTTCTCAGAAGCCCCAAAAAGCATGGGAAGCCCCGGGACCGGTAAAGCCCCTCCGGTGTACTCTTTTCGACGTCGGTTGACCTAAACTTTGATAGATTCGTTCGGAAAGGTTTTAGCTCTGATTTGAGTGATTCCAAAGGTATTTTATTAAATTGAGAACCTATTTGTTATGATGGAAAAGATGGTTCTCAAAAAGGAGCTAAAACAAAGGAGAAACAAAAATACAAAGTATGAAAGGACAAAAATGGAATTTAAGTGTTAAAGGAAGCTTCCAAACTCTTTTTATAAGTCACGTTCTTCCTCTCCTTCATTAAACTGACTTGCTTCTGCCCATCTTCAGAGAAGAACTCTAGTTTCTTAGGCGCACAAGAGAAGGAGGATTTTGGAGGAAGAAATTCAAGAAAAAGGTAAGAAACTTTAAGAAATTCCATATCCTTCCTTCTTGAAACTTGCTCCCCTCCTCTCAAGCTTTCTTTCTATGGTTTTAATGGAGAGTTTGGTGCTATTTTGGGGGCAGAATAGAGAGGGAAATTTCGAAAATTGAGGGAGCAAGCCAACCGAGTGGAAGAGCAAGCAAAGAAAAGCAAGAAAACAAGGTAAAACTTCCATTCTTTCGTAGTTTCTTCCTCCCCCTCCCTCTTGCACGAATTTGGGCACCATGAGCCCAATTTTTAAGGGCTGTTTTCTGCCCAATTTATGGAAGGATTAGAGGTTTTGGAGTGCAAGGATTAAGAATGAACCAATAAAATCAAGAAAGGGGCATTAGGAAACAAGATGGAACCATTAGGGATCCAAATGCTCCATTGGAAATCTGATTTTATATGAATGTTCTTAGACTTAATTGAATGTTTAAACATGCTCCTAAGACCCCTAGAGAGCTTCCCACATGCACCTCCCATGCAAGAAAGCAAAGAAATTGCAAGAACAATTAATGAACACTAAGTAGAAAAATGGTAGTGCATTTGAAGGGATTGCAAAAACTGATTTGATTCATGCATTCCCTAGTATATATGAGTATTTTATTGAGCTCCTAAGACCTCTAGGAAGTCTCCCAAGTGTGTCTCCCATCAAGGAAAAATCAAGAAGGCCATGAACTCTTCTTCCCCCCATAGTCTCGGCCTAGGCAAGTTCCTATAGCTAGGAAGAGTTTTAAATTTTTTTAAGGCTATTCTTGAGTCATATGTGATGAGTGAAGATGAGTAGAGGCCTTAGAAAAAATTTGGAACTCAAAGAAAGTGAATTGGTGCCATAGGTTCCATATTAGGACCTAAAGAAGCAACATGATACTAGGCCCTTTGTTTTAATGATGTGATGACTCCAAGAGGTTTAAAAAGAGTCAAGAATCATAATTGAAAAGAAAGAATGAGGCCTAGAAGTCATTTGATGGGTGTTGCTTCATTAGGTGTGATTATGGACCATAATGGAGCTTATAGAGCTATCTAGTGTTTTATCAAGTGATGTAGCCTTAGAATATGTTTCATAGACCTAATTGGCTCCCATAAATTGTATCTAGGCCAAGAGAAACTATTTCCACCAAATTGTGGGTGTGTGGCCGAAAGAGGAGGCTTGAAAGCTAAGGAAAAAGTGTGTGAAATTGTGCAAGGTAGCTCTCTCCACCTTCTCTCATGCATGGATGTGTGTTTAGCTTGTTTTAGAATGTGTGTATGTATATTTTCAAGCTAAGAAAAGTATGCTAACATGCCTTTATATTCCATTATCCTTGATGTCATGTTATGTTTTAAATGAATCTATGATGTTTGTATGAGTTTGCATGAGTGAGGAGAGGCCAAGAACTCTTCCCTTTGGTGAGGATGAGCCAAGAACCCTTAAACTTGGTTGAGACATAGCAAAGAGTCTCCCAAAAATAAAGTGGGCTCCCAAGAGTATGGTTGAGTCCAAAGCTCTTAAAGAATGGGTGAGGCAAGTCCAAAATCCATGAGGAGAAGTGTGAGGCCAATCCAAACACTTGGGGAACTCTTGAATGTCTTGTATGATTGATTCACATGCCAAGGTTGCTTTGGAAATGTTCATGACTTCCATTTTTCCATACATGCATTTGAAAAGCTTACTTTGTACATATTATGTGTGATTGAATGGGAGATGAGCTATTGGGATTCTTTGAATCTCATCCCCTCCTCTCCAATGACCTAACATGCTAGGTGGACCAAGTACTTATGGTGAAGGGAGCCAACAACCATGAAGAGCAAGGATTGACAAGCCTGTGTGTTATTTTAGCCATTTTGGAACCATAATGATAGTTCAATGATGTATATGATTATTGTAAATGGTACATGACCCTTGAGACACATGTAAATATGATATTATGTGATGTATACATGTATGGATATGATGTATGAACTTTAGAAATGAATTTGGGTATGTAATGCCAAGTTGTGCAAATTGGAAGTTTGATGCAAATATGTATAAGTGTGGATGAAAAGGCCAAAATGAGATGCATGAGGTTTGGGACCATTTGGGTAGCTCACACAAGTCTTAAATATGCTTTTAAACTTGCCCAAAAGGTGCCAAGACTAAGGGAAATTCATTTGGCAATTTTGGTACCCAATATGGAGCCAAAATTGACCATAATGGAACCCTATAGTATTTTTTGGCCAAATGAGTTAGTCATGCCCTGAAACTTGGCATTTAATTAGGTCTCATTAAGAGCTTTTTGGGAAGCTAAAGATCAAGTCATTTGGAGGTCTGTAGAATTTTATATGATTTTTCAAAGTTGGTATCAGAATTTCGGATTTTCAGAAACACTGTTCATTTGGTCAGTTATGGAATTGTGTCATCCGAGGGGCAAACGTAGTCCAATGGCTACGAAATTTTATAGGCAGAACCTAGACAGTCACAGTGACTTGTAGAAACTGGAAGCACCTCATTTGGAGGTCTAGAGAGGAAGATATGCATTTTCGAAGGTTCTGCCCAGTATCAGATATCTTGCCAGACCCGAGGTACTGTTCCATAGATTTCCGGGAGTTTGGCTTAATGAACTGATCTGAAGATATTTTTTCTCTCTAGTTAACGTCCACATATTTCCATAGTGGTATCATTTGCAAGCATTGGATTTTTGTGGAATTAGTTAGACATTTTTGAAATTCATATCAGTAAACTGTGACAATATCAGGAACCCCTCCGAACTGCAGTTGATTTCGCGTGTCAAACGTGTTATGTGTGGGATTTTATGACTTGTATATATTTTTCTCATGAAGTAGATAGTCTAAGATTTCCAGAATGACCAAGAGTGCATGTTTTCGATTTTTCTAGATTTACTTATGAATTTTTCAAGTTTGCCCAGAAATGGGGCCAAGTCTGGCCGAAGAGAAATATGCATGTCCCATGTCTCCCTTTGGTTTCCATGAATTGTGAGCTAGTTTTTGTGATTGAAATGAGTTGTAATTGTACAATTAAATATGAGGATGCATAGAATGAGCTCACACGGTCCACGTGACACCGAATGGGTTTTTGGATAGGATGACTTACAAATAAAAGTTCAAATCTTCATGCCTCCTCTATGAGAATTATGTGTATGTTTCATGATAATTATGCTATTCAAAGGCATGAGATGAGCTAGAATGAATGTGTTCCATGTTCCAAACCTCCAAACCCGAGTTTCTTGACCTAAATGGCTATGAATCTGATATGTTTTAATATGTTATGGTCTAAGAGGAGTTGAGGATCAATTCATGGGCTTGGGAGTGATTTAATGCTGAGCTAGAGGTTCTTAGTAGTGTGCTTCCCATTGTTATGTGTTGTGTGTCCAAGTAAATTGTGTAAAAGGTTCAAGTAGTGCAAAATGGACCTCAAGAGCTTATGTAATGATATTCTTGCTTTGAATGAATGTTGTATGGATATTATATGGACAAAATTGCTTAAACCAAAGTGGGATTGATCCGTGTGGATTTGTTTATGTGATTTCGGTCCATATGCTACGCTTTGTGTGCAAGTCTGGTGTTTATTGCTTGAATGCTATAATATGAGTTTCTTGGGGTTAAGATATGACACACAGGGGATGGCTTTTCTGATTCACTCAGAAGAAAGGAAAGATATTGTAATGGATCCACAATCTGTATTCTTTTTTTTTTTTCTTCTCCTTATATTGTGAATATGAAAATGATACAGGGAATCATGGCTGAACACTTAGCACACACATACAAGCTGTTATTTTGGTTTGTAAATATTTTCCTTATTTTTTGTCATTTATTTTCATTAATTTTCACATTAAAATAGCCGTGTGGGATTTCATATCCCCTTAGGGACATAGGAATAGACCAAAAGGCTATGTGTGGCAATAAGCCTCCTTGGTGCCTTTTGAGCCATGAATTTATATTTAGTGATTTGGGTTTCAATGGCCCTTGGCAAATGTTTCTTCAACGAAATTTTTTTAATGAAAAGAAGAACAAAAAAAAAAAGGATTAAAAAAGCTTTTTACTAAAAATTAAATTGAATTTCAAATATTTGCCTTCTCATTTCTTAAAGGTTATTTTGCAAATGTTTGAAAAGCATTGTTCTAAGGATTCAAAGATTAGTTTTTAGAAAGTTGTCCCTTTGAATAAAATAAAATAAATAAATAAAGAACAAAAGACAAGAAGGGAAAAGAGACAACCAAATAAAAAAAAGGTAAGTGAGAATTGAACTTTTGAGGCTTATGAGCTTTTCTCAAAGTTCTTTTAATAAAAATATATTTCATAAAAACAAATAAAAGCTAGAAAAGAAAAAAAAAGAAAAATGATAAGCATAAATTAATTAAATTCCTGTTGCAAACTTTAGAACTTTTCTCCAACTTTCATTTAATGAAATTAGAAATTAATATATGCTTTACGAAAATTGAAAAAAAAAAAAGGGTGTTTCAAAATTAAAAAAAAAATCAAAAAAATTAGAAATAAGAAAAGAGAAGATGTGTAAAGAAAATGGAATTATTTCAATTTTCACAAATTAATACATGCAAATCAATCTCAAATTTGTTTTCTTTGTGAAAGTCTAAAATGATTTTCTTTTTCTTTTTCTCCTCTAAAAAAATACTAATAATAATACAAAAAAATGAAATAAAGAAAAATATACAAAAAATCAAAAAAATAAACAAAATCAATAAACAAAACAAAACAAAAGGAAGTAAATTAGCAACCAAAAAAAACACAAAACAAGAACAAAACAAAAAGAAAAAATGCAAAACAAAACAAAAAAAATATAAAAAGGAAAACTACAAACAAAATAAAACAAAACAAAGATAAACAGAAATAAAAAAAAGGGAAGACAAAGAAAAAAAACAAACAACAAAAAATAAACAAAAACAAGAAAAACAAACAAACAAAACAAAGATAGACAAAAAAAAAGAGGAAGGCAAAGAAAAAAAAATAGAACACCAAAATTAATTAAAAAAGAAACAAATAGAAAACAAAAAAAAACAACAACAACAACCAAACAAAAAAAATACACAAAAGAAAACAAACAAAGAATAAAAACAAAAAATAAAGACAAGAACAAAACAAAAATAAAATAATAATGCAAAAAAAGAAACAAAGATAAACAAAAATGAATAAATAAAAACGAGAACAAAGAATAAAAATCAAAAGTAAAAACTAAAAAACCAATAAAAAAATAAAACAAAACAAAACAAAAGGAAGTAAAATAACAAAAAAAACACAAAACAAGAACAAAACAAAAATAAAAAGGAAAATTAAGCTAATAAAAAAACAAAACAAAACAAAACCCTTTTTTTAGTTGTCGAACTACGTGGACTTTGATCTCTCCCGAAAGGTACGTACGCTCTAGGCTCTCATCTTAGGTCAAGTTCGCCCGTTGTAAATAAATTTTTTTTAATCTTATTTCTTTAATTTCTTTTCTTTCATTTTATTGTTAATTTTATTTCTTTAATTTCTTTTTCTTCTTTTTACTCTTAAGTTTATTTCCTTTAATTTAGTTATTCCTTATTTTGCATATGATTTGTTAAGGAAAATTAAAATAGAATAGAGGCCATATTAATTTTGCACAACTGACTTAGGATAGCCGTTCTTAAGATGGGTGTAGTGGGGTGCTTAACACTTTCCCAACTCACAATCGACTCTCGAATCCTAATCTGGTTCGTAGATCGAATAAAAAGGTTTTTTTTTTAATTTTGCCTTTTCAAAATTAAAATTTTGGTAACAACTCCTACTTTATTGAAAACATTAAAAGTTCACATACTGAGAGGGTATAAGAAATATTGAAAACATTAAAAGAAAACTATTTACTTATCCAAAAAAGTCAAATCTAAAATATTACATGAATAATGTCACACTAATAGGGCGTATCCATCATCAATGTAATGCATACATAGGCCTTTACTAATCAAAACACTTCAATGGTTGGTTCCACGGTAGGTGGTGCAACCACCAAGTGAAAAAAAAAAAAAGAGAGTCTATATAATATGCATTCAATATATCCATACTGAGAGGGTATAAGAAATATTGAAAACATTAAAAGAAAGCTATTTACTTATCCAAAAAAGTCAAATCTAAAATATTACATGAATAATGTCACACCAATAAGGCGTATCCATCATCAATGTAATGCATACATAGGCATTTACTAATCAAAACACTTCAATGGTTGGTTCCACAGTAGGTGGTGCAACCACCAACTGAAAAAAAAAAAAGATCTATTATATTTTAAGACATCTACATTTAAAGTTCAAGAATTTATCTAACATGGTCATACTTATAATTGGGGAGAATGGCCTATCACCAAAATGCAGAATATTACAAATTATATTCATGAATTTTTTTAGGCCAAAATTATATAAATAAAGCATATTTATTTACAATATAACTTTTCTAAAATTCAAAATAAATATTTTTAGGCTCAATAAAATTACAAAAAAATAATATTTAAATATAATTTAAAAATTAATGGGCCTAGGCCTAACACTAGACCAAAATGCCTAGTGTGTGTTGCACACGCGCTCCTACGTGCATGGGAGTGCAAGTAGGTGTGCGTGGTTGGAGCTGGTCATCTTTTTCCTAACTCCAATAGTGAAACAATGGCAGTTTTATTGCCATTGTTGAGTTCTTATCCCTAAATGACCCTCTTTCATAGATTAAAAATTATAAAACTCTTTTTGGCAACGATATAACCAAGATGTAATAAACAATAAAATAAGCACCAAAATCCTTAGAACGAAGAACTCAAAATTTTTAAATAAGGCTCTTTTCGATCTGCATCTTTATGAGCTCTATTCTTCCAATTAAATTATGCTTTCTAGTTCATATGAGTGTATGGAAGGTTTATATAACATTTAATTTGATTTTCATGAGAAGGAAAAACATATTCGAAAAAAAAAGCACTAAGCATAAACTTGAATGCTTAATTTGGAATTATTGATAAGGAAGCTTGAATTAAATGAAATTAAACATATCAATCACATTATTAAACTCATATGCAATACAAATTTCGTTCAATTTCATGATATTAGTCTGCAATTGAAAATCCCCAATTGTTATGGTTCTTAGGTTTGAAAAATTGGGATTTTGGAATAACTGATGAAGAAGTTTGAATTAAATGAAATTAAACATGCCAATCATATTATTAAACTCATATACAATATAGATTTTGTTCAATTTCATGAAATTAGCCCACAATTGAAAATTCTCAATTCTTAGGGTTCTTAGGTTTGAAAATTTGGGATTCTAGAATTACTTATGAAGAAGTTCGAATTAAATGAAATTAAACATGCCAATCACATCATTAAACTCATATACAATATAGATTTTGTTCAATTTCATGAACTTAGTTCACAATTAAAAATTCCCAATTCTTAGGATTCTTAGATTTGAAAAAATTAAGATTTTTTTTAAATAAATAACTAGGTTAATCAATACAATCAAATAGAAAATCATACTATCAACATTACTCCGATACCATATGTTGATAGAGTGAGTTTAATCAAGATTCAATAATGAAAATCAAAATAAGAGAAATTGCATACCTGATGAGAAATCCATAAATGTAGTTATTAGACTAATGAATAAAAGGAAGAGAAAGATAGATCATACAACTTACTTTGCCCCTTAGGGTTTTTAGAATGGAGAAGAAGAGATAGCATTTTTAGTTTCTAATGTGATATATCTATTTATAAATTTTCTATCTCATTTATCTTTTTCTAAATTATAAAAGAGATTAAATTTTCTTTATCTTCTCCATATGAGTTAAACTTGTGGTAGGAAACTACAGGCCACTAAAGGGTTGTAGGTTGTGACTTTTATCCAATGGATTTATATGTAACCTAACCTATAATGGATTATACACTTTTAAACAAGACCCAATTTGTTTAGGACTCAATATTAAAAAGAAAACTGATTGCTTAGAATATAATATATAATTATCTTATAATTAATTAATACCAATCTATATTTGAATATTAATTTATAAAACTAATCTAACAATTCACTCATAGAAGAATTGATTCCAAACACTATCACGTAATCACCCAAACTTTGTATCTCTAACAATCTTGCTTCTTCATCTCCTTTAGATTCAACCAATTCATATATGTGAAATCTAGTTGTATGATAAATCATACTCGTACTAATTTTGCTATTGTTGAAGTGTCTTGTTACCAAGAACAAATCACCGTCAATCCCTACTAGGTGACTTCGACAACAAACATCATAAGACACGTGTTTTGGTGCTTTACTAATATTATTTGCCATTGTTTTCATATCATATTCACATATGTGACCATAATAACTTATGGCAGAAATATTCCCTTTATGAAATATGACATCATAAAAGCCACATTCTTGTGTTGGAAAATCTAACCATATTTTGTCACCCAATCTATAATAACATAATATAGAGAACTCTCCATAAATATCTATAGCCATGAAATTTAAATCATCATCATCAAGAGGGGATGATATGATAATCTTGACAACATAAGCATTTTGCATACCAAAGCTGTTGTCATAGTAGGTTGTACCAATTTTATGTCTTATAGTGTATTCTTCATCAATTCTATCACAATGATGGTCAACTACATCTAGAAAAGTTGATGATGGTGGAAGATCAATACAAACCCTTGTGAATGGCTCCATTGCACTGCTCCATCTAACTCAATCATAATCAACCATCTATAACAAGATTCACAAAATGTGGTATTCGTCTCTAGTAACTCTATATTGCCAAGGTCAAGGTCAATTTGGCCAAGCACTAGTAAGTTTTTATGATTTTCTTTATTTAATACATGTACTGTTTGATTCCACTATTGTTATTTTTTGCTAGTGTTTTCCCAGGCTTCTAACTATAGTGGTCCTGGTTTGGTTATTCAACCTACCTTGGTGACTTTGACAGTAACACAACTTTTCTAGTTTGTATTAACCATCAAAATGTCCCTTTCAGGTATAACCTCCTGCATAAAAAGTTTCTTGCCACATTAGTCACCTAATATCTAGTTCTCTCTGATTTTGGATTTGATTTGTTGAAAAGCTTTTTACTTATGACCCTGAAAAGGTAAAAATATTTCACAAAATTGGCTTAGTAGACCAAATTTGGGAAATACCTTTAAGACCCAATGCTATATTGCAACGGATCATGGCTAAAGCTACTATCAATTATGAGTGGTTCCATGAAGTTCCTTTTCCCAAGTCTAAAGAATTTATGCCTACTTTTCCTTCTCAGCATGCACTAGACAGGTATTTAACCTACATACAATAAGACTGTTGGTGTAAGTACATTTTTTTTAAAATTACCTATTCATTTGACTAATGTATCTTTTATTATGACATAATTAGGTGGATGCAAAGGATATTAAAGAGTCGAGATCCTTTACAGGAGCAGCACATAAAGGAATTGCAGCAATGTGAATTGGGGAGTGATGGTATATTTGGGTAACCTCGGTGCATTGTAAAACTACTATCTTGATAATAATCTTTAACTTGGTTTGTTGGATTTTTTTAATGGATGAGGTGATAGTGTGCACTAAATGGAAGCTGCGAACAACGTTAAACAATTACTTGTGCTATTTTTTAATGGGCACTTGTTTGTTTGGTTAGAGTTAGGTTTTCCTTTACCTTCTGGGATCCAAATTTACTTCAAGTTGACTCTCTTCATATTTTGATAATCCTTTAGAAATGCATCTAATGCATTGTATGGAGCACAAGGTGTGGCATAATTGCCTTCTTGAATAGGAAAAGTCAGTTTCTGTTGAATTGTATTTAACATATTTCCATTGGCATACTGCAAACAAATTTTTTTTCCTTAATCAAGTATCAATTATTAATTTTCCTAATTGATTGTCAATGGACACAATTTGGATTTATGGAAGCTAGCAGACCTTTTTTTTTTAATATTAAAATTGTGTTTGCAAGAGATGGTTGGTGTGAAGAATGGGGCATTCTGTGCATTTCATTGATGAAGAAATTGACACTAACATTGTACATATAAGGTAATGCATTCCTTTGATATCTTAGATATCAAGGAATAGGGATTATATTAGTCTATCTGCAAAGGATAATGTTTATAAGCCAATGTCACTCTGTTACCATCAACTAATGGTAGCTATTATGTGAGAAGTGAATCTGGTTTATTTTTAATAATCCCGAAGTGTATTTTTGTTGTCATAAGACTACTACATGCCCAAATTGTTATATCTATATATTTGTCATCAACTGTATATCAAGTTTTCTCATGGGTTTGGTCCTGTCAGGCATGACCTATTAAGGAGTATTTGTTGTAGACAAACCATCAACTTTTTTTATTAGAAAATTTACATTGTTATTTGGATCCTTACAGCATAAAATCTCTCTTTTTATCTAAAATACAATAACTGCCTCTGCCAGGAAATATGAATTTTATATGCACATGCACATTATGGGCTACAAAGTATGATGCTTTATACCATGTATCTTGCAGTCATAAGAGAGTGATAAGATGTTCAAATTTAAGTGAAATGAGTGAAATGGGTAGAAACTTTTTTACATATTATTTCCATATGTCGTGAAAATTCAGGATAGTGCAAGAAGATTGTTGCCTCATTTTCCTATTTAGGAGCTCATGGATTTTGGTTGTAGTTGTACTCTGAAGCATCAATGATGTGTGAACAGTGTTCTATCTCTTACAGGTAGTGTTCAGAATATTTTCCCCCCACCAGAATAATATTGTATATGTCAACTTTCTGGGTTTGACACAGCATTTTCACGCTGCTCTCTCTTTTACTTTCTTAGAACACAGCTTCCAGGTACATAATAAAAAATATAAATGCCCTTCTAATGAGATTATGCAATTTCAAATGATTGTAACTTGAAATTGTTTTTTCCTATGCTGACTTTATTGTGGGATCAAGCTATTAATAAACAGCCATATAATTTGCTCTTCAAATTAGCTACTTTTAAAGTTTTGTTCTCATTCATTCATCTTTTCCTTGTTTCTAGTCAAAAACAAAATTGGAAAACTTTCAAGAGCCTTATTGATTTTTTTTAGCACCTCTCCGCCAATGCAAAATTTGTACAACTTCCCTTGAGTATGTTATTCCTTGAGTATTTTGTAGTAGTAGAGAGCATCAAAACATGCTGAAACACAAGTGAGAAGGAATAGAAAATGTCTTTCTTGTTGTCTTATCTATTGTGTCAAGATTGAAGCTTTCACTTGTTCAGGAATCCTTTTATGACAACAGTATCAAGCAAGCAAGTTGAGGAGTTTATGCATTTACCATGGAATTTATAGAACTTTAAATAGTTGTTCCTTCAGGCTCTTTAGAGGTACTATGCAAACCTTGTTTTGTTATAATGTGTTCTAAAGTTCCTGCACTGACATATTTTTTTCCTTTGGGTATCACACAATATTGGATGGATGTGAAGGAATATTCCATCGCGAATTATTGCTAGCTTGGAAAGTGATTTGGTAAATTAACTTTTTCCTGATGTGAAATTGACTTTCTTCCCCCTTATAAAAAGCTAGTTTCAGAGAAAATACCTTCTAGAAAGGTCACAGCATTTGGTTTGTTGGAATCTCCCTCGTGGCCGGTAGCATTAAAATTGTCTGATTTAGCATTCTAGTTGTTGCTTCCAATTGGAAAGAAATTGATTTAGGTCTAGAATTAGGTAATGAAGTTTGTAATTTCTTCTGGTTCTTATTGCGATGTATAAACCTTTATGGGCCTAGTTTTGTGTAAGTTGCTTTTATGATTGTTTTGTTGGCGAGTATGCTCAACTATTACAAGTTGCTAAAATGTCATGTTGCTTATCAACAATATGTGTCATGAACATGTCTAAGTAATTTATGCTGCACAGTAAGTGGGATTGAAACTAAAAGTTTACTACTTACTACTAGATATTAAAATCTATTTTAATGTTGGTTAATAATGGTTACTAATTGGAAAAACTGTCTAATATTTTGACTGGTGTTGAAATATGTACACATATTATAGCTTGTGGTTAGAGTGTCTCTCGTTATTTTACGTAGAGAAAGCGAGTCTTTTTATCAAATTTGAAGTCCTGGTCCAGATCTTTATTTTATTACGTAGAACATAAGAACGGTAGTTAGGAGCAGAAGATAACTTATTGAGCCATAGGGTTGATATTGTATATTTATCCATAATATCAATAACTTCTCTTTTAGATGGTCCAATTGTATATTACTCATTATAGTATTTAAGTTGTAGAGTATTTTCTTTGCTGAAATATTCATGTGAGTTGTTTTGCAAATCTTAGAATTAAAATGTATCATTTTCTTTGTACATTGTATTCTAGACATTTTAGCTGATAATAAACCATATTTTTTTCCTTTGATTCTTTTTTCACGTATTAGGTTCTTATTTGACTTGAGAGCAAAATATAGCTTGTTGCATGCAACACGCTGGTGTCTAATAATTAGTGCATCGTCATTATGTTCATAGTAGTAATAGCCTTATTAATAAGGAGATGGGGTTGCTGCGAGACGTAAAGTATGTTGTTTCCATGGACATCTGGATATCCTTTTCTTGTTTTGGTGCATTATGCAAGTCAAGTTTTGGTGTCAAAATCCTAATATATACATTTTAACTTTACTTGGTGTGATGTTCCCACAATGTTTTCGTTGCGTGGGATCATAGTTTGGGTATATTATACTTACATATTTATCATGTTTTGGATTTCATATATAGATGATTGTGATGATTACTATATTTAAATTGGAAGAAGAAAGAAGAAGAAGGGGGGAAGACCCTTGCTTCACTTGATGCTTTTTAGCAACTGATTAATTATTTAGAGAGGCAAGGTTATGCTGATTCACTGTTAGGACCATGCTCTTTACAAAAGCAATATGTTTGCTTATATCCACAAAATTTTAATTTCAACATAAAAATAGCTCTGAATAATTTGCTCATTTGTTGTTTCTTATCTTATTGAACTATTATTTTGCATGCTGCCAATTTCG
This sequence comes from Erythrophleum ivorense, assembly GCA_026724425.1. Taxonomy (NCBI): domain Eukaryota; kingdom Viridiplantae; phylum Streptophyta; class Magnoliopsida; order Fabales; family Fabaceae; genus Erythrophleum; species Erythrophleum ivorense. The sequence goes on along the minus strand of JAIUCV010000147.1, from coordinate 1,030,666 downwards.
TCCAATGGTTTTGACTGCTGAGGTGATTCAATAAGGAATTCAACAATTTTTTACCCATCCAATGTCAACAATCAACTATATTTCCTTGATGATACAAGCACGGGTTACCTTTGACTATGCAAGAGGCAAGGGCAAGCGATATTATTAACTACTATTTTATTTTGAGGAAATTAAAAGGCGGATAATCAATCAGTTTATCATTTTTCCCCTAACAATGTATTGTTATTTTGGATTTGAGCAGCTCTGCTAGAAACATAGTGCATAATATTTTGGATTTGCATATTTTCTACGATTCTGGAAGAGCAACATAAGCAAACAGATGAATTTGGTAAATTAATTCTATTGCCATTCACTTTGGCACAAAGCACAACTACTTAAATAAGTTGAATTAAACCTTGAGTACCTTTAGATAGTGCAAGTTTAAACACTGTTTGAAGCTATGCATATTACACGTCCAAAGCTTAAGATGGTGTTTTTGATATTTGGAATAACCTAATGCCATCTCGAAAATCGTTACCTTTGTGATGGAAACCATTGATATAGTAGTTTGTTCTCTATTAATTGAATCGTAAGTGAAAAGATCAATGTACACATTCTAATAAAATATTATGCCCATAAAATATTATTTTAAAGAGGCCTTCAACCAAAATTATCTCCAAAGATTTAAATTTGAAATTGAAATTTTTCTATCACCTCATTATAAAATGTTGAGCATGTAAGTGCGCAATGAGAATTTCATGTTATACGGGTTACGGCATGTTCATGGTAAGGAAACTTATCTGAACTAATAATAATCTCAACGAAAGCTGCAAAAATAAGAAATCTACTCATGTGAAAAAATTTACTTATGGACAAGTTATGAGGACAATAGAATAACCAGGTAATCACTATTTGTAATATTAACTTCCAAGTTTTCTTTCTTTTCTAGAGAGATGACGTGTTGGGTATTCATAACATATAGCAGAAAATTCCTAAAAGCTAATACAAACAGTCGAGTCTGCTAAAATCAAATCACATATACAAACTGGTTTTGATCCATGAAGATGGCGAAGAGCAATACAGATGCAAATCAAATGGATATGTCCTTTTTCTAGGAATTTGCAAGATAGATATTTAATCTTCTCTAAACCGAATTATATACCTCTTAAATTGGACTAAATGAACACAATCAGCCTTGATTATTCAGCACTAATAGATATACAAAAACCACAACTTAATATCCATCAAGCATTATAAAAAGTCATTTCTGGAGTTTTTCTATGAAATTGTAGACGCAATGGAGCATGTTTTGGAACAACATTTTATGTAACAGTATTTAATTATTTCAAGTCCTAATGTGTGAGGAATTATGAACTTGCATAGCTGAAGCAAGTACTCTGTGAATGTTAAGCAGTCAATGCTCATAATCATAGCAACTTGCAATGGAGCAATTTAGTATATAGATGTTTATATATAAATACGTCATTATTGTCACTAATTAGTGGAATTGACTTCATAAATTCAACATTATATACACAAAATTGGTTAAATGACATACCAAAGGCTTGCCTCTTGTGATGTGATACATATAAGAAGCCCGTTGGGTATTAGTAGGCATGAGTAATAACACATTAGATTCCCTTTCTAAGAGCTTCCCATAATCAACGAAGAGGATAACTTGCAAATTGTAGACCAAGTGAAACAAAATGCTGGCTGATAAGGAGATTGTGCCCACATAAGTCCAAGATATAATCAAATCTAACAAAATAGCAACTGAGAGCCATCACGACTCATGACGTACATATATATTTTAACACTACTTAATGGCGAATTCTCTACCCCATTAATATAAACAATGGAACGGCAATAGAGTGGAGCAAACAGATTAATAGAGCTCTGGTTGTGAGTAGAAGACAATGTTATATAATTTATAACTTTAGATGTTTCATCTAATGAATAAGTTCATGTATATGTTTTAATGAATAAAGATAAGAATTTATATCATTGGTTCATCCAATAAACAAATATAAAAGTAGCTTATGTACATGTATTAATGACTAAAAAAATGGAATGCATAATCATTGATTCATCTAATAAATAAAAGGTGAATGCCCCTCTCTATGTATAACAAAGTAAATGCACCTCTCTATATTCAATGAATAAAGAATTAAATGCACATCTTTATGTATAATGAACAAAAGATATAAAAAGATTCCTTTACTGAATATAAATAGATCATCATATGATCTATGAAATATAGATGAGAAATCATATGACTTTGTAAGGTATGATTGAGAATAGTGTTTTACAAACTTAAAATATTTTCAAGTTAAATGAGTGTTAGAGAATTTCATAATATTGTTAATTGAAAAACTTACAAAGATTTTATTGTATACTAAGAAGATATCATTATCAGCCTTTTAGCAATTAGGTGTGAGGGAGAATATCTTTTTAAAGAATGTAGCACAGTCGTGCTTTAAAGCAACATAACGTGTAATGATCTTGGCTATTTTTATTTTTTAACAATTTTTTTAAAAAAATCACAAAATGACTTAAGATCAAAGTATTGCTTTGAAGATGTTGTAGACAGTGTCACAAATGAAGAGAAGGTAAGAGTTGCTCAATTGAACAAGTGTGAGAAGGGTGAGTTTTATGTTGTGACTACATTCTCAACATCTTGTCGAATAGGCTTTATGATTTTTACATGACTATACAATTACTATTGGAGATTTGGAGATTCTTGGAGGAAAAATATTATAATAAGTGACAAGGTATTGACAAACTTACTATGTTAAAATTTTTTGAATTTAATATGGTTAATTATGTGCCTATTATTGACCCAGTTTACAACTTACAAATTTTAATAAAGAGGCTTTGTAATCTATAAATGGCGGTTTTTGAATCATTACAAGTTTGAAAGATTATTTCAAAATTGCCTTCAACTTGGAATAATTGTAGGAAAAAACTCCTACATATAGGTGAAGATTTTGTTCTTGAGAAATTACAAAGGCATTTACATATAGAAGAGAAAAATTAAAAAGGTGATGCAATGTATCTTTCTCAAAATTCTTATGTGAATCTTTCTATATATGTTGTTGATTTTTATAATTTGCAGCATAGTAGATTTGCATATTTAAATTATAAGTTAATTGAATACATGCATAGACATAATTACGTACATTAATCTTAATAATAAGGTGTCACACCCTACTCACCGAGCGAAGGGGTAACTTACACGGGGAACCCATACAGGGTTCTTAGCTGTGGCTTAATTGATTACTTTAACCCTATCTCATCTGATTTAGATATATATGTAACTTCTTTCTTTGTACTCTAGCTTTTTATAGAAATTTCGGCAGAGTGTCCCCTGTAAATAGGACATCCCAAATTTCTACATACAACCAGAATCCTACAGAAATAACAATAGAGAGCTCCGCTCTCATCAGCCAATCATTCAATACATCGAATAACCAAAATGGGGAAAGAGGAAAACAAACCTATAACCACTGGTCCTACTTATGAAATACTTTACCATACATTTTTCCTTATCAATTACTACAGACAACAGCGCCACACAAAAAAATAACAAAGCCCCCGACTCCAAAAAGGAGGCTCACCACCACTACGTCTCAAAATCTACAATGAGGGAGGCGGGTCAGATCCTGTGACGCTATCTGAAAAAAAATTTAAGATTAATAGAGTGAGACAACTCAGTGAGCAAATAACAGAATTCCTCCTTTTTAAATCAAAAGTTGTAACTTAAAGGTTAAAATACATGCAACGACCGTCAGACCTCACTAGTTAACAGATCCTCAACCTATGTCATGCAAGATTAACTATCAAGGCCCTGAGTCTCAGTACAATGACTTAAGGAAGGTTTTCTATTTTTTTTTTTTTTTGCAAAATCAAGTAAGGTAGCGGCTACACCTCGTTGGCAGCTCCTTTTCCCCTGTTTCACTGGGGAGGTTACGCCTAACGGGTAGCTCCTTCTCTACCCTTCATACCTACACGCCATAACTCATATTTTCTGGGGGAGGCTACACCCCGTTGGCAGCTCCTTACCCATTCCTTTCGGGCGGCTACTCCTAATGGGTAGCTCCTTCTCCACCCAAAACCCTTCAAACACATGGCCAAGCTACTTCAAGGTCTATTGCATACACTTAAAGATAAGACACGCACAAAAATCCATAATTCACAGTCACACACGCATGTGTATATATATATATATATATCTATATATGTATATATGGTATATTTATTACTATTTATGTAAAGAATTTAAATTATAAGGGACAAAATTAGCTCAACAACAATTAACTAAATTAAAGAATGTGAATGCATAAATTTCATAATTATAATTAAGTAACCAAATAAAACCCCTTAACGAGAAAATAATTAAAAATGTCTTCTCCCAACCATTCCTCCCTTAAAACAATTCACCCCTTTTTTTTTAAAACAACGCATGAGTATATCTATATGTATATATATATATCCCACATGGAATGATTTTGGCTCAGGGTACATATGTCACAGTTAATGGTAGCAATAATCACTCCGAAAAATCTGTTATTTACTCACAGACGGTGCCCCAACTAGCACGTTGTTTGTTCCTCCTTGAAAGGTTAGCTTCCTTCCTCGCCAATGCTCCTAGAACTTCCTGATAACACCCAGCTCACCAAATCACCACATAGGTTCACAATGACCAAACTTACACTTATGTAATTCTATACTAGTTATCAATAGCCTTTTTATTTACAGAACCATGCTCATGCCGCAGTAACCCTTAACCTAATTCTTCCATATCAATCCTATTCCATCCCTTTTTTTTCCATGTATTATTCTAAGAGAGCAACAGATCAAAGATTACTTCATACTCTGAACAGAAAGAAAACCCCAAAAAAAATAAAAATAAAATCCCCTTTCTTGCTCTCCATCGGCCAGCACGCTTAAAGGGGGATTTCACTATTCGTCTTCTTCCTTAGAGCAGGGGTAGGCCGACGGTGAGGGAAATAAGCAAGAGCTATGTTTAGGGAAGGTCACAGTGACCGAAAATGGAGGAGAGGCGTGCCAAAATGGAGGGAATAGCTCACCTGACCTACGGCTCAAATAGCTCTCTCCTTCGCGTCGTCGAGCTCGAGCCAGCAGCGGGGAAGACTTGGGTACAGCTACGCGACTCCGACGGCGACTCTCCGGTGGATAGAGGACGACGCCAGCTCGAGGAAGCTTCAGATGCACAGAGACGGTGAACAGAAGCAGAAAGGAAGGCAACGGGAAGAAGAAGAAAAAAAATAAGCTTCAGAGAAATGATGAGGGAAAAAGAAAATACATATATATTCTAATATAAATAAAACCTCCCCCCCCCCCTTTTTATTTCTTTTGTCCGGTCCTCACATAAGGATTTTAACAAGAAATGTAAAATTTGTACACAATTTAAATTATTAAAAAATAATTTCCAAAAGTTGAGAAGTGTACTTAAGTTCTAGAACTTATATATAGTGATATATGTGAATTAAATGGTAATATCACTATAAGAGATAAAAAGTACTTCATATAGTGCTCCGTATACATATGTTTACTTGTTAAGGAACAAAGATAAAGCATTTGAAATGTTTAAAAAATACAAGTTAGATATAAAAAATTTTCTTGATGAAAAAATAAAAAGGCTTCATAACAATTGAGATGGTTTTCAATGGAATTTGATTTTTTTTTATGAATTACATGGTATTGTGCTTCAATCTTTTGCTACTCCGCAACAAAATAGTTCAGTGGAGAGGAAGAATTGTACCTTAATAGATATGATCAATTTTACATTGCTAAATGTTAAGTTATTATACAATCTTAAAGATGAGGTATTATTGACTTCTTACCATATCCACAATAAGATAATGTTAAAAACAAGAAAGGTTTATTATATGAAATATAGAAAAGAAGGAAATCAAATTTAAATTTTTTTAAAGTATAGGGGTATTTAGTGTAATATTCTTACTTTGAGATTATACATTTATATTATTTAATTCAAACTAAAAGTAATTACTTTTTTTTTAACTTACATAAGCACACATAAAAGAAGAATAAAAAATAAGTGAAAAGATCTTTAGCATCATATTATCATGCAAGTTAGAATATGCATACATCAGTATGTCAGCTAGAATTTATAGATTTCCTTTTTGTACATACAAAATAATTTTTAAGGAAATCTTTCAAAACATACAAAAAGTTCCATTTATTTATGCATTTGTCAATCTAGGAAGTCTACCATCATGCCTATATCTATCAATATAGGTGTCAGACTCAAACCGATATGTGGCATATCAATCTATACGTAGAAAGCTCTAAGGATATATTTGGTTGGAGGATGTAATGGTAAAAAAAATGTAAAATGTAGATAGGTGGGAGTAGGTGAGATAAAAAATGACTATTTTTTATTTTTTAAAAGATGATTTGACAAATATAATAATAAGTATAAGGGTATAATAAATATTACATAAGTTATGTAAAAAAAATGCATTCATGATTTCACAAACCAAACGAAGCCTAAAGGTCAATAAAAGAGTGGTCATACTTATTTGAACTTATCATGAAAACATTGTGAGAATTTAAAATTCCCAATAAATAATAGCAACCAATAAAAGTAAAGTTATGATGATACTAACATAGTTGTACTGTATATAGTAATTAAATAAGAAAATATTAAAGATCATAACATAATTTTATCAATTAATAATTCATGCACATTTATAACAAAATATATTCTCATGTTTAAATAATGTCTTTTTCTTTATCATTTCTTTGTGAATATATCTACCAATGTTTTCCTTATTTGTGTAAACTGAAACTAAATTGCTAGACATATTCTCTACTAAAGCATTCCTTAGATTTGATTCATATTCAAAGAATAAGCAATCAAAAATCACTTTCTTTCCGTTTTTTTTTTTTTCCCCTTCTTTGGGGATCATTCCTTGTATAGTTTCTTGAGACCACCTGTTTTTTATAGCTCTTCTTTTAAGTATCATCTCCTATTTTACATAATTTTCTTTATCTTTCTCGTAAGAGCTTCATAAATTTCTCTAAAAACTCTCATAAATATGTTCTATAATTATAAATATGAACACATGAAGATCAGCATACAAGAGATAGAATAAATACTTATAGCATATAATATGTCAACATTGAAAAGTGCACTAATTTGTACAGGGTATAAAATATACTACTTTCAAATAATATATTATGAAAATGCAACCTTCTTGAATAAAGAAGAAACATATCATTACAATTTTCATCACATGTTTTCCCAAAGTCATTTCGTGTACTAATGCTCTAATTTTGACAATTTAAATCAAAATAAAAATAATACTATGGAGGTTATGAGCATGATTTAAATATTAAATATATTTATGAATTTTCTTAATTATAATTATCAAGTCTCTATAAGAGGTATGCTGTAGCTGGCCCCATGAATTATATAAGAAACAATACAAAATGCTAACTAGGCGACTAGAGAAAGCATGGAGGGGAGGAAATTGCAATTCATTATATTTAATTTGTTAATGCGGAGGGTATTTATGTGCAAGGAGTGGATTGTGAGATAAATATAAAATCCATTATTTGTGGCAAGGATTAGAGTGAAAATATATGATATTCAAAATTTAAACAATTTGCCATATATTAAATATGTATAAACAAAAAGACCTATTGATTTAATCATATACCCCCTAACTTTATTTAATTAAGAAATTCCGTTGCAATTCTTTATTGTGTTATGTAATTGTATAAAGGCAATACAAAAGAGAAACTATCAAAATATCATATTTGATGCAAAGTACTGCCACCATAACATCAAAATTCAATGTAATCCATTATGTGCAGACGATCAGAGATTTGCATAAAAGTAATATCAACAGAATTTCAATATATATTTGGGATGTAGGTCTATTAAATGAATTTAGATCAGCATGGGAAGAGGGTAGCATAGTAACATGTCAGATTTCAAGCAAAAGTCGTGCAGATAGTAGACAATGTGTATATAATGTAGTAAAATGTTAGAACATGTAATTCATGTGCAGTAAATAGCTTTTAATAAAACGAAATCAATATGGCTACCTCTTAGCATTCAAATGCAGAAGAAGAATTCAATTCTTTAATTACTCGTGTTTTCTTCAACGGCAGTTCAGATGAATATTATTCCAGTACTATTATTTGTTAGTTCTAGATTATCACAGAGATCACAGAGTAAGAATTTTAAATTAACTTAGATATACCAATTATTATAAGTACATTAAAACCATGAATCTAAAAATATTCTAGTATTAAAATACTAAGAGGGATGCTATTCCTACCTCGCCGAAAGCTTTCTCATTAAACTTCTTGCTCTGCCTCTCGCTGCTTTCTATTCCACCTTGCGTCTTTCACTTGTGCTGAGTGAATTGTGAGGTGTGTGTATATATAGTAGTGAAAAGGCAATAATTTATTGCCAGCTATGCAGTAACTTGGTGAAAGAGGAGTTTCACCTTGTGCTACCTTGCAAGAGTTTAACTTTTGATAGTCATGCGAGCATCAGTTTGTTTATACATTAAGTTGTTTTACTTCATGTTTCCTAAGGCGTCGATATCCTTTCATCCTATTTATATTATAGTATCTTTGTTCTATTATTTTATTTGTTTGTTCGTCTATTTGTTTTATTTATATTTTTAAATCATGAGGACATTTTATTTTTTAACTGGATTATTATTATTATTATTATTATTATTATTATTATTATTATTATTATTATTATTATTATTATTTTCTAATGACCATGCCCAACTTATATATTTCTAAATTTTCTTTAAGCAAAACATACTTTTCTTGTATTACTAAAGTACCTAATATTTAATTATATAGTACATTTCTTTTTAGTATATATCTGAATCTAAACATAGAAATGTTATTAAATAACCATATATTACAAAAGTTAATTTAATAGTGATAATTTATTTAAATCATACAATCTAATTTATGTCACACAGTTATTATACACCCTATTTAGATGTTATATTTAACCTTTTATTGAGTTTTCAATCAAAGGAAAACTAAATTAGGGCTAAGAGCTATAAAAGGTATTTTCGTGAAATATTCTTAAAATTTTAAGACAAATAGGATATTAGATTTGGTGACTAATACTATTATTGAAACTAGAAATATTGAATTTATTGAAAATAACTCAATAAATTCTATAATAATTTAAATCTCATAATGTAAGATTCTTAAGTTGACCAACATTCAGTTTCCTAAACAATCTTAAATGATCAAGTGACAAACATTTACATGAATATGAAATTGTTGAATTAAGAAGAAGTCAAAGAATGAGGGAAAGAAAAATGATAGTATTTTTTCTCAAGCTATAACCTTTTTGGTTGAAGGAATTAGGGTAGCGGTTTTGTAAATTAATTTATTTAATTTATCAGACAAAATCCAAACTAATGGAAACTTGATATATGCTACACTGTACCAAACTAGATATTGCTTTCATTGTATGCAAACTACAAGGTTTACGAATAAATTTAATATAAATCTTTAAAAAGCTATAAAAAAAAAGGTTTTAGTTATATCAAGGAAACCATAAATATAGGGTTACTGTATAATGATTATGACACTATACTAAAAGATTACTTTGATGCTAGTTGGATTACAAATCTCGATGACAATAAATCCACTTCAAGATGGATTTGAAATATAAGTGGTGGAGCTATATGTTGGGCCTCAAAGAAAGAAACATGTATCTGATATTTCAAGATGGAAGCTTAGTTTATAATTTTATCATTTGCGACTAAAGGAGTAGAGTGGATTAGGAATTTCTTATCAAATATAAAGTTGTGGCCACAGTCAATGACAACCATTTCAATTTTGCATGACTGTGAGTTAACTATGTTTCGAGTATATAATAAAGTTTACAATGGAACGTCCAGATATAAAAGCTTGAGATATGAATTTGTGATTGAGACATGAATTTGTGAGAGTCATTAATAAAAGATGATATAATTACTATCACATACATAAAGTCTAAAAGTAATTTAGTAGACTCATTGACAAAAGGTTTGTCAAAAGAAAAGATTAAAGACTTCACCGCCAATATGGAATTAAAACCTAGTCATTAAATGATGGGAACCAACCTCATTCTAGTAAAATATTGGTTTCAAGGTTTAATGGAAAAACAAGTTACTTAATGATTAGAACATTAAGAAAAAGGATTTAGTGTTATAGGAGGATGGGCTAAGAAGCTCTTAATGGATTGATAATTATATAATCTATGATTTCCACCTATATAAATACAAGATGGTGCCTCTCCAATCAAGAGTTTTAGAGGTTTTGCTTTTATAAATATTTATGAAAACTAGAGTAAGAAAATGGTCATAAAAGTGTTAAAGCAATTGAATCTCCTAAACTTGATTAGAGTATGATTATATGTGTGGTTTTCTAGCTCTAACAATAGGAGTCTAGGTTTAATTGATTAGACACTTATTACTTCATTGGAGCTTTAATTTTAATGACACCTTCTCTTATATATAAATTGTACTACTTGTAAAAACTTATAAATCAGTGGGGGATATTATATATTTTAGAACTTTAAAAGTTGTATTGCTTCATCTAATGAATAAATTCGTGTACATGTTTTAAGCAATAAAGAGGGAGATGTATATTCATTGGTTCATCTAATGAACAATTTTAAAAATAGTTCATGTGCATGTATTAATAACCGAAGAGTGAGATACATGGTCATTGATTCATCTAATTAAAAAAGAAGGAATGCACTTCTCTATGTCCAATGAACAAAGGATTTGAATACACCTCTTTATGTACAATGAAAAAAGGATATAAAGAAATTCTATTACTAAATATAAATAGATCATCATATAACTTTGTGAAGTATAGACGAAAATCATATGACTTCGTGAAATATGATTGATGATAATGTTTTATAAGTTTAAAATATTTTTAAAGATAAATCAGTGTTAGGGAATTTCTTGATATCATTAATTGAGAAATTTACAAAGTCTTCATTGTATCCTGAAAGAATATTGCATCAGCCCTTTAACAACTACATGTCGAGGCAAATATTTCCCTAAAAAAGGCGATTTAGTTGAGTTTTGAAACAACCTATCATGCACTGATTTTAACTATTTTGATTTTTTTTTCACAAACAATCATTTCTAGAACCCCAAGATCATAAAAGTAGAAAAACTTAAAGAAATTTACACCACTTTGGGAGAATTTTTAAGAACGGGAGAACGGTGACATTTTAGTAAAACTAACTAAACTGGAAACCGTAAACTGAGTGCACATAAAATATCTCAATTTGCAGTAATAATCATAGTGATGTAATAGAAACTCTGATAATTAAAAATATGAACTTGTGGTTGTACAGATACTAGTAGATCAGTTCGAATTCGACGATTCAAAAACCACCAAGCGCAAACGATGAACAATAATTTTTACATTAATTGACCACGTGCAGATATCTAAGAAAATTGAATTTGCGCACTATAATTTCTTCGATGCAGTCGTTGTGAAAACAGACCATTTGCCTAGTGTAGAGGTCAACAAAGAAATACCTCTTTAAACCATACTAGCAAATTAAAGAGAAGGACTAAATCAAAATTTTTTAAAATTATAAGAATATAATCACAAATTTTTCAATGATAAAGACCAAATTAAAAATTAAATAAAAGTGTAGAGATCAAAAAAGTAATTTTCCCTCTTATTAATTAATGTCTATCTAAAATTAATCTTTTCATTTTATTCAGTAGTATCTTATTTCGTTTTTAATTTTCTTTAAAAACTTTTTGAATGCTTGATTTCTATAACAAATGGCTATATTCAACTACTATAAAAGTTGCATAATTAACAAGAATCAAGATAGTTTAAAGTTGTCTTCAGAATGGAAGAGTTTATGTTGGAATTTCAACTTGAATCAAATCATTGAAAGTATAAAAGCAGCCTAATTTGAAAAATTCCAACTATATAAAGTCCACGAAGGTTAGACACGTGGTCCTCGTTTGCAACGTTCAGTCACACTGATTTCTATACATTTTCATTCTTAGCCAAACAGACCAACGAGACAGCCAGATCAATAGTATACTAGACAGCTCGTGCTACACGAGTTCCTTCATTTTATTCATTTATCTGTCCTAATCATCAAATTCAATTTAATATTGATCAAATAATTGTAACTATTTAAGTATCTACGTTTTCTTACTTTGTCAAATTACACGCTTATAAATTTGAAATTTATCGATTATTTGTCGAATATAATTAAATCTTCATAAATGGTAATTCAATAATATATACATGATTCGTGAGTATGCCTAAGAGGAATATTTAATACCAAGCTAGCAAAAGTTGTTGTTAAGTAGTTCATAGGTCTTTGGTCAGTTTGTTTCCTCCTATCCCCATTGGCCAACTCTTGGCTTTGAATTTCTCTGCTGCTGGCTTGAATGATAAGGAAAGAGACGGAGTTGGCTAATTTCCAGAAGCTCCTTATAACTATGGTCAGACCAAGCACAAAGGTAACGAGACTGAGTTCAATGAAAAATATTGTGTTGACAAAAGACCGGTCAACTGTCCATCCAAAAATAGTAATTCCGCCAGGATTCGATTGCAAATACATCACTGCAAATTTAAAGGAATGGTTAAGCATCAGGTCCCAGTATACATGAAACATGCGAACAATTTACTTCCAAGTCTTTAAACCGGTAGCTATAAACAAGATTTTGTCAAAAAGGATTCATGAAACAATTAAACTCCGGATGAAGCATTATTGGACAATCCAAGATGAAGACAAATTAAATTAGTAGACAGCAAAGTCACCTATACAAAAAGAAAACTTATCTAAACTAATTAATCTCTGACAGAGTTTACTGAAAATAACAGAACTAACACACCAGAAAACAACAGAGGAAACTTTACTTCATATATATGAACACACCAGAACCATACAGCCAAGATAACATAGACAAGTAAAGGTAACTGGGCAATACACAGCAAATATAAATAAGAAAACGATGGACAGCAGCAGAACACAACCCAGACAAACAAAAAGATAAACTGATAGTCTTTAGCTTTTGAGAGGCTAGAGTCTCTCCCAAGGCAAAACCCTTCAATCTGATTCTTCACACCCCCCCCCCCCCCCCCGCAAAAAAAAAAAAAATCCTCACAGCTTGGCTCTCGTAACCCCTTGGCCATCACTCCTTCACTGCTCCACTACTCTCCCACGACCTCTATTAGTGTCAAAGTTAGTTGCTCCTTTGCCTATTCCTTTTTTTTTTTTTGTCTTCATCTTGCTTCTCCCAGAATAAGTCTTCTGGACTGCATTAACATTTGGGCCAGCAAGCCCATCAATACTCTCCCCAACAAGTTTAACTTTGTTCTCAAAGTGAAAATGAGGGAGTTGTTTGTTGGTTGATGACTTCAAAATCTTCAAAAGTATTCTCAAACTCAGGAAGTTCAGTCCACTTAATGAGCACTTCACGCTGTCCACTAGTTAAAGTTCTGATTTTCCTAGCTTCTTCTGGCTGCACTTGCAGCTCTAAGTTTTTGGTCAGGGATAATGGAATTTTCTAAGTGTGGACAGCAGGTTGTAGAGACCATTTAAGCTACGAAATGTGGAAGACAAGATGAATTTTGGTAGTAGCCAGAAGCTCTAAGCAGTAGGCCACCCATCCATGCTTAGCTATAATTTTGTAGGATCCATAAAATCTTGGACTAAGTTTGTCATTCACTTTCTTTGCTAATGCCTTCATTTCAGCAATCCATTACTTGATACTCACCACCTTCTCCACCACTATTGCTGCACTAACACAGTCATTAGCGCACCCACTTGTCCTTGCCGGTGTTGAAGGTTGGACTTCCACTATAGCTTTCTCTCTTTTAACCGCCAACATATGTCTGATCAGTTTGTCTACCGATTCCTCAATTTCAGCAATCCACTACTAGATACTCACCATGTGCTGCTCCCAATTCTCTACTTTGCCTTCCATCCTAGTATTAACCATCCCCCAAGAATCTCAACGCTCTAATGCCAATTTGACAAAGGCTTACTGAAAAATAACAGAACTAACACACCAGAAATAACACAGGAAACTTCACTTCTTTATAAATATGAACACACCAGAACCCTACAGCCAAGATAACATTGAAAAGTAAAGGTAACTGGACAATCCGCAGAAAACAACACAAATAAGAAATGATGGACAGCAACAGAACACAACCCAGACATAAACATAATCATAAACTGATAGTCTCAAGAGGCTAGAGTCTCTCCCAAGGAAAAACCCCTTCAATCTGATTCTTCACGCCAACAACCCTCCTCACTGCTTGGCCCTTCATAATCCCTGACCATCACTCCTTCACTCCACCAATACCCTCCCACAACCTCCAACAACCCTCCTCACGCCAAGGCTATAGTTGCTCCTTTGTCTATTCCTTCTTTTGTCTTCATCTTGCTTAACCCGGAATAAGTCTTTTGGGCTGAATTAACTTTTGGGCCAGCAAGCCCACCAATCTCAAAGGGAGATGCAAAAGTAAGAAATTTACTTATGCAACAAAAAAAATGACTTATGGACTCATTATGAGGACAAAAGAATAACCAGGTAATCAATATTTATAATATTAACCTCCAAGTTTTATAAAGAATGACATGTTGGTTGCTCATACCATACAGCAGAAGATTCCCAAAAGCTAAAACAAACTGACGGGAACATCAATAAATGCTAGCCAAGTCTGCTATAATCAAATCACATACATAAGCTGGTTTTGATCTGTGACAATGGGGAAGAGTAATACAGATGCAGATCAGATGGATATGCCTTTTTTATGGGAAGTTACAAGACAGATATTTAGTTTTCTCTGAGACGAACTATATACCTCTTAAATTGGACTAAATGAACACAATCAGCCTTGAATATTCAGCGCCAAGAAATATTGAAAAACCACAACTTACTATCCATAGAGCATTATAACAGTTTTTCTGTGAAATTGTAATGGGAGTGGAGCACGTTTTATGGTACAAAATTTTATGTATCGGTATTTAATTATTTCAGGCCCTGATGTCTGAGGAATTATAAACTTGCATTGCTGAAGCAAGTACTCATAGTGAATGTTAAGCAGTAGAAGAGAAAAAAAGGTCAATGCTCATAAACATGGCAACCTGCAATGGAGCAATTCAGTATATAGATGTTTATATATAAATATGTCATTATTGTCGCTAATTAGTAGAACTGACGTGACTTGATAAATTCAACATGATATACACAAAAATTGGTTGAATGACATACCAAAGGATTGCCTCTTGTGATATGACGACGTATAAGAAGCCTGTTGGGTATGAGTAGGCATCTCGGTATAATCCAATGACTCTAGGTCGCTTTCAGAATAATCCATATATAATGAGTTCAAACGGTTTACGGCCTCCAAGTTCCCTACACTAGCAGAATTTCTCAGTTGAGATGCATCAGAAGAGGTGCATGTTGCGAGTGCATGCCATCTGCTTGCAAGTGAAACTGTGTTTTGAGCTCTATGAGAAATTCTTGTAGCTGCATGCAGACAAATAATGATTTCAACGACCTGCAAAAGTGTAGATACCTGAAAGGATAGACGAAAGAAAAGAAACAGAATAAACTTGTAGCGAAAGAGCTTTAAATCTTAACAAAAGCAGGAAACAATGAGTAACTATTTAAATCTTAAGAACTGAGTAACTCCTCAATGGTTGGATTACCATAAGAATAGGAACTTATTCATTCAAGTTACGTGCACAAACTAATTAAACATAGAGAATGGAACTTACAGCAAAATCTCCACCGTTTGTTAAAGTAATTATTCCGCTATATATTGTGATCTGTAACAGAGTCACAAATTGGCTAGCTGTGACAACCAAGAACTCTAGAAGAAGATATATTCTGAACCTATGGCTTATTTTGGAGAGATGATAGCGTAACCGAATGTGCTCCTCCATGAGTAATAAAACATTAGATTCCCTTTCTAGGAGCTTCCCATAATCATCGAAGTGGATAACTTGCAAATTGCAGACCAAGTGAAACAAAATGCAGGCTGATAGAGAGATTGCACTCACATAAGTCCAAGATATAATCAAAGCTACTAAAGTAGCAACTGAGACCCACCATGACTCACGACGTACATATATAAGGCGAATGATTTCGCGGGCTGTCTTCAGAAGGAAACACGGCAGTACCCACAGAACGAGCAAGCGCATAGACTCCTAAAGGAAAAGATAAAAAATATAATATATTTTAGCCCTGCTTAATGGTGAATTCCTACCCCCTTAATATAAACAATGGAAGGGCAATGGAATGAAGCAGACGGATCAATAAGGCTCTGGTTGTGGGTAGAAGACAATCGTTTCTAGAACCGTAAGATCATAAAAGTAGAAAAATTGATAGAAATTTACACCGCTTTGGTAGAATTTTTAAGAACGGGAGCATGCTGAGATTTTAGTAAAACTAATTGAATTGGAAACAGTAAACTAAGTGCACATAAAATATCTCAGTTTGCAGTAACGATCATGGTGATGTAACAGAAACTAACATAATCGAAAATATGAATTTGTAGTTGTGCAGACACTGATAGACCAGTTCGAATTCATCGATTCAAAAAAACTACCAAGCACAGACGATGAACAATAATTTTTAAACTAATTGGTCACACGTAGATATCTAAGAAACTTGAATTTGCTCACCGAAATTTGTTTGACGTAATCGTTGTGAAAGCAGGCCATTTGCCCACTGTAGCGGTCTACGAAGAGAAACCTCCTTAAACCGTACTTGCGCAGATTATGGGAGATGCAAATCAAGGAAACGGCGGCAAGACACGCCTGAAAGGCCACAACGTCCATCTCAAAATGCTTAATCTGATACTTCTCACAGTGAGAACAATCGCAAAAGTGGAGCGCCAAGAGTGGAACCGCCACACCAACCCCTACGAACGCACTCCAAGACAGAGCAAAGCTCACCAACGAAGACTGCTTGAACCCAAGTACAGTGAGAAACGTTTCTAAACGACGAAGCGTTTGATCCAGTTGTGTCTCTTCATCATTTTCTTGTTGTTGCTCTTGTTGCTGTGCTTGCCCTACTTGACTCTGATTTTGATTTGGATTTGAACTCGAAGTGAGAAGGGGCAACAGACGAGGAGGTTGATCTGGTTCTGAATCGAGATTGGCCATGACTCATGGATTGAAAAACGGCAAATAAAACATCAACGTTTAATGCGATGGATGATATCCCATTCACCGAAGGTGATTCAACGAAATTTTGGACCGTCTAAAGTGAGTCAAGGTGCTGGACCCCCTCTTGGTTTAGTTTCTACTTCACTCTGCTTGCACGAATGTCTAACGTCTTGAAAATTATAAGATGTTTGGTGAAATTGAGAGCTCGGTTTGGTTCTTTCTCTTCTGGATGACGCGTGGGATATACCATTCACCGAACGCCAACAAATCTCAAAGCCCGAACAGATAAATGTGACTGTTGGATAGATCAGGACTCCGTAGATCAGCGTGGTATGCGATTATGATGTATTCTTAGATTTCAAGTAGATTATGGCCGTCGGAGACAGTGAAGTAGAAAATCGGAAACACTGTCCATTTCCCAACTTTTTGGGGGAATGGAGCGATGGAAGTTAATGGTTAAATTGGACTTGGAGGAGAGAATCGGAGAAAACGAGCCGAACGGAGAAAAGAAGGGCCGGGGGGGGCGGGGGGGGGGGGGGGGGTTGGAGTCCGGATCAGCTCATGTTGCGGCGCGAAAATGAGCACTCATTTTCGCTCAATCTCATCCGTTCACTATATCTCACGCTGAGGAGCTTGCCACGTTGCAGATCCAGTTTAATGAAACGCAGCGTTTGAATTTCTTATTTGAAGATGCAATCAAAGCCATTCGGGTGATCCATATTCAGCACCAAGCCACACGTCCACGCAATCCAACTCCTGCTGCCATAATCACTTTCCCTTTGGCTTCGACGGTCGCTCATTGCTCCTGTATCCACTTCATTGTTAATAAAACTTCCATCGCCATTTCCAAAGACGCCGCAGCATGCCGCAAGTCTTTCAAGGTTAGTGTGCTTCTCACTGCTCCTTATTATTAATATTTCTCCTTCCATTTCATCTTGCTTTCCCACTAATCTTCTTGTATTGCAACTGTGGTTTTCATTTCTGATGGATCCCACTTGAATATTTTGCTAGTTAATTTTAATATTTTAGTGATACATTATTGCATCAATTAACAATGGTTTGGATTTGGAGTTTGCCTTAGATCATAGATTCAATTAATTAACCATGATATTATATATATGTATATACACATATATTTTTTCATCTTTTGCCTATGCATCTCTGGTGCAATACTCTGGTTGTTGGAGCTTCATCATAGATTCAATTTTTTTTTTTTAAATAATGGCTGGCTTGCAATGGACCTAACTTTGCAACTTGGATGGTATCCAATTTACACTTTTCTGATCTGCGGAATTACCTAGCACAAATTCATGCAATTCTGTTACTGGGTTACCTCTGAATCAGCCATTGATTTGTATTGTTGGATTTGTGACTTGTAGTAAATTTTGACAATGATGATATGTAGTTTCTTTGTAAGCTTGTTGGGTTGAGAGGATTTGGTTGGTGCCACTGAGGCCAGCCATTCAAATATATATAGTTATTTAGTGCTTTGTTTACTTCTACCTCATGGATGGTCAAAACTAAAAGACCAATTAAAATTGTACATGCTTAATTGAAATTGTACATGCTTCTGATTGAATTGAATTTTGGTCTTTACAAATGAACTTGTACATGTTTTTCATTGGGCATGTTTTTTCTTCCAGGTTTCCACTTCCCAGGACCCAAAACCTCCACAACACAAAACTAGGCAGCTGCTTATAAAGTCTGCACATGTGATTGTTTTTTCTTCTAGATTTCCACTTCCCAGGACCCAAAACCTCCACAACACAAAACTAGGCAGCTGCTTATAAAGTCTGCACATGTGATTGTTTTTTCTTCCAGGTTTCCACTTGCCAGGACCAAAAACCTCCACAACACAAAACTAGACAGCTGCTTATAAAGTCTGCACATGTGATTGTGATGCTTTTGATATCAGATGCTACTGCTGCACAATTCTACAAGTTTGAACAATTCAATAGCTGCTTCAACAAGTTTACACAAAATTGGGCTACAAGCTTCCATGATGCTTCTGATATTAGCTGCTGTTGTTGCATGAAAAAGATGAAAATGAAGAGATTGTCACTTGATACTGATTGCCCTTTTGTACATTGTTTGAGAATATATGTTTGGTAGGAAAAAGTAGGCTCTTGTTCATTGTTTGAATATAAGTTGAGACAAAGTTCAATGTAAGGAAGAGACCGCTGTACTGGATGAATATATCAATAAAATAAAATTTTTTTTTTACCTTAAATCCATTGTTTCAAGTGACTGCACAGGTTGCTCAAAAGGCATCTACATTACAAAAGAACCATAATCACAACATAAGCAATAATTTAAATTTTAACCTAATAAAATAGGTAAAATATATCAAAGTGAATTGTATAGCTTAGAATTATAAAAAGCATATAACACACAATTTTTTCATTTTGTACAATTAAAATATTAGCTTCATACTAA
This sequence comes from Erythrophleum ivorense, assembly GCA_026724425.1. Classification (NCBI taxonomy): domain Eukaryota; kingdom Viridiplantae; phylum Streptophyta; class Magnoliopsida; order Fabales; family Fabaceae; genus Erythrophleum; species Erythrophleum ivorense. The sequence goes on along the minus strand of JAIUCV010000147.1, from coordinate 1,011,039 downwards.
TTCCAAATATGCATAAACCTATTCTTTTAGAATATTAAAGTCTCTTACCATAGGCATGTGAAATTCATTGTCATGTGTATAAGAGAATGCGTGAGGTGCCGGTGGTGCTGAACAAGATATTCCCAATTGCATTTGTTTGTGTGCTTCATTATGCTACAAAGATTAGGCAAAATTATACATGCATTCAATTAAAGTATAAAAACTAGAGGGTAAATGTATATATAAGCACATTTTTACTTACCGCATAAGGTTGACTTTCTAAGTTTTTAACTCTTGTAGATAATCTTTTTTTTTTAGGTAGCTTCTCCCACCAACCTTTTATACGTTTTCTATTCTTCAAACCAATTCTCCTCTTAAAACCCTTGGGGAGTGCTGTGCTCTCACTTGCTGGTAATGTGGTAACACCACTATCATTATCTGAACTTTTTCGTGTCAAACGAAGCTCTCTAACTTGCTTACTTAATTCATCCACGACTTTATTTACTAATAAGAATCCTTTTAGAAAGTCAGATACTTCAGTTGCTAATCTTATTAGCTTGGGACAAAGCAGGCGATACCTTTGTGTGCTATCAAGCCGAGCATCTTCCTTCACTTCCTTCCCTCTCACATCATGTATTACACCACTTCTTGCTTCTTTTGTCCACCTTTTGAGAATATACTGATCAGGAAGCACTTTAACATCCATGACATCAAAGACCTTCAAGGCATGACAACATAGTATACCAAATGTCTCAAATTTCCTGCAACTACAAGAAATTGATCTATTGCATGGATTAAATGACACCTTGTATTTTCCCTCTTGACCAAACATAGCAATAACATATTCAAACAATGATTGACTTTCATTTCTATGTTTAATACATGCAGCATGTACTAAATCAAACTCTTGTTGGAATATATCAAAGATGGGAATGGTGTAAATCTTAGAAAGTTGTCGCAACATAAATGAATTCTCACTTTTCAATCTTGGTATTTTTTGTCGTGAATCAAACTCACATTTCAACTCATTGTACCGTTTGTCATTCACTACTCGTTCAAAGTGCTTAAAGAATTGAATGATATCCAACTCTGGTTTCATCCAACTCTTGAAGTCTGAATTTAGGCTTTCACTAAGTTGTGTACTTCGCATACCAAGAGTGACAACTTTCTTTAGGTGACAAGCAGCCCATTTTTCCTTGATGCGATAAACTGATTTCAACCATGTGTTTTCTTGAACATCATATTTTGATAGCAAGTGGCTCCACGCTACCTCAAACTGCATTTCCTCATCATAATCATACATGCATCGCCTAAAGTCAGTTAAGAAATGACTTCCTTCTTTCATTAAATTACCAAGGTGCTTGTTGCCGTTTTGCATTAAGTGCCATGTGCATAACTTATGTGAAGTCTCAGGCATCACCTCTTGTAATGCTTTTGCCATTGCTTGGTCTTGATCAGTAAAAATTGTCAAGGGCTTTTTCTGCTTGTGTGCTTCCAAAAAAGTCTCAAAGAGCCATTTAAATGATTCCGTTGTCTCATCATATAACAAGGCTGCTCCAAATATCACTACGCCTCTGTAATGGTTAAATCCACAAAACAAAGCCAGTGGTCTATTTTCTTTGTTAGTGCAATATGTTGTGTCAAGGGATATTACCTCACCAAAATACCCATAATCAATCAACATACGTGCATCAGCCCAAAAGACATTAGTTATCTGTTCATCTATGTCCATTTGATAAGCATGAAAAAATGATGGATTTTCCAACAATTGTTGTTGAAAATATTGCATCAAAGTCCCTACTTCTCCATAGACCATGCTTCGTTGTCTTCTTGATCGAAGATAATTCTTGGCATCCAACCGCGTATACCCCAAGTTAGCTCTTCCTCCTGCATGCATACTCATTAACTCAAAAGATGCTCTCTGTTTAAGTCCAGAATCTTCTGCCAACTCAATTTCATGGGCTTGAACTTCAGATATCTTACGTTGAGATGCCAACATATGAGAAGTCTCTGGTAGATGAAGCGGATGATTATGTTCATTAACCAAATCATGTACTTTGTATTTTCCATTGACTAGTTAAACTCCCATTCTTGCCAAACAATTGGTCCTAGTCTCAAGCCGAGGATTCATTACCATTAAACGTCTTTTGTCTTCTCGGCGATGACCCTCTTTGCAACAAACATATCTGCACGAAGTTATAGAGCCATCTTTACTCCTATTGAAATATTGTTTCCTTACTCCAAACCCGATTCTTGCACCGTAGTCACCCCAAAACTTCCATGCAGCATCTAAGTTATCAAATTCCATTCCTAGCTTCGGCTTCCAATCAACTTCCATGATAGGTTCCATCATCAATTTCAAGAGACTATACACAAATAAAAATGGTACCTGAAAAAAAAAAACAACAAAGTTACTATATATGTTATTGTAGCTTAGTATATGAAGCTTTCGAAGCAAAAAATTAACTTTTTGAAAATTCAAATATGATTAAATTAAATATATCTTTTTTAATATCAAAGCCACTTTTGAAAGTTCATAAGCATAGTATGGATTAGCTTTAAGATTAAAAGCCACTAGTTTTAAATTAGACTAAAAACTTATATATATAACATATAATAGTTATGCAAACTCATTTAAGCTAGAATTTTTCCATGTTTATTATGGATACCCAATAACTAAATTTTACTAAAAACAAATTCTCATATTAGTAATTAAAAGGTGCCATCAAAGATTTATTTAAGATGCAAAACTCCCCATTTGGATGTCAAGTTCACAAATTATGAGCAATAAACGAAACCGTTATATATCTTCTTCTTTTTTATTTTAAAAGAAAAAAAAATCACTATAGGAAAATCTTCTTCTTCACCTCTATTAATCATATTTCAAACCATATACTCATTCTCATCCTTTTTATTAATATAGTTTCTTCTATACTTTCCTCTCTTACACATTACTCCCACCAACTTGCAGATTCCAACCCCTATAATGAAGCTTCTTCACAATCATAGAAACAGATCCATGGCATAAAACAAAGAAACTATATACCTCAAAGCATTAACAACACTTGCAGAAACATAGCCATCCCTCGAAAGTTTGGAGCATCAGACAAAGAAAGAAGGTGCAAGGATGGAGGAAATTTTCGCGCCAACAACGTAATGACACAGACGTGTAACAATGCTTCTGATATTAGCTCCAAAACGCAGCGTTCTGGGGAGGCAACGTGGCTACTTGGAAGGCATTGATCTCATGGATAACTCTGATTTGGCACAGGGCATTATGAGGAAAGAAAAAAAAACTCAAACGCACGGTTTTATTAAAGCGCTGGCAGCTTCTCGTGCGGCAGATTTACTGGACGGTTCAAATGAAAGCAAAATGAGTAGCTCATGTTCCCGCGCAAACATGAGCTGATCCGGACTCGGGGGGTTGCGGTTAGACATGTGTGGGTTCCATGTGACCTCATTCATGTCTTTTTTTTTTTAAATAGATTTTCTTTCAGATTAGATTGGAGAAAATATTTTTATTTTTTTAATTTTATTTAATATTTTGAATTGATTTTTTTAATTTAAAATATTTTAAAATAATTTTTAAACTTCCAATTTTATTTCATAAAATTTCTTTTTTAATGAGTTTCATTAACTAGTCATTATTAATTATATTCTTCTCCAAAATACATTAGGCTTAAAAAATAATTACTTAAGGACTCATTCCTATATTATATTAGGCTTGATAATATAAATAAATATAATATATTATGAATTTATTATTTATTTTGTACAAATAATGTATTATAAAAACTTAAATATTAAATCTTTTTTATATATTAAAATAATATCAATTTTTTATATATAAAATTTTATCAATACTTTCTCATTCTAACCCTCATCTATAGAAATGTTTACGGGTTAGGCTAAATAGATTTTGGCTTAACTTGATATTTGGCATAATTTTACACTAATCTACTTTTTTTTAAGCTTAATACTTAGGGCCAACTTGATTGATTTAATATTGGGTTAGTAGGCCACTTTTTTTTTTAAGTTTTGGTACAAACTATTAAATGACTTTTAAAAAAGTTTTAATATAAATTCTTGTAAAATTATACATTGTCTCTAAAAATGAAATTTTTATATAAATTTCTACAAAATATTTTTTTTCTTTAAATTCATAAGACTATGTTAGACCAAGCTAAATTGACTAACATGATCGACCCAACCCCATCATTTGACTAAGCCCAATTTACTTTTTTTTTTATTACTTAGCATAATATAACTGAATGAAACTAGGTAAGGATGAACATAGATTGAATGAGATCAAGTATTGGCCCATCCAATTTTGTATCAACCTTTTTATCTAAATTCAAAGTCCAAACCTAGTTAGATTTAATACCAGGCAAAGTCAAGTTGGCTTTTTTAAGTTAGTCGAGCCACTTTTTAAAAATATATATATAATGACTTTAATGAAATAAAACTTTCATATAAGTCTTTTATAAAATTATATTTCACTCTTGAAAATAAAATAAAGTTTTCATATAAACTTTTATAAATTATTTTTTAAAAAAATGAATATGACCAAGATAAATCAAGTTAAACTAATTAACATAATTAGCTTAATCACGTAGCCAAGCTCAAAATGCCTTTTTAATTTTTTGACCTAATCCAATTAACTGTATTGTGACTGGGTGTGACCAAGTAGTGGTGATCATAGATTGGGTTGAATATTGGTCTAGCTTGATGCCTAATTCATTTTTTTTACCAAAATTCATTTTCTAAGATCAATGTTTAAGCCTTACTAAGCCTAGTTCAATCTAGGATTGGGCTAAGCTGGGCAAGCTACTAAGCACTATATGTAGGTTTTCTCACTTATGCTCTCTTTTTTTTCAAGTTAATATTATATATAATAAATTTGGATAAATATATTAAATTTTTAAGTAAATGGTATTTTTGTCAAAAAAAGTTAATTTTTATTCTATATAATGTTATATAGTGTATCACCAAACAAAAAAAATTATCTCACAAAATATATTATTTTATATAATATTATATCAAATATTGTTTAATTTTAAAATTTTAACTATCTTTATCCTATGGATCTTATATAATATATCAACTAGGCTAAGAAAATATTACTTGATACACTGTCTTCCATTTCATATTCATTCCCATCTTGTTCATAATAAATTTCTTCAAGTCTATTTTCCTTATTAACCACACATTGGCCTGTCCTTATTTATTACGTCATCTCAAGATCACTCACTCCATGGCACCCTGGTCGTCCATTATGAGTCTAATCCGATCCTTTAAATATACATGGAGAAGCCCGTATTACAAACTAATATTTTTTTCTGTATATCTTAATTGTTTCTACAAGGTTTAGACATTCTCAATGGCTCCATAGGTGTATTTATCTCATTGATTTATTGTCCCACCAACATATTTCATGGTTGATAATGTCAAAAATTGATCTCCATATTAAAATATTCCATGTTAGAGGTAAAAAATAAAAATATGAATAAATTACATAAATTTCACCTCTAAGTTTAAAACATATACAGATCTTCATTAAAATAAAATTTATTTTATAACTTACTCTGATTTTAAATTTTTTTACTAATAGAGTTTATTTTAGTCAAAAAAAATTTAAATTAGACTAAAATATAGAATAATTTTTATTTCAAAAAGAATTTGTATATGTTTTAAAAATAAAGAAGAGATCATTATAATTTACTTATATTTTTATTTTTCATCTTTAACATGAAATATTTTAATGTGAAAATTCATTCTGGAGATAATTTTTGACATTACTAAGCATGGAATATGTTGTGGGACAATAAATCAATGGACGAAAGTGTGGATAACTTTTGTTTTAGAAATGATCTGCATATGTTTTAAAAATTAAAAAAAAATGTATAATTTTAATAAAATTAAAAAGATGTCTGTGTAATTTTCTCTAAATATAGTATCAAAATATTTAATAAACATATGCGCAAGGAGACGAAAAATAACACTATGGCCCTTTTGAATAATACAGATAAGATACAACATGTTAGAAATAAAAGCTACTACAAATCGTGACAATTTGGTGAACATTGTCAATAGTTTAATGTCATAGATAATGAGATTATCTATGCTAATATGTTATGGTAAATTCTATTGTCAGCAAAGTAAATTGTTTATGCTACTTAATTAGGTCCTTTGGACTTTCTTCTATTGGAATGACATATAAGTCTAGGTTACTTTCATTTAATAGTAGTAATAATTTACGTTATATGTCATAAGTTTTAATGTTGGCAAAAAAGCGATAAATGAGTTACAAATATAATGTTTATATATACTTATTTGATTGCTATAAATTATGTATAATTATAATTATTAACTTGAAATACATTGAATTTGGATTATCTTCATCCCTGGAAGATGAGATTCGTTTGTGTATAACATGTCTGTCAGGTTTTAATACTATAGATAATTTAAATTGAATATATGATTAAGAGAATCTTGTATTCATGATAAAATACTTCATTTAGCACTAAATATTATTGAATTATGCATATTATTAAATTTTATACTATTACCAATAAATTGCAAGTTAAATATCTTTAATATAGCTTTTAAAATGGTCCAAAGTAAAAACAATAAGTATTGAAGTAAATAGAATAAAAGATCAAAATCATACTTTATTTTAAGAAATAACAAGCAAGAAGGATGATCCAGAAATTAAAAAATTTAAAGATTTAAATATTTGAAAGTTTGATTGCAATAGAATAGCAAATAGACACAAATATGTATATAAATTATATGCTAAAATCTTTTATGTAAAATTAAATTATTTAGATTTGCTTTTACTAGCTCAAGATATTTTCTTAAAATATGTGTCTGGATCTAGAAAATAATGAGATATTAATTTTACTTAAAATATTATTTTGATATTTGATCACTATTTTGATCATATCTTACAAATGGTTTAAAATTTTGATATGAAATTTATTACATTTAAAATAAATTCAAAGAGTTTTTCAATAATAGATTATCCACTCAACATGAAGTTTAAATGAAAAAAAGTCATGACCATTCAAAGTTGAAGCTGTTGACTTTTTTTAATACCTATAAATCAATTAACAACTTGTGTAAGTTGATTGATAGCCTAGGAATTTTAGGAAATATTAATCTGAGAGCAACCAATCAATTGTTACTCATAATGAGTTACCTATTAGATTAAAAATTCAAAATAATATTTATTATTTTAGTTACAAGTCGATTGGTATATTTTGACAATGAATTAGCAACATTAAAGAACTTTTTTTTTCCTGCTAATGTGCATAACATCTTTTTCATATATCTAGCAACTAGTTTTCATAAAGCCTTATAAATATATGACATTCCCTATACTTTTTTAAGCAAAAACCCAAGTGTTGTGATGTGATTTTCAACTTGTGTCAAGATTTGTAAGATCTCTATTATTTGAGTTCTTAAAACTTTATCTTTTGTATCTATAATATAAGAGAGTTTATTTGAACAATTTTATTCTTTTACAATCTTTATAAGTTAGAGGCTGTGGTATCTTTTATGAGAGAAAGAAAGAGAGAATGAGTTCTTAAAGTAATTTTTTCCTAGAGAAAGAGATGTGCTATGTTTTAGAAAGAAAAACAATTTTAAATTTAAGTTAAAAGTTGTAAAGACTCAAAGTATCCAGTTAAACTTGTAAAATTAGCAAAAAAATCTTAAATGGAATCTTGAGAACTTAACATAGGCTTGAATCGGAACCAATTTGAGATAAACAAGAGTAAAGAAATTTTTTGAGTGATTTTCCTTTAAGAAAAATGATATTCTTTGTTTTTAAGAGAAAAATAACTTTAGGTTTAGTTAGAAGTTGTAAAGGTTCAAAAGACCTGATTAACTTGTGAAATTAGTAAAAAAATATCAAATAAAATCTTAAAAATTTAATATAGACTTGAACTAGAACCAAACCAAGATATACCTTAAGTTTGCTTATCTCCTTTTCCTAAACTTTTTACATTTCAAGTTGTTCTTTTATTGCACAGTTTTTTTTTTTTTCAAAATGTTTCTTTGACATTGTGCTTAAAGTATTTATTATTTACTACTTAATACACTTTTTTACATCTATTTCAAGTAACTCAATTTGTTGAAGAAATTACAAAATTATTTTAACTTACTTGAAAACAAGTTTTTATACATGTTTAACTATGTATCATCAAGTGTCTTGTTTTTTGAAATAAAAGTTGTACGCATCATATTTCAAGCATCAACATAAAATTTGTTTTGGATTGATGTAATTTTTTTCCCTTTATACGCTTCAAATTAACCTTAATAATAAATATTTAAAAATAACCTTTTTTTGGGTAGACACAGGATTCACTTCTTTCTTAAATGTGGTCGTCATGTCTAACAACTTACTCATGGTAAGCATTTAAAAAAAACTATCTCTTATATGTTTAATTCCACTCATAGTATATCTTTTTAAAATAAAATCAAATTTGATTATAATTAACTTTAATTAAAATACGTTCAAATATTTTATATGTGCAAAGGGGCAATAACAATTTTTTTTTTTAAGTGCAAATAGGCAAGAAAGAAGGATTAAAGGAACATAATGTTGGAAGGACGATGATATCTTCTCTTATCAGTGGCACCGACGCATGGCATAAAGGATGAACCTACCGAAACCTGTTGCATTTTATGGGCTCGTCAAACTGAAAACTACATATGCTTTATCGAACAAACGACACAGAACCTCGGATCAAATGAAAAAAATACCAGTTTCTTCAGCTGTCAACGCTTTTCGTCGTCGCAGTTTCGTCAACGGCCATCACTGCACGATCTGCTCTGTTGTGGGTGCCTTCCGTCAGATTTCCTCTGCCGCCTTCGTGTTTCAGGTCCCATGTTGAACAGTGAAGTCAGGATTCAGAAAAAACTGGACCTGATCCTAGGGTAGAAAATCCAACCGGCTCAATAGGATTGGTTAGAAAAAAATAAATATGAATTTAAAAAAGCTTTTTTATAAAAACCCATTTAAAAAATTTAAATATAAGAAAATGAGTTAAATTCAAATTTTTTTTATAACATTTGGCTTAATTTATTCGAGCAACTTTTTTTTTAATATATTATTGTAATATTTTAAATTTTATCTAGTTTTATTTCCTTCTACTTTATCTTTTTTTCACAAATAAAATTTAAAAATCAATTATTAATATAATTTAAAGGAAGAATGCAATTTTCAGTTGATATGGATTAAAACTTTGATATTAAGTTATGCATGTTAAATATAAAAAAATAATAGAATCTTATAATTAAAATAAGAAAAATCATATAAGTATTAACTGTATCTAATGGATAATTATTATTTTATTTTAACTAAAAAAACTTATATTCTTAAATAATATAATTAGAACGGACTACATCATTCATTAATAAATGGATTTGATAAATCTAAAAGTATAATTAATATCAAATATTTTGTTGTAAATTATCAATTTTGAAAAAATGCTTGTTTCTTCATTTTTTTTTTTTACAAAAAAGAGTATTGAATTATCAAATAATTTAGGCCCAAAAAGAAAACAAGGGGAAAAGTGAGCCGGGCCCGGTTGCATTTTTTTGGAGTCAAGTTTGAGTCCACTGATTAAAAAAACAAATTGTACCCCAACTTAAGTCTCATGCAGGATCTAATCAATATTATATTTTGATCAAAAGTTAGGCGTATATAAAAATAGTATTAAGGATTTCCCACTAAATTGTTAGGGCTACACATATTCCTACAATATTTAAAGTTGAATTAAGAGAGCATATTGCATCGTTTTCTTTCCTTTTCATGAATAAGGGAAAGAAAAAATTGAAGTTTATGTTGACTAGGACTTCTTCTCTCTCCTGTGTCCTCTAATCTTTGGGCGAAGGCAACTATTACCCTTTTGCTAATTAAACATGCATAACTTTAGGTCTCAATCTTTCACCGCCAAGATTTTGCAAAAGTAGGAGAACGATGTTACGGCTGCAACATGGACAGTGGTCCTGCAAACAATTGGAAGAAGATTTTTTCTTGTTTTTTCCTTTTGGTTCCCAATAGAAGAATGATCAAGAAAGCCTCTATAGTGTTGGAAAACATTACAGAGAAGAATCATTGCTACTTGGTTGTCTCCCACTTCGTATGTTTTGTCGTTTTGTGAATAATGACCAATAAACGATCAGTCAACATTGCTATTATCTTGAACCAATTACTGTTAAATAATATTTCCTTTTTTTTTTTGCCATTTTAATATTCATGCTCTTGCATCCTATCGATCGGAGAGCAAAACAATAAATTACAAATCTTGGCTTTCAATAAAGATATGTATGCTTAAATCTACATGGTTTCTGCGAACAAAATAGTGCATCTCAAAGAAGCAGAAGATGCCCCACCAATAAAACGGAGTTACGAGTTCCAACGGATCATATAGATACGCTATTGGGAATTCCACGACCAGTTACACCTGGTCCTGATGACGGAAGCAATAGTTCATAGGGAGGGACGCCGGCACCACTTCTGTTTTTTAGACGGACGTCCTTATTTCTTACGTTTATTATTTCCTCTATCTCCTCCAGTCTAGAAGAGAATTTACTGAACAGTTTCTGGATCTCTTGATCATTGATCCAACGAGTATGCAGTGGGTTCACTTGACCCAAATACTCTTCATCAGGGGAATGAGTGGACAGTGTGTCCTGAACCGCCATTACTTTGGTAGCTTGAAGTTGAGTAGGCAACGATGATAGGAAAACGTGCTGAGGATTTTGAATAAACTTCTCGTAATCAGGCTCCTTTTCTTCGGGAATGAGTTTTCTCATCAGGGTAGGACGGTTAGGCACATACCCTCCAAAGGGGTATTGTCCGAAGTTTATTGCAGCATGTTGACCAGAAGCAACCCAAATCATTGTGGAAAGTATACCAGAGAGGTTCTCTCTGGCGTCGAGTTTAGGCCACCAGGGCTCATCCCTTTTGTCATGATGACCCTTACATTTAATTTCATTCCACCATGCTTGGAGCTCAACATCAGATGTGACAGAATTTGGGTCAGAGTAGAAGTGCTCAACATAAGATTCTACCCACTCTTTTATGGCAGACCAGATTAGGAGTCCATCTGCAGCGTAAGGGTAGTCTTCAATCACCAGTTTTACACCACAGGGCATTGAAGGGTCTTCTACAGCCATGCCTCTGGGAACCAGAGAAAAAAGTATCAATATGCCACTAGTACTGTCAAGGTTGTAGTATGAAAATAAAACTAGAAGAAAGAAAAGAAAAACATTGGTCATAAAGCCATTAAGCTAGTAAATAAGTACAAAAGAGACAGCAGGGGAAAATTTGAAAGCTGGGGGTTTATAGCATTGTAAATTTGCAATACATGCGGAATTTACCTTCGAATGAGATCAGCTGGCAGTGACTCCATATCAAACCGCCACATATTCTTGTAGGCTGCTGAGCTGAGCTCCATTGCATACTTTCCTGGACTGAAAGAAGCCTCAATTACTCCCCCTCCATTTATTAGATTCTGCCGTGCAAGTGCGTTAATTTCCAGTGTATAGCGCATATGAGGGTGCAGCAGCTTGTAAATGGGGTGCATTGAGCTTAGCTGTCTATGAGTAGCAAGTATATACGGCTCCATGCATGCATGCGTCCTTAACCTGCATATCAATAAGTACCAACATATCTTCCTTTCAGCCGATTACGAGCATATCCACTATCTCTTCTGAATGAATCAATTTAGAAATGAATTTCAATCAGAATTGTCTCGAATTTTTACACTTTGAGAAGCATTATAGTCACAATGTATTTTGGATTTTTTTCCGTAGACTGCCTGAAATCAGCCCTTTATGTTGGAAATTGGAACTTGCGCGATCAAATCTAATTGTTTCTTACCAATGATTTACTAGTTGATGGATGCCAGCATCATTTGAGCAAACGTGAGCTTTTGTTAACTTCCAAATCCAGTGTGTGGTAGCATCATGCCCATGTGTATAAACTCGCTTATTCCATGGTGATGAAGGTGTTGGAGGAAGCGAAAGCTCTATAGCAATGGGCCGCAGAATACCATTGGGAGTATAGAAGAGAATTGTCCTTGACGCATAGGCTTTCCTCCCAGGCAAAGAGTTCATCTTCTTGATAAACGGCAAAAGCATGTCGTGGAAATCTAGGATAAATAGTCTTTTTTCCTCAATAGCCTGCCAGAATAGAAATAAGAGGTAGAAGAGAATGGACTTCGAATTTCTGTCAGATAAATAAGTCAGGCAAAACTAGAAAAATATAGCAAACCTTTTCCAAGCTCATTCCTCCAATTTCTTGCTCTACTAGTTCCTTAGTTATCGCTGACTCTGAAGGGCCATATTTAGTGGGATCTAGTTTGCTGCGAATGGGGAATTCCTATGGAAGACAGGTAACCAATAAAGATACTGCTGACAAACAAATTAAAACTTCAGCAATGCCATTGATTGTTATGAAGATTACCTTCAACAGCTCAATATTTACTGGATTGACCCCGGCTAAAGTCTGCCTTGCAAATTCATTGTCCCGCAACCAAGAGAATCTATCCCCTGCACCAGTACAAAAACTAGTACCGATGACGTGAATTCGGTTTTGAAACTTACTAAAGTATGCATGCACGCTAACATAAGCTAATGAGCCTCATATTAACCTGTCTCATGAAACTAGAAAGGGAAACAGTAGAAGTAACATACTTTTTATAACAGCTGGGATTTCATATTTTAATAATCTCTCCCCAACACTGACGACCTGCTTCATCATCTTGCCCAATAACAGATTCTCTACAATGTCTTTATGCTCTTCATCTCTCAAAACAACTCCATCAGTATAAAGCTTGTCAATGTCCGAGAAGCACTTAAAAGGAATGTCTGAACTTGACAGCGTAGCAGCAAGTGAGGGAATAAGATTGTGGAACAGAGCTTTCAACCTTCCAGCAGAGAAAGTATCCTGCTTGATTTCTTCAAAAGTTTCATCCCGGGGCACGTATACAGGATGGGGCTTTTCAATTCTACTCTCACATAGTGGATCTATTAAAACCCACACCAACCATGTTGCTGGCAAGATTAGAAATGTTTTTCCAAATGCCATAAATGCAAACATAAAAGAAAAAATGTACTTTTTAGTCCCTCACACTCAAATTTTCAGCCCTTGAATCTTACTCTTATATGATTCAATACTTAACACTTTTGTCTCACTGTTCGTCAGTCTCAACACATGTATATTTGCCTTGATTTCGACTGAGGAAAGATTAAAGACTCAAAAATTTCAAAGACTGAATCGTATAAGAATTAGTAAGATTTAGAGATTGAATACTTATGTATAGACAAAATGTATATTTTCTCTATTTTTTATTAAACAATGCAATATACCTGTTTTGGTTGGAGGCCTGCCGGTTCTACAGCGCCTAGGATAAGGCCTCTCATCACCGCCTAGTACTGGCCTAGCAAGGTCCCCGTCCTTATCAGGATTTCCCAAGTCATTGTAAGGAGCATAATCGTAGATTCTATCATGAGGCTTTCTCTCGCCTTTTCCAGTACCCCTGATGCTTAGCAAGTCCTCACGTCGAAGATCTTTAATACCAGCTGGGGTTTGTGATGGTAAGTATGCCTGTCCGAGCGCTAAGCTTATGTTAGCAGAGCAACAACTCCACAAACCATCATAATTTATGAGAAAATAAGAGGAAGTAAAAGGTTAGTGCTTTTGACAATTTCTCACTTGATTTTTGAATATGATTCTACTTTCAGGATTGTCATTGCGCGAATGAATCCACGTATTTGCTGGGAAGAAAATGGGTCCTCCTTCAAAGCCATGAATGACGATCTCCAGCAAGTAGAACTCCTTGCTATGAAGATTGGTAACGAGAATAGCCCCAGGGCATCCAAAGTCATTTGGGACAGTGAAATTAGCAGAGTATTCGACAATGTAAGAAAGGTTCGACGGCTTAGGCAGCCACCCTCTTACGTAAGTTTGAACGCTTTTTCCCGAATTAGTAACTGAAAAAAAAAGGTAAAATGATGAATTTTGTGAAAAGTAGAAAATTAAAAAAATTTAATCAACTCCATAGACGGTTAAAAAAAAGTATATATTTATTTTTTTAGATTTTTGATAAAAAATAACAACAATCAATAACCACAACAATCGACGAGAGTCCTTCCTTGACGCACATAAAGAAATATATTCCAAAATTGACCATTACTTAGTTTTGGGCTGGTACGCATGATGGGAGTAAACAAGGCTGTGTTTCCTAGGAGAGAATAGAATATAGATGGGAACAGGGTTTAAAAGAGGAAATATATATATATATATATATATTATTTTAATAATATTTATTATTTTTTAAATAAAATTATGACTATTATTTTTTATTTTATTTTTTTTTCTTCAACTTTTCTTCTCACAGGATAAAAAAATAATAACTTTCAGTCGCAACTTAGTATTAAATAAAGTTGACACCATCAAACCCAGCAAAAGCTGCTAGACCAAAAATCCCCACTTTTTTTTTCCTTTTTTCTCACTCTCCCTTTTTTCTGTGAAATAAAATCTTGGAGCAGGTCTAACAGAAGAGGCAACAAAAAGATCATCAGAGCTACATCATGAAGAAGATAATGGTTGAATTCATACCACAGTGTAGTTGATACCTCAGTCATCTCTTTAAACGGAAATAAAAGAAGCAAAAGGTCGAAAAGGCTAAAAAAACGTCAGACACACTAGTGATTAGATCCTTAACTCCATCACTCCGTGCCCGTGAACGGCATCAGAAAATTAAATATAAAAAATTGAAATGGCAAGTGTAAATTTATAATTAAACTAACCAGGATCGATTTCCTCACTGATAAGCTGAATCTGGATTCCCTGGCCGAACCCGTTAACGAAGTATTCCCACTGATCTTCAAACTTGTCAGTAATCTTCTCCTTCATCTTTTTTCTGATTGTTACTACCGCCTTAACTCCGATTCCTTCACTGCCAGAAGAAGAAGATAGCACCGACGCGTTGGTCTTTTCGCTGTCCGCCGGAGACGCGGTAGTATCAGCAGTCTTGTCGCCACTTCTGGTCACAGCTTGAATCTTGACATTCCGGTTGACCCGTGACCCGGGAGCCGAAATACGGATCTTCCGGCGTCTTCCAATGAAAGCAACGGCACGGATCAGAGGAGAACGACGGAAGGCATTGTCAGAGAGATTTGACTTGAGAGTAGTCGCCGGATTCACCACAAACATCTTTTCTTCCTCAAAATCTGTTGAAAACTTTAGAGCCGATCAGGCTATTAATATAACGAACTAATCGGATATTAGAACGACGTTGCGAAGGTAGTTGAAGTAGAAACAGAAGCGGTTTCCGGGTTATGGTCTATGGATCAAGTGATGAATGTGGCGTGATAGTGGTAGAGTTGGCATGGAGGACAAGTCAAATGCGAGAGCAAGACTCCACTCCCTCTTCATCACATAAGAGTGAGAAGCACTTTAAAAATGCAGGAGAGACAGAGACAGTTTGATGGTGGGTGTACCTTGGGATGGAACCGGCGCGTGTGTATCACAGTGCGATGGCTGGAGGAGATTTTAAATTATTTTAATTTATAAAGAAATAATGAATTATTTTGAATATATATTGATTATCAAAATCACATGAAAAAGTTTTTTAAATATAATTTGTTTTTTAAATAATTTAAAGAATCAAAATTTATTTAAAATAACTTATTTTCTTTTTATAAATTAAAATGATCTAAACTTATAATTTCAACAAGTGAATTCCATGATAAATATAGTTCATCAAACCTGATGATGTTTATTATAATTTTGCAACTATATAATTAGATTTTTTTTAAAACTGTATATATATATATTATGTTTATTAAAGAATTTAATAGTTTTTAAAATTTAATTATAAATTATGAAAATTTAAATTTCACGTAAAAGAATATAATCTTTGATGGGGATTTATTAAAACTTGTGCCTCTGCATTGCAGGGCATTTAGATTCTCTACTGTTTGACGTGTTATGACTCTTCATATGGGGGCTACGGTTTTTTATTTTTCTTTAATTTTTTTAAAATCTAATAGGACTTCACAATACAACTTACCCTTCTTTACCTTGCGAGCTAACGGAAAGCCTGTTTGCCTTTGGCGCGTGAAACCAAATTTTTTAAAGAGGCTTGGAAATGTTGTCTTCGTCAACTCCAGCACGCCAAAATATTACAATATATGTGGAATCAGAAAAAAAAAAAAAAAAAGTGTAACTAATACATGATAAATAAATAAAAAATATATTAGGCGCACAATGCAACTAAAAGCTTGATATTTCAAAGTTTTGGTTGAACATGAAGAGTTTACACGATTCCACTTTCTAGATCCAGTAATACCCATTTGTTGTACCACTAGACGGCCGTACACTATGTGTGGCAAAGAACGAGTATTAATTAGGCTATTCTTTTACTATCTGCGGATTCCTGTAGCACATTTCAACCGATTTAAATTTTTAAAAAAAGAGAAAAAAAGAAAAAAAAAATTCTGCGCACTAATCCGAAAACAGAATCATATTATTTACCATTTAAAACAGTACAACTTCTTTTTACTTTATTATATATATTGATTTGGTTAAATTATATTTAATATTTTTTATTTTATATTTATTATATATATTTAAAATTTTTTCACTAATTTATTTTTTATCAAATGAGCTAACACTGACACTAGGAAACATAGAGTTAGAAGAGTGAATGGAAAAAGTTAACTTTGTACACAATATTAATATAAATATTGCAATTTCATTCTTAATATAATATAAAGATACTTAAGTAATTTTATTTTCAATAAATTATAATAAATTTTTCAATTAAATTATATTTGATACTTTTTTATTTTTTAAAAAATACATTCAAATATTATGATATTTTGGCATATATTGTAAAAAAATTTCCTTCCATTTATTTTATATTAAAAAAATTAAATTTTTGCATAGCATAAAATTATAATTGTATTCTTAGTATGACAATAAAAATAATTAAATTTATGTTAAACTTTAATATTATATTATAATTTTACTTTTTATACAATAGCAAATATGATTAAGTAATTTTATTTTTAAAAAATTATATATTTTGCAAAAGGTTAATTTATTGATAGGAAATAAATTAAAAAAAGTTGGATATAATTTTTAAAATAAAAAATATTAATTTTTGTTCAGTCAAACCTTAAAAATTAGTATAGCTCTTTTATTTGTTACAAAAAAATACATATTATGTAGATTTGAGTGTAGGTTTAAAAAAATTATAATATAACCAAAATTTAAAAGAGATTATTATAATTTATTTCAAAGAATTATCTCGAACAAAAGTGTTCACATTCCTATGACACTGACATTACTATGATGTGATTTTAGTACCAAATGTTGGAAAAATATGAGGAAAAAAAAGAGTTTTATTGCGTAAGGCATTCGCAAATTTGTTTTTCTTATGACAAGGGAAAAAATCGGTATTAACTTTTATGACCTTTTATCAATTTAAGATTGCTTTTTTTTCATTTTAAAATTAATAATGTACATAATATAAAGACTGACAACCATTTTTCTTTAATATTGAGTGTGTATAATTTATAGGAGTTCTTATGTGTAAACCAGCTTTACTCTTGTCGTGACTTCCAGTAGTCTAAACTATATAAATCTTTCCAAAAATAAAAATATAGAGGTAACTTTGGATCTACAATATTCGACTGATAAATAAAATAAAAAAGGAAAAAGCCATAAATTTTTTTTCAAACAGTAGAATTAGTTTTGAGACAAGATATTTTCATGACATGAGATTCACATTTAAGTCTAAGAATTCAACGACACTAGAGTTTTAAGTTATAAATCCAAAATAAAAAAAAGGCATAAAAATACGCGTTTTGTTACAATACACGAGTAATCTAAATATAAAACCAAACACATGAACTAGGAATATATATAGGGAAAATTACAATAAAAAATAAAAAAATAAAAAAAATTATTCTTAAAGATCTATTATCACTTGTTTTAGAATGGTTATTCATGAATTTAATAACAATCAGTCGAATTTAATAATAAAGATTCTTAAAGATAAATTTTTTTATTTTTTAATAATTTTTTTTAATATATATGATAGCACTTTATAGTTCTAATAAAAAATGGCATAGAGGAGAAAACGATGTAAAGCATGTGGACGTTCGAGATTTGGGCTATCTTCTCATCAGATTTATTAAAGTGATAGCGTAATCCCTATTTGTAATTTTGCTGAGACAGAAGCCAGCCTTGCCAAAAGTTAATTAGTGGAAGTCTTATTCACGTGGCTTTCCATGTGCTTTCTTCTTTATATTTTAATGGTCGAAACAAGCGCATTATTCATTTTAAATTTCTCCTCCCATTTCACATGTCAGTGATTTTTGTTTTTTTAAGATTTTTCTTTCCCTCATTATCGTAATCTAGGATTTATATGTAACTAAAAAGCTGGCTTTCACTCTTCAATCATAGTGCTTCTTTTGTATGTTCTTGAGATCATATTTTTCTTTTTGTCAGTTAGATTCATTTTTATATTATTAAAATTATTTTGGTTTAATTGTATTTTTGGTCCCTATAATTTGCCTCCAAATTCAAATAGGTCCTTATACTTTATTTGCATCTAATTAGCTCTTTATACTTTGTTTTCAATTTTAATCCTGTCCCTGCCGTTTAAATCAGTTTCATTCTGTCAGTTTTGTTGCTGACTTGGCTATTTATCTTCTATTGTATAGCAACAAAACTGACAAAGGAGACTGATTTAAATGGCAAGGATAAGATTAAATCTGAAAACAAAGTATAGGGACTTATTTGAATTTGGAGGCAAACTATAGGGATTAAAAATATAATTAAACCAATATGTTATTAATAAATTACTAACTGTGATCTAATCCAATAATAAAAAACATAAATAATTAACCAGAGTTTTTAAATTCTTTTTATAAATAATCAAACTTTTGCTTGTTATGAATAAAAGATTACTGTAATAATTAATATTGACATAATTAATGAATGCATAAATATATAATTTTTCTTATTCTTTTTTTTTATGTATCCGTTGTCTAATTAGCCCCTTATTAATTTGTCTTCATTTCAGTTGGGATTACCTTTAATTCTTCGACGAGGCTGACCTGTTGATTTATGTCAAAAGGTAGTTCGCATTACTACTATTGAAGTGATTGTATTTATTGGCATAAGAAAAAACAAAGCTACTTAAATAATCACATCTAGATATGAGAACTTACAAAATCATAATTAATTACGATTCCTACCACTCCAAATTTTTAAGGCGTTGTGTGATAATATCCCATATTTGATAAAAATAAAAATATAAAATGGTACTTAAATCTTGAGATACACCTATCCAACAAATTAGTAGTTTGGGATAAGTTTTACTATTGACTTAAGTTTGATAACAAATATTAATAATAGTAAATGAGTAAATTATTGCTTTTGTTTTTGAAAATTAATTATTTTTTTCAAAAAACAAAAATAGTTACAAAAATTATTGAAAATTAAAGAATTAAATAAAAAAGTAATTATTTTTAAAGATAAAAATAATAATTTGCTATTTCAGAGTATAAACAAAAGGCATATATAGATATAAGTTCTCAATCCTCAAATTCTATTTAGTTTTGGAATAAAAGAGTATCATAGTCAATATATCAATGCATTTGGCTCGAAAATAATTTATATATTAACTTTCGAGTTTGATATCATTTTCATCCTATCTGTCCGTATGCGTAGGCTGTTGATTGTTTTATATATATATATATATATATATATATATAATCATCCTATTTTGCCGCCGTTTTATACAAACCACCTAAGATCCCTCAACCGGATCCCTTTCGGAGATTCGCCTCGTCAATTACAAATTTAGAATGGCCAATATTTGCCATGCCACGTGATTATTTGTTTCTAACCACGTGTAATAAGATTTTGAGCAATTTATTATTAAAGAAATTGTCAAGTGCTGTAGTATAAAAAAAAATGCATTTTTTAAGTTATAAAAATTGCATTCATATGTTATATTTTTCTAGAACTTGATAACAAAAGTTTATAAGAAAACTTTAAACTTGGTGGCATGGCTCATTCGGTTACATTGATAGCCCAAGAAAAGTACTTATTTTTAATTAATTATATATAATATCTATTATGTTATTATAATTATTATTTAAAAACACCTATTTTTATTTTTAAAAAAATAAATAATTATTCTCATTATCAATTTTTTTTTTCTGTTTCTCGTTCCAAAATATTTCTTTGACGTTTTAAGTATCAATCACACCCATTATGCACATCTACGATGAAAAGTCAAAGAAACGTACATAATAAGTTACTGACACAATCTTAACGTAACTTCATTTATTCATTTTTTCCCCGTCTTCTAAGAATATGAGCGGGATGATGACACAAATTAGATCGACAATTGCTCGCGGCCAAAAACTATTTTTATCAACACATAACATTCATTTTGGACTGATACAGTTATATTAGAAATTTATTAAATAAACTAATCAGTCCTTAAAAAAATATTATTGATCGCATTTTAATTGTTACAAATATATGAACTTCCATCGTCAAATTTTTAGTTTGTTTATAACTTCAATTAACGGGCAATAAATGTACCACGTCATATTTCGTCTACATTAGACAACTAACTTAACAGAAGGATTAATGTGAAGCATCAAACTACGATCAATGATATTTGTTCAGTGATCAAATTCTGAGATGAATTTAGCAATAGGAAGTTTGATTTGGTCGAAACTCTATCGTTGAATTTTCACGAAATCTAACAAAAAATTGTTTCCATACAAATTTTGAAAAATGGAACCATACAAGGGCTGATCTCCCAGTAAGTGGGACTCTCCACAGCATTGTCCTTCTAAGAACTGCACGTGGTTGGGATTAGAAGAGGAAGTAGTTCCGAGAAAGGGGAACAGTAGTAGCTGCAGTGCAGCAAAGAACCTCACCATCGGCAGTAACAGTGTAAGTTTCTGGGTCCACGGTGATATGAGGAAGGGCGTCATTGAGCTTCATGTCTAGTTTCGTGAGATTCCTCACATTCCCCACGGCTTCCACCCTCTTGTTCAAACCGTACGAAGCTTTCACACCATTCTCTAATGCTGCCTGTTTTGTAAGGGAACAACACTGAGTCTAGTATCAGAGTAAAAGAAACAAATAGCACGGTGCGTTTGTGAGAGAGAGAGAGAGAGAGAGAGAGAGAGAGAGAAAAGGTTCCATGCCTTGCTCACAAAAGCAATGGAGAGAGCACTAGCAGCCTTGCCACATGCACCGAACATAGGCCTCATAATCACCTATAAAATTTCGCGTTGACTACTCAAACTCAGTAACATTAACCCAGCTTATGACCATTCAGCAAATGCTAAATAATTATTCACAACCACACGTTTACTTCAGACGTTTTAATTATAACTAGAGTAAATTACATTAACCTGCCAAAGTTTGACTAAATTACACCTAATATATATATATATTTGGTTCAAAAATTACATTTTGACTCCCCTGGCATTTGATATTGCAAAATCCTACCTTCCAATTTACTTTCTATGAAATTAACTTTCTTTACAATGATTTTATTTTTAATATGATAGTAAAAGTAGCTAAGTTAATATTATGCTCCAATATGAGACTTTACTTATATTTTTAAGATGATAGTAAAGGCATTTAAAAAATTTTATTCTTGGAGATAACAAATATTGTGTAAAAATTAACTTCATTAACGAAAAATAAAGTTGGGGAGGATTTTGTAATACATATCAAATGTTAAGAGAGTGAGTGTAGTTTTTGAAACAAGAAGAGTATTAGATGTAACTTAGGCTAATCTCAAGAAAGGTTAGTATGATTTAGTCTTACTCTTATAAGCAAGCATGGCCAGCATGTCTGATATACTCTCTTTGGTCTCATATATAAAAATTTTTTTTGAGATTTGATTTGGTCTTATATATAAGAAACAAACTACTATATTAATTACAATATTCTAATTATACTCTTCATTAAATAAGTCATTCAAATTATGAGTAGTGGTGGTCATTAATTTCAAGGAGAAAGTGCACATATTAAATAGGGGTATTTTTGAAAAATAATTTTTATTTGAGCCAAAATTGAGAAGATTAATTGCTTTTAACTAACTTTCTTAATACTCGTAAATTAGTTATTTGTTTCTTATATATGAGACCGGAGGGAGTAATATGCAAGTCAATATAGTCCAATGGGTAAACTTTACCGGTTCAGGTGTGGGGATGCTTGCATTTGGATCGCCCATGTTAGCCCATGCAACTTCACCACCTTTGATAACCATTTCTGGTTTTGCACCAAAAAATGACGGCTTCCACAGCACAAGATCAGCTAACTTACCCACCTGGAGAGAATGAAGGGATTGAGATAATATTAGATCGGAGGGATCAGCACAATATTTAGATGCCAATTGCCAAGGTTATCAAATGTGAAAGGCGCCCTTAAGGCACTTGACCCCTGTAACATCTTACGTGAGAGGTGCTAAGTATGTTATATAAACAGAAAATAAATGCAAGTTTGTAACAAGTGAGTTTTTTATATGAAGAAATAATTTATTGATGAGAAGTGAGAGTAAAAAAGTTACATCAAGTCATAATAATCATCAAGTGCACTAATTAAGTCATTAATATTACTATTCAAGCATAATAATCATTAAGTCATAACTCATAATAATCATCAAATACACTAATTAAGTCATTAATATCACTATTCAAGCATAATAATTATTAGGGTCTCGTTTGGTACGCAGGAAGGTAAGGATGGAAAGAAAAAGAGAAAGGAAAAAGGTGATTTTGTAGATAGAAAATACTTATAATATCCTTACTTTTAATGATTGAGTAGTTATTATTAGAAAGTATTAAATAATGATTGAATAATAATTATAGGGGTAAAAATGAGATTTTTCCTAACTTTTCTTTTTCATCCCACTCTCCCTCCGTGTTTCCTGCCTACCGAACGAGCTCTAAGTCATAACTCATAATAATCATCAAGTGCACTAATGAAGTCATCAAGCCATATGTCAAAGTATAAAATTAACTTTACAACCCAAAAAGATGTTATAGGCTGGGTGCCAGCCATGCTTTAACAAAATAACAAAAGATGAAGTGCATTCATGTCCAAAAATTCATATAAGAAATAAAAAACAGTTCCAAAGCCCATAAATGGAGTCATCTGATTTATCAGATTCAGATCCATAGTTGTCATCACTTCCATCTCCTCCTTCATTTATATCCTTTAACATCTTCTGTCTCATTTGAATCAGCCTCTATCTTTTCAATGGCAGTGAGTGTTGAGCTTCTTGCTGCCTTTGCTATTATCAACTTCCTTTTTAACAAATACCTAAACAACTAGAAGCCCAGATAATATTTTAAGGTGAGAATGATCACTTTGCCCTGTTACATATTAGTTATTGAGCTGGGTTTTATGGTTTTTCTTATCCTTAAAGTAGCAATATTATTTTTAAATACTTGGGCTGGGCTTCTAGAGCTGTAAAATAAGCTCATCTACAAGTGCTTAAGGCACTTGCCTTGTGTCAACCAGAAAAGCGCCAAAGGCGCTGCCCGGCAAGCCCCTGGCTGAAGGCCCCACACCTCAAGGTGTAAGAGGCACTGTGGCCATTTAGCGCCTCATCTCAGCACCTTAGCCACTACAGTGAGTGCCTTTGATAACATTGTCCACTATACACAATTGTTCAGTCAACCAGAGAAAAAGAAAATTCAGATGGGACTACTTAGATGCAGCCACATGGATAGTTGTGCATGTCCGCGTTGTGTGCTTGATACTTACACAAGTATCTTCATCTAAACATGGAAATAAGACTAGGTACACATATCAGAAACTGAGGAGGAGGATTTTCAGAAACTTGGGGTTTACTTTAGCAAAGCCAGTATACCCACCCTATGTGTATTCTTATTCAGTTGTTGCCCTTTTGTATCTTCATCCAGAGATCATAAGCATTGATAACTTTTTGGCAATCATGTTTTGTCAAGGAAAATATCGTTATTCACAAGCACTTTCCCATCTGGTCTTTTATAGTCTTTAAGAACAAATACCTTGTCATACTAAATTCTTCCAAATGTTTTCGGCTATATAGAAGTGTAACTATCCCCGAAGTTTGACAGCACTAAATTCAAGTCATGGTTATTCCATTGCAAGCAGTTCTTCGACATCAATGAGACTTCTCTAGATCAAAGAGTTTGTTTGATTAGTCTGCACTTAGAAGGTAGGGCATTGCAATGGCACCAAAATTGCATGAGGAGGAAAAACATGATGGAGATAGGATGGCTCAAGTAGTTAGAAGCAGTAAGGGAGAGGTTCAGTGATATCCTCAAGACTGATCCTGTGCCTGAATTAAAAAATTTGAGGCAAGAAGATACGGCTAATCAGTATCAAGAAAAGTTCAAAGATCTACAAGCTGAAGTGCAATTAGCTGAAGAACATGCAATAAGCTGCTTTCTTGGAGGTCTCAAGGCTGAGATTGAAGCACCAATCCGTATGGTCAAGCCAGTGTCCCTAGCCAATACAATGTATCTTGCTCAATTGCAAGAGGCTTGAATACAGACTAATCAAAATCCGAGGTGGAGTCAACATTCCTCCTCTACTTCTACAGCATTTCAGGCATGGAAATCCTCTAGCAATTCTCTCTTTCCATCTCATAAGAATCAGAATTTAGCTACTACTTCAAAAAGTAACCCTCTACCAAAATAAGAATCTTCAACATCATCTATTGCATTGAAGCCAAAGTCTACCACCACTGAGAAGGCCATTCAACATATGTCAAAGAAAAAAATGTATGAGAGAAGGAAGGAGTTATGCTACTAGTGCCCAGAGAAGTTTTGGCCAGATCACGAATGCAAAAATTCTCAGTTATTCATGCTTACAGTAGATGGTGATGGTAAGGAAGATTATATGAAAATTGATACTGAAGTGATAGAGGAAGACGCACTACAGCCTAAGATCTCCCTAAATGCAATTAGTGGGTCCACACTGAATTCTAATGAGCACTCTATAATGAGAGTGCGTGGTCATACCAAAAGGCAACCTATACTAATCTTGCTGGATATAGGTAGTAGCCATAATTTTGTAGATATTAAGGTGGTTAGGAGATTGAAATTGAGAACTGATTCTACTAAAGAGACAAGTGTCAATTGCCAATGGAGACCAATTAATAGTAAATACCATATGTTTACAGTTGCACTAGAAAATGAATAAACAATTCTTTCATGATGACTTTCTAGTCATGACTTTAGGAGGATATGACATGATCTTGGGTATGCAATGGCTATCAACTCTTGGCAGAGTACTGTGGGATTTCAAGCAACATCTTTTGTGTTTTTGGAGGAATGAGAAATTGTATGAAGTATATGGTATTGATGCACTAGTTTCAGTGAAGGAAGATGATAAACTAAAGGGAAAAAATTTGCTACACTCAAAACAAGTTTTTCTGATTCAACTGTGTGATGGCACTGATAAAAAGCCACTGGAATCAGGGGTCAATGACAAGGAATTGACTAAGTCTCAAAGTAGTGCATTGGCTGTCTTTCTTCGAGAATTTGAGGATGTATTTCAGACTCCTACAAGGTTACCCCCTGCTAGGGACTTTGATCATGTAATTCCTTTGATAGAAAATAAGCCAATTACTCTGAAACCCTATAGGTATGGCCCTGTTCAGAAGGATGCTATAGACACACTAGCATAGGAAATGTTAAGACAATGGTATCATCAGACTCAGCCAATGGTCCTTTGCATCTCTCACAGTACTTGTGAAGGAAAAAGATAATACTTGATGGTTTTGTGTAGATTATCGTAGATTAAATGCCCAAACTATAAAAAAATCAGTTTCCTATTCCACTTATTGAAGAATTTATTGATGAATTACATGGGTCTTGCTATTTTTCTAAGCTAGACCTTCAGCATGGATGTCACCAAATAAAGATGCACCCTGCTAATATGCACAAGACTGCCTAACTCATAAAGGATTATATGAGTTTACGGTGATGCCCCTTAGATTGACCAATGCACCAGCCACATTTCAAGGTTGATGAACATGGCTTTTAAAGCATTGCTCATAAAATTTGTTTTAGTTTTCTTTGATGATATTCTAGTTTACATCGAATCATGGGGAGAGCATATTGCCCATCTCAAGCAGACCTTGGAAGTACTCAATCAACTCAGTTTTTATGCTAAGAGGTCCAATTGTACTTTGGGTGCTACTATCATTGATTATCTTGGCCATATCATTTCACTAAAAGGAGTATCAGTAGATCCACAAAAAATTCTGGCCATGTCTTCTTGGCCCTTTCCTACCAATATTAAATCTGTAAGAGACTTCCTAGGCCTTATAGGTTATTATAGGCATTTTGTATAGAATTATGGAGCCCTTAGT
Source organism: Erythrophleum ivorense (assembly GCA_026724425.1). Taxonomy (NCBI): domain Eukaryota; kingdom Viridiplantae; phylum Streptophyta; class Magnoliopsida; order Fabales; family Fabaceae; genus Erythrophleum; species Erythrophleum ivorense. The sequence goes on along the minus strand of JAIUCV010000147.1, from coordinate 984,613 downwards.
AAGCCATTAATTGGTTTACTCAAGAAGGGGGCTTTCACTTGGACTGTAGTAGCAAAATAGGCCTTCAATGATCTTAGGATTGCTATGTCTTCAACCCTTGTACTTGCATTGCCAAATTTTCCCCTTCCCTCTATCGTGGAAACTGATGCGTCTAAATGGGCATTGGTGTTATCCTTACTCAGCAGGGGCATCCCATAGCCTTTGTAAGTAAGGCCTTTTCCCCACAAAAAAATTATATTTCTGCTTGTGAAAAAGAACTAACAACCCCAGTATTTGCCATTAAAAATTGGCGCCAATTTTTGTATGAGAGGGAATTCCTAATTGACTAATCATTTACCACTCAAGCATTTGCCAGAACAGAAAAATGTCACACTTGAGCAATATAAATGGATCAACAAGTTGTATGACTTGGAATATGAGATTATGTATTGAAAGGGGAAGGAGAATATTGTTGCGGATGCACCATCTAGGTGTCCCCTTACACTTACTGGTTCAGAAGCTACTTGCTTGGCTGTCATTTCAATTGTTTCAAGCTTCAATTAGAAGGTTATTACCTCTTGTCAATAAGATCCTACAGTATAGCAAATTGTTTCCCCATTGGAGAGGATCAACATTCACAACCCAAGTGTACTTGGCACAACGGCATTTTGCGAAGAAATGGTCAAATTGTGGTTGGAGCAAATGTTTTCCTTCGGTTGGAATTGCTTCAACGCTTTCACAATGATCCTATGGGAGGCCATTTTGGTATGATAGCTACATATAAGCGTTTATCCGCCATGTTTTATTCGAAGGGCAGAAAGATGTTAGAACTTTTGTGAGGGAGCATTATACTTGTCAAAGATTTAAACCAAAATATGTAGCAACTCTGAGGCTTATCCAACTATTACCTATTCCTACAACTATTTGGAAGGATATCACTATGGATTTGATCATTGCTTTACCAAATCCCACAATAAAACAGAAATATTGGTTGTTGCGGAGCTTTCCAAGGCTAGCCATTTCATGACTTTACAACATCCCTTCACAGCACTGGATGTCGCCCAAGTTTTCTTAGATCATGTGGTCAAATTGCATGGATTCCCTTAGTCCATTGTCACCGACAAAGATTCCATATTCTATGGTAATTTTTGGAGGTCCCTCTTTCGCGGAAACAAGGTCAAATTGTTGTATTCTTCTGCATATCATTCTCAAATCGATGGTCAAATAGAAGTTTTGAATTGTTTGGAATGTTATTTAAAGTGTATGACAAGAGACCATCTAAGGGAGTGGGTGAAGTGGTTATCTCTAGCAAAATTCTGGTACAACATTTCATATTACTCAGCTATTAACATGATACCATTTGAAGCTATTTATGGAATTGCCCCTCCTGTGCATTTACCCTACAAAGCAAGAGATTCTGATAATGATATTGTTGATAGAGTTTGAGGGATTGCAAGGCTACATTACAACTGCTAAAGCATCATCTAAGGAGACTCAAAATAGGATGATGCAATTGGCTAATCGTAATAGGTCGGAAAGGGAATTTGAAGTTGGTGAATTAGTATACCTTAAATTGCACCCCTTTCGTCGAAATTCACTAAACAACTTAGCCTTGCCCAAGCTGGCAACAAGGTACTATGGACCTTTTTAGATTCTAAAACAAGTAAGTCCTGAAGCTTATGAGTTGGATCTCCCAAAAGAAACAAGAATTCATCTTGTCTTTCATATGTCTCTTTTAAAGAAGCATGTTGGGCCAATTCAAACTCACTCCCTATTGCCTCAACTTAATGAGGATGGCCATTTTTCTTTAGAACCTAAGAAAATTTTAGCACGGAAGGCTATTTAAAAAAAAAAAAAAACTTACCATTGACTCAAGTTGTCATCCAGTGGAAACATACTTCCCAAGAGGATGTCACTTAGGAGTCCCTACTAGCTATTCCACAGCAATTTCCTAACTTCTCTATTGCTAACATTGATCCTTAAGGACAAGGATTCTGTTGATGGGGGGTAGAAGTTGATACATGGAGGGAAGTAAATTGTTAGTTAGGTATTATTGTCATGGGTCTGTTGCATTTCTATTAAGATTTTGCTACTGATGTGTTCTTTTCTGTTTTGTTTGTTAACTGTCTTGGGTTGTCTCAAATAGCTATTCCTATGATATAAATAGAAAGGAGGTGATTGTTAAAGATTATTATTTATTTTATTTTTATTAATTACTATAATTTTGTAATTATATTAAATATATCTATAATTGTGTTGAAAGTTGACCTTAGGAATTAGTTCCCTAATTGTTAAGATTTGATAGGATTTTATTCTGTTTCCTAGAATAGTTTTGTTTGCTAGATTAACTTTATTCTTTCTGTATAAATACCTTTGTGCCTTGAGCAAGTAAAATACATACAAGAATTTCCCAATTTATGTCATGGTATCGGTGCCTTAGAGTTCTTAGGACATTTACTTTTTTTTTTCCAAGCCTTTCTTGCCTTTGTTTTTAACGAAACCTTCAATATTACCGCCTCTTTGTGTTTCGTGAATACCCACTCAACCCCACCACCACCAAAGACCTCAAACCATGTTGATCGGCATTTTCCCAATGATTAGACCCTGTTCAGCCTTCCCATGTGCCACCATGCATTGTCACAGGTTTTCTGGAGCATCCCCCCCACACCGACGCGCACAGGCGCATGAACATCATCTCCAGCCCCCGTTTTTTCCAGATCTGGTCGCCTCAACTTGCCGCATTTGTCCCTGGTGTTATTCAATCATTTTGTGGTTTATGCGTGCTCATTCTCCTTTTGTGTGGGTTCTTTAATACTCATTGGCTGCCATTTATTCCTCTATTCCACGAGGTTTGTCCTTGTGGTCTAGATCATATCTAAGTCTACTGTCACTAGCTACCCTTTTGATTCAGCTATGGGCAACTCCTATGATCCTACGAAGTTGCAAAACATTCCCGTGACATACCAGTTAAATGGCAAGAACTATTTAAAGTGGTCTCAATTGGTTTGTACCTTTCCAAAGAGCCAAGGCATGCTTAGTCATTTGCTTGGCACTAGTCTAAAAACCAGCGATCAAAACTTTTTTGTTTGGGATGAAGAAGACTATGATCATGACTTGGTTACTGTTTTCCATGTCCCCTCGACATCAGTGATACTTGTATGTTCCTGCATTTGGCTCAAGAGATATGGGAGGCTATTCAACAAACTTATTCCAAAGTTAGAGACGCAGCACAAATTTATGATATTAAGATAAAAATTACTCATACCAAACAAGAGCCCTTGTTAGTCACTACATATTCTAATCTTCTGAAAAGTCTTTGGCAGGAGTTGAATTACTACCAATATATTTAGATGAAATGTAGTAACGATGCCATTATTTTTAAGCATCTTATAGAGAAAGACAAGATTTATAAATTCTTAATCAGTCTCAATGTTGACTTTGATGCTGTTAGGGTTCAAATATTAGAACAAGAGGAGTTACCATCCTTGAATGAGGCTATTACTTTTGTCTTGGCTGAGGAAGGTAGACAAAGTGTCATTATTGATACCCCACAATTGGAAAGTTCTACTCTAGTCTCCAAACATTCGAAGCCACGTTCTGATGCAGCAAAAGGACAATTTGAACACCCTTAACAGTTTAATAAGGACACCTTATGGTGCACCTATTGCAAGAAACCTTGTTACATTAAGGAGAAGTGTTGAAAACTCCATGGTAAGCCTCCACACATAATGAAGGGGCCCGGCCAAACTAATATGGTGACACCTGTTCTGATAGTTAGCATAACTCTTCTGTGGCTGATTTCAATAAGGAGGAGATTGAGAAGTTACAAGGTTTTTTTAGGAACCTTGAAGAAAAGCCCTCAATCTACCACATATACTTGTTCTTTAGTTTTCTCAAGTATTTTTTCTCACTTTTCATTTGTCTATAATTTCATCTTTAATGTCTCAAATAAAGTTTCTTCTGCCTCTTGAGTCATCGACTCTAGGGCCACTAACCATATGACTTATTCTTCTTAACATTTTCTCTCATATACTCCTTGCCTTAGTAATCGAAAAATCACTATAGCAAATGGATCGGTCACTACTGTGGTTGGTCAAGGAGATGTGTGTTTAAATGCTAATATCATGCTTAAAAATGTTCTTCATGTTCTAAGACTTTGAACCAATGTTATTTCCATCCAGAGACTTACAATTGATTTTCATTGCAGTGTGACCGTTTATCCTTCTCATTGTGTATTTCAGGAACAGGGCACGAAGAAGATGATTACACTTGTTAGTGAGAAGAACGGGTTGTATCATCTTGTAAAAAATAATGGATGCAATAGAGTTCAAAGTTTGTTACCTATGTCTTTTCATTTCGAGTCATTCAAATTCCATAAAGATAAAATTTGGCTTTGCCATTTTTGTCTTAGACATTCATCATAGACATTCGTCATTTAATATTATCAAAATTATGTTTCTTGCTTTGTTCAAGGGTTTAGAAATTGAAACTTTACCTTGTGAGACTTGTAAACTTGCTAAGCATAAACGTACTTCTTTTCCAATTAGTAATAAAAAAACTTCCATTCCCTTTAGTTTTGATTTATAGTAATATTTAGGGTCTGGCCCCTATTATTAATATTTTTAAAGTTTGATGGTTCATTTTATTTATTGATGATTGCACTCATGTAACTTAGATTTATTTGTTGAAACAAAAATATGATGTGAACACTATATTTATTACTTTTTTTATAGTATGATTCAAACTCAATTTGTAAAAAGAACACAGAGGTTTCGATCTGACAATGCGAAAGATTTTTTTAATCAATTTCTCTCTACCTTTTTTCATAAAAAAGAAATAATACATGAATCCTCTTGTATTCATACATCTCAACAAAATGAGATAACCAAATGAAAGAACAGTCATTTTTTAGCCAGTACAAGGCCTCTACTGTTTCAAAAAGATGTTCCAAGGTAATATTGGAGGAAAGCTATTTTAATTGCTAGTCACATTATCAATCGACTTTCTATTCAAATGCTTGATTTTAAAAGTCCCATGCAAGTTTTCACATAGTTTTTTCCAAGTTTCAATGCATTTAACAATCTTGTACCTAGAGTTTTTGGATGTCCAGCATTTGTCCATATGCATTCTCACCATAGCATTGAACTTGATCCTTAAGCCTTCAAATGTATATTCCTTGAATATTCTTCCATTAAAAAATGTTCAAATATTATCATCCTTCTACAAGGAAATTTTATGTGTCTACTGATGTCACATTCGCCAAACCTGATTCCTATTTCCCCAAACAAAGTTGCTAATCCCTCTATTCGGAATAAATGTAAGGACTTATTTCCTTTTGATTTTTCATCATTACTCACTCACATCTCACCATTACTTAAGCCCTAGTTATTGCTGACAACCCACCCGAGCCTCCATTGTAGCCAAAACAAACTTTAGACCCTACTTGTCCATTATAGGTATATTCTCTCAAAAAGGCATCATTTTCTCAACCAAAGCCAGTCCAATCACCCTATTCTGCTCTTGACAAGGTTGAGGTACTTTCTTTACCAATTAATAATATGGATTATAATGATTATGATATTCCTATTTCTTTACGCAAAGGCACACGAACTAGCACAAAGTATCCTTTGTCTTCTTTCTTTCTTATATACATCTATTTCCTAACCACAAAGCCTTTCTCAATACACTGAATGCCATTCATATTCCCAAAACCTTATCTAAGGCATTCAATAATGAGAATTGGGTCAATGTTATGAAGGTTGATATGCAAGCACTTGAGAAAAATGGAACTTGGGATCTTCTACAGCTACCAAAAGAAAAGAAACCAGTGAGTTGTCGTTGGGTATTTACCACTAAATATAATTTAGATGATACTTTGGAGAGATACAAAACTCAACTTGTTGCGAAAGGATATACCCAAATGTATAACATTGATTACATGGAAACTTTAGCTATTATTGCACAAATGAATATGGTAAAAGTATTATTGTCTGTAGCTGCTAATCTAGGTTAGATATTATAGCAATTTGATGTCAAGAATGCTTTTTTTGCATGGTGACCTAGAGGAGGAAATCTATATGAAGATTCCCCCAAGATTCTATTCTCAAGATCAACCAAGCATGGTGTGTAAGCTTAAGAAGGCACTCTATGGGATGAAACAATCTTCATGAGTATGGTTTGTAAGATTTTCTAAAGTCATGATTGGTATGGTGTATAAGTAGAGTCAAAGTGATTATACTTTATCAATGAGGCATTTAGTTTCAGAGGGAGTAATCGTACTCTTAATATATGTGGATGACATCATAGTCACAAGAAATGACCACGAGGAGATTGGATTGTTAAAAAGCAACTGGTAAAAGAGTTTGAAATCAAAGAATTGGGAAAGTTGAAACATTTTCTCAGCATTGAAGTGGCTCATTCATAGCAGGACATTTTTATATTCCAACACATACTTGTGCAGGATTTATTGACAGACACAGGCAACTTGGGTTGTAAACCTATAAAGACAACTATAGAATTGAATCATAAACTATGTGACGCTTCTGAAAATACATCAGTTGATGAAGGTTCTTATCAAAAACTTGTGGGACAACTTATTTACTTATCTCATATTAGGCTTGATATAACTTATACTGTGAGTGTCATGAGTCAATTTATAAATGATCCAAAAGAATCATACCTCAGAGCAATTATAGAATATTACAATATTTGAAGGGTACACCAGGGAAAAGACTTCTATTTAAAAGAGGTGAGGGTTTGACTCTTGAGGCTCATACTGATGCATATTATACAGGATCTCTTGTTGAAAGGAGATCAACCTCAGGATATTGCACCTTTCTTGGAAGGAATCTTGTTACTAGAAGAAGCAAAAAGTATAACGTGGTTGCAAGATTGAGTGCGAAAGTTGAGTTTAGATCGATGGCACTTTGAATATGTGAACTATTATGGTTAAAAATAATTCTAGAAGATTTAAATATTAAGTTGGAAGGCCCAATGAAACTTTATTGTGACAATAAATCTGTCATCAATGTTGCCACCAATCCAATACAATATGATTGTACTAAGCATATTGAGATAGATTGCCACTTCATCAAAGAGAAATTGGATAGTGGTATGATTTGTACTTCCTTTGTTCTTCCTGGAGATCAACTTGCAGATGTGTTTATTAAAGGATTATCTAGTGCCACCTTTTTAGACATCATCACCAAGTTTGGAATGGATGATATCCACGCACCAGCTTGAGGGAGTGTGAAAGATCAATTTTTATTTCTTTATTATTAATTGCTATAATTTTATAATTATATTAAATATATATGTAATTATATTAGAAAGTTGACCCTAAAAATTAGTTCTCTAATTGTTTAGATTTGATAGAATTTTATTTTGTTTCCTAGAATAGTTTTGTTTTCTAGAATAGCTCTAATTTTTCTATATAAATACCCTTGTACCTTAATTAAGTAAAATACACACAAGAATTTCTCAATTTGCGTCAGTGACTAATAACGAATGTCTTAGTCTTGTAGTAATGAGAATATACAATTTTCTTATCTTGAACCCTTGAATCCTGCTTCTTTGTACCAAACTATTTGACAAAGATAGACATTTTTATTTTAGTTAGTCAAAAGGTAGAAGGACAATTATACCCTATTTCAAAAATTATTGAATTAAAAGCAAATCCTAGGGTCCCTTCAAGGACGTCCAATAGAGGTAAATCTTAAGGTTTTTGCTTTTAGAAAAATTCATGCTTGATATAAAAAAGCACAAATATATTGTAATTCTTCATTGTAAACTTGTTCTGATCTCACTTATTCATTCAAGGGAAGAGGTGTGAATACATATAAGGGAGAGATGGCAACAAGTTTACCACTTAATCCCACTAAATCAGCTAACTAAAATTTCAATCAAAAAGCATTAACTCAGTGAAATACAATATACAACAAAATAGGAAAGATAATGTTAAAATAACAACCTAAATAAAAGACATCTAACAAAGGCACACAAGAAACATCAAAGAGAATCATGTGATTTCCAAAATCCAAATAGATCACCAATACTCCCCCTCAAGCTAGGGATAGATGTTAATCATTCTTGCCTTCAATCTTAGTTCTTCAAGTATGATCCTTGATAGAGATTTTGTCAAAACATCAGTCACTTGAATTTTAGTAGGAGTATGAACCAATTCTAGAACACTTGACTCAACCTTCTCTTTAATGAAGTGTTGATTTTAACATGTTTTGTCCTGTCATGATATACAAGATTTTTAGCTATGCTAATAACAGCTAAATTCAAAGGACCCTCCATAGGTATTCTAAGTTCTTAAAGCAATCTTTTAAACCATAACCCTTCACAAATGGCTTGAGATAAGGCCTTATATTGGGGCTTTAGCATTGCACCTTGCAACCATAGCTTTTTTTTTTGGGTTGTCAAGTTACTCAGTCTCCTTGTGGTTCCCATTTTGGAAATAAATTCCATGTCTTAGTGTCATTTGAAGGTATCTAAAGATTTTGTTCACAGTCTCAAGGTGTTCTTTATTTGGCTTGTTCATAAATTGACTAAGAACACTTATCGGAAAGCTAATATCTGGTCTTATATGAGACAAGTAGATCAACTTGCATACTAATCTGCTACAAGTATCCACATGAGGGCTTTCCTCCTTGAAGCCCAGCTTGTAATTTGCTTCCATAGAGGTATATGCTGGCTTATACCTCAACATACCAGTTTTTTCAAACAAGTCAAGGATGTATTTTCTCTAGGAAATGACAAATCCCATTTTGGATCTAGGTATTTCTATCCCCTAAAAATATTTTAATTCACCAAGTTCTTTGATTTCAAACTCCCCAGCAAGGGCCCCCTTTAATCTTCTTATTTCATCCTCAAAGTCACTTGTAACAATTATGTCATCTACATATACAATCAACGTTGCAATTTTGCCATGAGGAGAGAACTTAGTAAACAAGGTGTGATCAAATTGGCCTTGAGAATACCTATAATTCTTGATAACATTGGTACATCTCTTGAATCAGGCCCTAGGAAACTGTCTAATGCCATAGAGAGATTTGCGAAGTTTACGTAGCTTGTTTTCGTGTGTCCAATCCAGTGGTATCTTCATGTATACTTCATATTCAAGATCTCCATTTAGAAAAGCATTCTTGACATCTAGTTAGTGCAAAGCAAATCTAAATTAGTAGCTAGAGATAAAAGAACTTTGATTGTGTTAAACTTCACAACAAGAACAAACATTTCTTGATAGTCAATTCCTTGAGTTTGAATAAATCTTTTAACCATTAATCTGGCTTTATATCTATTGATAATCCCATTTGGATTATACTTGATAGTGAAAATCCATTTACACTTAATTGGCTTCTTCCCTTCAAAAAGATTTGTGATGTTCCAAGTTCCATTCTTTTCTAGAGCATTTATCTCCTCTTGAATAGCCAATCTCCATTTATTATACTGCAATGCTTCATGGATATTTTTGGGAACCTTCTCATTTGAAATGTTAGTCTTAGATGCTTGATATTTAGGAGACAAATTATCATACGACATGAAATTCCCAATTGAGTATTTTGTGCAGGATCTAATACCCTCTCTTAGTGCAATGGACAGATTTAGGGAATCATTTTCAGCAAGAGTATCCATATCTAGACTTGAATTAGAAGGATGGCTTTGCTTGGGAGATGTGTAGGCCTTAATTTCCTAATTCTTTTTCTTAGAATATACCATTAATTCTCTCTGCTAAGTGATTTCAATGTTGTTATTTCCGTCTTCTTGGTTCTGTTCAGCCACCTCACCATTCGTGTCAGGTTCATGGGAGAGTGGTTGCTCGTGTTATGTTCAGAAAAAGGTTTGGTCAAGATTATTTAAGAAGAATTAGGTTCAGGAACAGTATTAACAGTTCCAAAATTAGTAGTGACAGGTTCACAGGAGGCATTGGTTTTAGGTGACTGCTCATTTTTAAGTAAAACAACTCTATTCTTGCACCATAGTTTGATTCTCCCCCTACATGGGTGTTTTGTTGTAGTATGGTTCATTTTCAAAGAAGGTAACATCCTTGGATATAAAGAACTTTTGGGTGTAGGAGACTAACATTTGTACGCCTTCTCTTTTGAAGAGTACCTGAAAAAAAAAAAAAAAAAGCATTTTATGGCTCTTGGGTCAAGTTTGCCTTTTGGATAATTGTCATGAACATGGACAGTGCAACCAAAAAGTTTTGTGGGTAAGATGAAAATGATTTGGGTGTTTGGGTAGTATTGAAGCAGGTTTTCACAAGATGAATGAAAATTGAGAGTTTTAGATGGCATTCTATTAATGAGATAGGTGAAAGTAAGAATGGCCTCTTCCTGAACATTTTGGGCACATTAGTAGTGAGCATAATAGCTCAATAACCTTAAGTGCCTGTTTTTTCCCTCGACTACCTTATTTTGCTGGGATGTATCAACTTAAGAGCTTAGGTGGTGGATTCCTTGTTTAATGATTTAAGTTTGAAGAGTGATATTAAAGTATTCTCTCCTATTATTAGACTTGAGAACTTTTATTTTTGGTCTGAAATTGAGTTTGGATCAAAGTATTAAATGTTCTGAAGATGATGGGAACCTCTGATTTTTCTTTCATTAAAAATACTCAAGTGAGTCTAGTGTGATTATCCTTAAAAGTGACAAACCATCTGGCCCAGATATATCTTATATTTTTGATGAATCCCAAACATCATTGGATCATGAAGAAGGGATGAGAAGGTTTGTAGCTTTGTTTAGGATAGGTATTTTTTGTGTTAGGAAAATTGACACACTTGACACTAAAGAATATCAGAGCTTTTACTCATCAAACTTGGGAACATCTTTTTCATGTAATGAAAATTGGGATGATGTAAATTAAAATGCCATAACATGATTTTAGAAAAATTACTAGCGGTGAAAGGACACTTCTTCTGCCTTGCTGAATTTTTGAGAAGGCAGAGGCTTGCACAATCTTTAACATTACCAATCACTTTCCTTGATGTCAAGTCCTGAAATTGACACCCACCAACAAAGAAATTAGTCACACAATTGCTGTCCTTGGCTATTTTGTTGATTGAAAGCAAATTACAGGTTGGGTTTGGCCCAACAAGAACTCTGTTCAAGGTCAAATGGTCTGATCTATTAACACTACCAAAACTAGACACCTTGGAGAGTGTTCCATCAGCTATTTTCACCATCAAATCCTCTTTACAAAGTGTGTAATTATCAAGTAATAGGGCATTATTTGTCATATGATTTGTGACTCCTGAATCCACAATCCATGTATCATTTTTGGTAGTTTGTGCGCATAAAACTGTGTGAAAATTACCTAATTAGGCCACAGACCCAGTTCCTATCACATTCTAAATTACCTCAAGTTTAAATACCTCAAATGGGATACTAAGCATTATGAATATCCTCTTCTTTCTATGAATCTCAACAATCTTGGGCCTCTTTCGTCCTCTTGTTGGAGCCGTGGTTGCTGTACCTACAGCTACTGATGCTAGATCAATAGAGGGGAACTTAAGCAGTTCTGGGCGAACTGTGAAGGAAGGCAATGTGTAGAATGGAGGACGGGAGTCAAACTCCTGGGTTTGGGCAAACAAAACCTTCTGACACAGTGAAGGGGCGAGTGACTGGCTTCTCGTCGTCCATGGCAACAAAAAAGGAAGCCCTACTTTTGAACATTGCAGGGCAGCAAACCACTACCATCCCATAGATGGGCTCCAATACCATGTAATTTTTTAGGGTAAACTTGCTCTAATCTCACTTATTCATTCAAGGGAAGAGATGCGAATACTGTTAAAAGAATCCCTTAATTTTAGGGATTCTTCTATTTTACCATTGCTTATCTATGAAAAGATTTCTGTGACAGTTATAGGATTCCTAGCATTTATTTTCGGTCAAGTTTGTTGCCTTTCTTTGTGTATATATAGACCTTCTGTATTACGGATTAATTGAGAGAAAAATAGAATTTATCTTCATCAAATTATTCTATGTTTTTCCACATGGTATTAGAGCTCTGACCCCAAGTAGAGTCCTGCTCAAAGATCCATGGAGCACACACCCAAAGAGCGTTCGTCTGCAACTAGGGAGGCAAGTTTAATCCAATCGAGACCCTTACCATTATGGGCTCGAAATTGGATAACTCATCCTTCCAAATCGTAGCCAAAAAGTTGAATGGGAAAAATTACAGAGAGTGAGCTCGTGTTGTTAGACTAGCTGTTGGTGGAAGAGAAAAGTTGGGATATCTTATCGGAGAAATCAAAGAGCCTCAGACCAGCGATACCACTGCACGCCAATGCTAGACAACCGAAAACTCACTAGTCACTGCTTGGTTAACATACTCGATGGTCCCTGTGATCCAAAGAACCTTCATTTTCCTCAACATTGCTTGAGAAGTATGGGAAGCTGTGAGGGAAGCGTATTCTAACAGGGAAAATGCTTCACAGACCTTCAAAATCAAAACCAAACCCTGGCAAATGAGGCAAGGAGACAGAGAAGTGAACGAGTACTACGTGGAGATGATGGCTCTGTGGCAAGAACTAGACGTTATCTGTGAAGAAGAGTGGACGTGCATAGAAGACAGCGTGCAATTTAAGAGGATGACTGAGAAGGATTGTGTGTTCAAATTTCTAACCGGCTTGAACTAAGAACTTGACGATGTGAGAAGCCGCATCCTCGCAAGGTCTCCTTTGCCAACCGTACGTCGGAAGGTGATGCTAAAGAATGACACCAAAAATGTTGAGGGGTCAGCTTTGTTAATCCGAAGCAGCGCTAGACAAAGCAATAGTAATGGGCTTGACCTAAGCTCAAAACAGAAGCAACGTTTTTTTGTGATCATTGTAGGAAAAATGGACATACAAAGGATATTTGTTAAAAGTTACATGGAAAACCACTTGAATGGAAGCCTAGAAAAAATTCTAAAAGCCGAAGATATCATGTGACTACAGAACAAACTTCAAAAAAATCACAAGATGGTAATAAAAATTTTTCTAGTAAGGAATAATTCTAGAAATGCTGACAGCCTTACAATCTTCTAGTCAATTACCAAAAAAAATTTCTAGTCTCTTTTGCACATAAGGGTAAAATTCTTCGTGCTCTTAAATCTTCAAAAACAAATGCATTGTGGATTGTTGACTCCGGAGCTTTTGATCATATAACTAATGACTACCATTCTTTTACCTCCTATACTCCTTGTGCTGGTAACCACAAAATTAAAATTGTTGATGGTACTCTTATTCCTGTAGCTGGAACAGGGGATATTAAACTAAGTAATTCTATAATTTTAAAATCCGTCCTCCATGTCCTTGGTCTTGACTATAACCTACTTTCTGTTAATCAATTCACCAAAAACTCTAATTGCTCTGCTAATTTCCTTCCCACTCATTGTATTTTTTAAGACCTATCATCAAGGATGACGATTGGCAGTACTAAGGAGTATAAGGGACTTCACTACTTTGAAAATTCTAGAGTTAGCAAACGGCTTGATATTATTTGTAATTCTGCTTTATCTTCTCAAAATAATGACCTAATGTTATGGCACCAGTGATTAGGTCACCTAATTTCAAATATATGTTACCTTTTACCTGAATTTCATTCAAATAAAAAACTTATTGAGTTTCATTGTGAAAGTTGTGAGTTTGCTAAACACCACAGAAATTCCTATCCAAAAAATACATATCATCCAAGTGATCCTTTTGTTATGATTTACAGTGATTTGTGGGATCCATCACAAGTACCAAATAAAACACATACAAAATGGTTTATCTCTTTTATTGATGATCACACCCACCTTTGTTGGGTATACCTATTAAAAGAAAAGTCTGAGGTTCCTCAAGTGTTTTCCAACTTCCATACTATGATTCAAAATCAATTTAATACCTGTATCAAAGTCCTACAAACAGATAATGGTACTGAATATTTCAACCATACTTTAGAGACATTTCTTGAAAACCATGGCATTGTTCGCCAAAGTTTATATAATGATACACCCCAACAAAATGGCATTGCTGAAAGAAAAAATAGACATATTCTCGAGGTTGCAAGAGCCTTAATGTTTACTTCTAATGTGTCACAAGTTTTTTGGAGAGATGCTATATTAACCGCTACTTATCTCATTAACAAAATGCCAAGTACTACACTCTCGTTTGCTACCCCTATTCAAAAACTTCAAGAGTCCTTTCCTAGTGTCAAATTGTTCACTAATATTCCCCCCAAAGTGTTTGGGTGCACAGCCTTTGTCCCCAATCACTTTGGTCAAAAAAAATAAATTTCAACCCCGTGCCATTAAATGCATATTCCTCGGATACTCTCCAAATCAAAAAAGATATAAATGTTTTGACCCTTTAACTTGACAGTCCTTTGTTAGTATGGATGTCACATTTCTTGAGAACACTCCATTTTTTTCCAAGCCTTCTACTCAGGGGGAGAACTTGAGTGAATCTCAAACTTAGTACAAAAATGAAAATCTAAAATGATGATCTAACCCTGTTTGATGTTCCATCTACACTACCTACCCCACCCATATCTAACCTTGTGCCAAAAGTAGAAGGGAATTCTAATTTAGGGGGAGAAGCAAAAGAACAAGAGAATAAAGAAACTATAGTCTACTCCAGAAGAAAAAAGCTGGAAAACCTCATACCTGAAGCGTGTTAAGAATCAAAACCAATGGTAGATCCTGAATTTTCCACATCTGCCCCAGAAGAGGTAACTAATCCTATTATAAATAAGTCTTCTAATTTAGATTTGCCTATTGCTTTGAGAAAACCTACTCGACACTCTTTACCCGATTCAAAAATTTGTCTCTTATAAAACTTGTTCCCCTGCATACCATGCCTTTGTTACTAACCTTGATAGGATCAAAGTTCCCAGCACAATTAAGGAGGGCCTTGAGGTACCTGAATGGAAAGCAACTATCATGGAAGAGATGAAAGCTCTAGAAAAAAACAAAACTTAGGAGATTGTAAATCTACCACCTAAAAAAAAAAAACCAATGGGATATAAGTGGGTGTTCACAGTCAAGTACAAAGCTGATGGGATGGTAGAAAGATACAAAGCTCACCTTGTGGCAAAAGAATTCACCCAAACATATGGCATAGATTACATAGAGACTTTTGCACCAATAGCTAAATTAAATACCATTCGTGTACTTTTATCCTTAGCCACCAATCTTGATTGGCTACTACAACAACTGGATATAAAAAATTCATTCTTAGATGGTAACTTCGCAAAAGAAATATATATGACACTTCCTCCTGGGTTCAAAAAGGGTAATGAAGATAAGGTTTGTAAGATCATAAAGTCCTTGTATGGCCTCAAACAATCTCCCAAAACTTGGTTTGAAAGGTTTGCACAAGTTCTCAAATGTGAAGGATACAAGTAGAGTCACTCGGACCACACCTTGTTCTTAAATCACAAAGATGGAAAGAGGACGATCCTTATTGTTTATGTAGATGATATTGTACTTACAGGAGATGACATTGCAAAGATGGACAGACTCAAGAAAGTTCTAGCAGCTGAATTTGAGATAAAAGACTTGGGTCAATTGAGATGTTTTCTGGGGATGGAGATTGCCAAATCAAAAAAGGGAATTAGTGTGTCTCAAAGAAAATATACATTGAATCTTTTATCTGAAACAAGGATGTTAGGATGCAAACCTAGTGATACTCCAATAGAAGTTGGAAAAAGATTTAATAATACGAGTAAACCAATAGACAAAGAGAGCTACCAGAGATTGGTTGGGAATTTAATATATTTGTCACATACATGGCCTAACATTGCTTTTGCTGTAAGTGTAGTGAGACAACACATGCATTCTCCTAAAGAAGCACATTTTGATGCAATCTATAGAATCCTAAAGTATCTAAAAGGATCACTTGGAAAGGGTTTACTATTCAAGAAAGGAAATTCAGGTCATGCAGAAGTCTTTACTGATGCTTACTAGACAGGATTATCAGAAGATAGACGATCTACTATAGGGTATTACACATTTGTGTGGGGAAACTTGGTAACTTGGAGGAGTAAAAAACAAAATGTTGTGGCAAGAAGTAGTGTTGAAACTGAATTTAGAACTCTAATTCAAGGAATATATGAAGGTCTATGGCTAAAAAAGTTATTGGAAGAATTACATATTAACATAGAAAACCCTATTAAGCTCTACTATGACAATAAGGCAGCTATTAATATATCACTTAATCCAAAATAGCATGTTAGGACAAAGCATGTTGAAGTCAATCGACATTTCATTAAAGAAAAGGTAGAAGATGGAATTATTTGTATGACATATATCCTTATAAGAGAACAAACTGCAGATATTCTTACAAGGGGCTTGCCGCATCATACCTTTAGAGGACTCATTAGCAAGTTGGACATGATTGATACCTATGATCCAACTTGAAGGGAAGTGTCAAAAAAATCCCTTAATTTCAGGGATTCTTTTGTTTTACTGTTGTTATCTATGGAAAGATTTTTGGGACAGTTATAGGATTTCTAGCATTTATTTTTGGTCAAGTTTCTTGCCTTTCTTTGTGTATATATAGACCCTCTGTATTACAGATTAATTGAGAGAAAAACAGAATTTATCTTCATCAAAGTGTTCTCAGTTTTTCCACAAATACATACAAGGAAGAGATGGCAACAAGTCTACCACTCAATCCCACAAAATCAGCTAAATATAATTTAAATTAAAAAGCATTAACTCAGCAAAATACAATAAGCAACCAGCATAGGAAAGATAACGTTGAAATAACAGCCTAAATAAAAGACATTTAACTAGGGTACATAACAAACAGCAACATTGAGAGAATCACGTGATTTCCAAAATCCATAGATCACCAACAAATATACATCATACCTCAACTGAACCAACAAATTGTGAGAAGCCATTTGCTATAGCTGGATTTATAGTGTATTTTGCAACATATCGTTTGATTCGAAAGTTGTCATTGTCTGTATCACCAGGCTGCAACGGTCCTCTCTGCAACTTCATCTTATTGGCAGTCTGCCAAGTTCTACATATCACCTAAGGTAGAAATAATTCAATAGATCTAAGCATGATAGTCATGTTATAATCTTGATTTTCATTGAAAATGCTACAAATAAAATAAAAAATTGAGGGAAGGTGAAAAGATAACTATGGATTTCCGTAAGGCACTATTCACATTACAACAACAAGTATATGTTTTGGTCCACAGACATCAATCATATACAAGAATGACAGATCTCAAACAGATTGACACATGCCACAGGCACACTCCATTTCATTTTCAGGGTATAATTACGCTCCTGTTGCAAGTACCTTCTTTCTTTATTTACTTGGTCAAGACAAAAAGAGACTAAATTAATTGTTATATAGATGAAGCAGATTTGAGTGAAGGAAGAACCTCTCCAATTCGACCCATAGCCTGTGAATCAGAAGATATAATGCTAATTGCCCCCAGATCATGCAAAATATCTTCAGCGGCAATTGTTTCAGCCCTTATCCTTGATTCTGCAAAAGCTACATCTTCTGGAATGTCCTTATCAAGGTGATGGCAGACCATCTGTATGTCACTAAAGTCTAAACTGAGACCTTAATGTCCATGGCACAAACCACATAATCACTAGTATTAACAGATTTTTCCTTACCAACATGTCAAGATGTTCATCTATAGTATTAGATGTAAAAGGTCGTGTAGGGTTAGTTGATGAGGGCAGGACACTCTTCACACCACATATTTTGATGATATCTGGAGCATGGCCGCCACCGGCGCCTTCACTACCCAAATTGCATGAGGAAAGTCAAGAATTTGCCAAGTTAAACTACGACCACAAAGCGGTGGACCAAAAAGCCATCTCATTTTACATTCTGATCAGTGGCACTATGTGAACCTACAGTATAATCAGGCCCCACCTCACAGCCAAGATCAGACTTTGGATCACTTGAAAATAGTCCCATAAACTTTCCACATTTTTCCATTAATACTGTATGTGACTATACAATATAAAGGGAAATTTGCAAAAAGCTCCCATAAACTTTGGTCATTTTCAAATAGTCCTTGAACTTTCAAAATTGATAATTAGGTCAATAAACTTTCACATTCCAAAAAATAAGTCCTTTTGTCTAATTTTCTCTTAACAACATTGAGTCATTTTCCATCTCTAATTCTCCACATGTGAAACTGGGTATCTCTGAACTGCACTTTTCAATGCAGTGGTCTCCTAGCTGGCATATGGGAAGTCTGAAGTGGCAAATGAGTTAACTACATTAGGAGGAAATTAGACATAATGACTTATTCTTGGACTGTGAAAGTTTAGGGACCTAATTGCCAGTTTTGAAAGTTCAAGAGACTATTTGCAAGTAATCCAAAGTTTAAGAGGGCTTTTTGCATTTTACTCAAATACAAAATCATAGAGCATGTGTAGGAACAGTGAGTGTTCTATTATGTGAAAAGCAAAGTTTTAGCCCACTGGCTATTTCACCTCACACCCAAGAGTCAATAAAGGATAGCATCAAATGCTCTACAAATGAATAATAGCAAATATCTCAATGCAATAAATGTCACTTATAAAATTGAGATGGAGGTTGCTCCCCAAGTATAATAGTTTGAAGTATACAAGTTTGAGAATGGTAAGCGACTAACAATCATGCCATGTCCATGCTTTGCAGAATTTAAAAAAAAAAAAAAAATTCAGGTTTCAACCCATTTTATTCTGACCACCCTTGGCTTTGGGATGCCAGAGGCAAGGTGCAGGGGAGTCCCAACATATACCTGTGGTAAGCATGAATAGTTCTTCCTTTAAATGAAGCGATTGTATGTTCCACAAATCCAGCTTCATTTAATGTGTCAGTATGTATATTAACCTGTTCAAATAAAAGTTAGCAACAAAAATCAATTAAAATTACAAAATTAAAAAAACTCATCTATCAAATAAAGTAATGCCTGGATGTCATAGTGTTCTGCAACAGTCAAACAACTATCTATTGCAGCTGGGGTACTTCCCCAGTCCTCATGCAGCTTCAGTCCCACAGCTCCAGCCCTGATTATTTCTTGTAGTTCATCAGGATAAGCACAATTCCCCTGAAGCAACCAATTGATGGTTTAATCAATAGAGATAAAGGGGTATCACACAACATTTAGCAAGGAACAAGAAAATAACTTTACAGAATTGCTAAAAACAAGCATTCAATATAAACAGAAGAGAATGAAGGAAACATGCTTTGCCAGTAAAACCAAAGTTCAGTGGCTAAGAACAAGCATTCAATATAAACAGAAGAGAATGAAGAAAACATGCTTTTCCAGTAAAACCAAAGTTCAGTGGTAGGTTATCTGTTGATTGCAGCATTAATTTCATCTGAATTGGTGCTGGCGTGCAAGTTGTAGCACGTGTTCCATCGGCTGGTCCTGTTCCACCTCCCACTAATGTTGTGATACCTACATCCAAATCACAAAACGACTCATTAAATTCCCTCAAGCTCATTTGCACTAGTTGATATCAACCTGTAGAAGTGAGAAAAGGTAGAAATGAAATCGAATATCGCTTTTCTTTAAAATTAGAGCTTCATTCATGAGAGAAAAATATAACAACGATCAGATCAGGCTGTGTATTGAAAAAAAAAAAAAAGGTCAGAATCATACGGTAACCATACAGACACAACAAAAGTGAACAAACTTCATTGAATACACAAGTTTCTCCTTTCTATGGAATTTTAGCAGCCGTGCAATTTACTCCCAGAAACTCAATATCGTCAATTGTATTTTGAAATCAGCAGAATCTGTGTCAATCTATACATGATAAATCAAGTTGATTCATCCTAGCTTTAAGACTAGGGACAGCAAAGATCAAACTGTAGACTATATGTTCAACCAGGCTTTCAGACCATGTTTAAGAACAACTTGAACCTATAGGCCTGAGAATAGTTTTATACTTAACAACAGGTTAGCCCACAATCAAATTTATTGGATGTCCTAGAACTCTGGAAGAGACAGTTAAACCACAATCACAATGCAACTTACCTCTGTTCTCTCTATATGGCTGCTCAAGAAGATAAATATACTTGGACTAAAATTCTGACTACAAATTTTCCTTTTCTTGCTAGAAAAGGGTGAGAGAACAGTTTGTTTAGGGCAACTCTACCATGCCGTTTGCCTTTAAGTGGTATTGATGTCACTTCTGAATTTAACCACATCAATGTGAATTAACCATTATGTGAGTCTATGTTAATCACTGTGGTAAATAGTTAATTCAACTTGTAAGTAGTTAATTTAAATGATAAATACATTTACCAAGCACTTTTGGAATAAATATTTGTAGTCATGAAACTCACCACTTGATATTGCTTCGCATACTAATTGAGGGCATATAAAATGCACATGACAATCTACGGCCCCAGCTGTTACAATTAACCCTTCCCCAGCAATAACTTCAGTGCTGGCCTAGATATGGATGACATATATAAGTGGTGTTAAGATATGATGTATGAATTCCACTATTGCTTCTATAGGCCCAAAAAAAAAAAAATCATTGCTTCTGGTCTCTGAAAGGGCACTTACCCCAATAATCATAGTAGGAAATACACCATTCATGATGTCTGGATTTCCTGCTTTTCCAATTGATACAATAAGGCCATCTTTAATACCAATATCTGCTTTGATAATTCCACTGTAATCAATGATCACAGCATTTGTTATTACAGTGTCCAAGGAGCCAGAAGGTGGATGCCCACATGACTGACCCATTCCATCTCTTATAACTTTCCCGCCACCAAAAACACATTCATCACCATAGACAGAAAAGTCTTTTTCAATTTCAGCAATCAAGTCAGTGTCACCAAGACGGATTTTGTCACCGGTAGTAGGGCCATATATGTTAGCATATTTCTCACGAGAAATTATTGTGGTGAAAGAAGAGTCTTCTCCTCCAGTAATACCTTCGCTGAAAATTCATATTTGAGGAAAGAAGTAATCAAAACTATTTATTCACAAAGGTAGAATTGGCATAGAAGTAAACAGATTTATATAATCATCACTTCAATCACAAATAATAACCTTGCATTTTCCTCTTCCATGTGTCCAAATTTCCTTGTGATTACAGCCTCCATAGCTGCCCTCCAATTGGAATCATTAACTGGGCCATCAGCAATGCCATTACCACCTCTGATGACTTTGTTACCTCCAATGCTTACAAGTATAACGCTCTTACATTCCCCTGGCTGACAAGAGGAGGTATGCTTCAGTTAACAATGATAAATCTGGAAACAGACAACAACGCAAAATTTCACCTCAAAGCGTGTTGCAGTCCCCGCTGCTATATTGAGACGCATACCATATGCTTTCCTTCTATCAAATACTAAGTAGGGGTTTACTTCAATGAAGTGATAGTGGCTGCCAACCTGAAAATTGTCTGAAATATTATAAAATGGTCCCTTCAATTAAGTTCTGCAGAACCAGCAAACAAGAAATTAATTGGCTTGAACTTTGAGACCTTTTTTTCTTTGGGCTTAAAATAATATTCTAATCCTTTAACTTTATTTATTGTTTTAAATTGGTCCCTCAATTTTCAAAGTTGTCTCATAAAAATTCTTCTTACTGAAACCCATCTACGTCTTAGCTGATGTGGAGTCCAAGTATCTTTATTATTGTTATTTAATGATGAGGTGGTAGACTATTCAGCATTTATCTGAATAATATATATATATATATATTGAAATAAAACAGAACATAACACAGCGTTCGTGTCTCCCATTAATTCGTCCTATCCTTCCTGTGTTTTTGGCTCTGCCATGGATAACACCTCCACAATCATCCAAAACCTCATCTTCTATCTATCTGAGCATCCAGCCAATTGACACAGGAATACACCCTGCACTTGGGCATAGTTTTGGTAATCTTCCTTTGTCGCTCTCTGTACATTCCACATGGCAGTCCAATTAATTAGCACATCACAATCCCTCAGTACAAAGTACAACAAACAAATAGCATTATGTGAATGTCAATTTCAAACCATAGTTTATAAATTTTGCAACTTACCGGCAAAACTGAAGGCTATTAGCTGTAGCGACGTCACTAAGATTTGAAGCTCTTTGGTTATTAATGTAATTGATGTTCTGTTGTTCTGTTGTATATTCATGTTGTTGAACATATCCAAATAGAGATTGTGGCAATGCATATCAATCACTGCTCAATCGAGTACTCCAGCAAATCAGAGAACTAGAGAAGCACTTTTGAATCATGGTCCAATGAGTTTGACATAATGACATAAGCAGTTGGAGAGTGGTTCCTCAAAGCATCATAAGCTTGCTGGTAATACGTCTTAAGGCTATTCACCCCCTGCGGCTCATTCATTGGCTCTATTGCTCCTAGTCTTGCTCTGTTACTATATCTGCCAACAACTTCATCTATCATCAAATAACCGCCTTAAAACAGAAAAGACTATGAGTAAAAAATATCAGACAAACAGTACAAATACTCCTTGCCATCATCAATTGGCCGGATGCCCCGATAGATAGGAGATGGGGTTCTGGATTATCGTGGAGGTATTAACCATGGCAGAGCTAGAAACACAAGGAGAGGAAGAATTAATGGAAGAGGGGAAAACTGTGTTTTGTTCTGTTTTATTTCACTATTTCTTTTTTTGTTTTTAGTGAGATAAATGCTAATTAGTCTGCCATCTCATCATTAAATAACAATAATAAAGACACTTCGACTCCATATTAGCTAAGGCATAGATAGATTTCGTTAACAAGGATTTTTATGAGATGAATTTGAAATTTAAGAGACCATTTTGAAATGTTTCAAATTTTAAGGGACCAATTTGAATCAATAAATAAAGTAAAAGGACCATAATTTTTTTTTTTTGGGTTACCAAACAGGAAAGCTCCAATGTTTGTAACAATATTGAGTCTGAATGACAAATATTCAAAAGTTTATAGCTCCTGAAATAATTATGAACCAAAGAAGACTATACCCAAACTTAACAGACACAAGATGCATTACTGGTGCAGACTGATCAACTACATGCAAGTAATTTAAGTATTCAGTGGATCTTGAAACCATCTAAATCGTCCAATAACTCATCAAAATACAATGTAAGGAACTAGTACAAATTAAGTAGCACTCATTCATATCACTTCATTAATTCATAAGTTTCAGAAAGCTTAAAAAATCAGCTTATTCTGACTGATTTAGGAAGGGCTGGCATTACATGTAACTAGAACATAATTTAAAGTTAGGCATTTCAATGCAAAAAAATAGATGTGTAATTTCACTTAGAACCAAGCTGGAAGGTGCAACATGATAGTAAATATCTTCCAACGGCTGACCCTAAAAGGGATCTGAAGGACAATTTATGGAAAAACACCTGTATTGGCCTGTCTCCAGTGTTGACAATTCTGAGAATTACTGCTTTCCTTCCAGAGTTAAGAGTCAGATTTCCACCTCCAAAAATTATTTCACCAGGTATTCTATTATCTTCTATTGTGGGAAACTTGTCAAGGGAAGGCACTGCAAACACAGTTTTCCAACCATTAAGAGAAAAGCTAATGTAAGTACAGACTCAACCCTAATTATTACTTTAGTATATCCTCAAGTCAAATCTACAAAACGTTTTCAAACAATATAACAGGAGATTGCAAGATTCCATTAAGAGCATTGAACCTTACTATTTCAAGATATTTTGGCTGCGATGAATTTGAAAGCAATATTAATTCAAGTGCAATGTTGTGACTACTTAAGTAAATATAGTTAGCTAAGCTATTTCAGCTCAAAAACAGAGAGCATACCATCATAGGTAAGTCAAGGATCTTTTCTCAAAAAGTTAGCATTGAATTGGCTTAGAAAGTATTTATCTCCCATAAATTCCTCAAAGAAAGGAGAAGAATCTCTTTTCTCTTATAAATAATGCAAATGCGGATTATGAAACAAAATAGTAAAAATTATACCAGGGTTTGTTAATGGATAGAACATAGATAAAAGACAAACTTAGCAAAGTCATGTCATAAGTTCAAACTGATCTGCAAATACACAAAATGAAATTTGAAGATTTATAGGAATGGCAGAATATCAGTTTCAGTATAGTATAGCATGCTTGCAGGTGGAAGCACTTAGCAAAGATATCTAGCAAGAAATCTAGTTCAAGATCAAAGTAGAGGCATACCTGGAAGAAAAGAACCATGTAATGCTAGTTCTAGGTTGCCATTCTCACAAGCAATCGCGTCGTGAATGGTGACTAACTTAGTCCCATCAGGGAAGGTGGCTTCAACCTACACGAAAATTTATTTAATAAGTTAATGACAATATCATATCAGTAATCTTTTTTTCTCTCTCTTTCTTCAAGGAAATCACAGAGAGTGATCCTAGTAAATTTTTCTTTTCCTGTTGGAGATCATCATTTATTGCTGCTCATTTATTCCCATTATATTTCTTTTTTTTTTCTATTATTGTTTCCTATTATCTTTTCTTTCCTATTATTCTCTATTATCTTTTCTTTCCTATTCGGTTATATCTTTTCTTTCCTTTTTATTCACCCCATATCAAGATTTTATTCTGTTTTATCATTTAGTTATATAATCTCTTGTTTTTAGGCTAAATACTAGAGAGTGATTGGCTTGTAATCGAACCTGGTACCATTATATATGTAGCCTTGACCAAGGAATAAAAATTGGTAGTTTTGTGCCTACTAAATTCTCATGGTATTAGACCTGGGATCCTATGTAGCATAGGCGCATTTCGTTTGGCACCATGGAGGCCTTCACCGTCAATGGCAGCAACCCTAGCCTGTCATTGTCTAGCGGCTCTCTGTAAGAGGTGCTAAGTTCAATGACAAATCTGGGCAGCAGTGGTGCGAACCCTTCTAGGATTGCATCCGATAGCTTCCCACCAATAATGGTTACTCATAAACTAACCGAAAAAAATTATTTATTGTGGTCAAGGAATATCTTGATGTTTATTCAAGGAAAAGGGAAGGAAAAGTATCTAACAGGAGTAGCAAAAGAACTAGTAGCCAAAGATCCTAGCTATGATAGCTGGGCTACAGAGAATAGCATGGTTATGACATGGTTAATTAACTCCATGACCATTGAAATTAGTGAAAACTACATGCTAGCAATAATAGCCGAGGAGATTTGAGACCCTACCAAGCGAACTTATGGAGTGAAAGAAAATATAGCCGCTGTGTTTTAGGTCAAAAGATTCCTACATGATCTAAAACAAGAAGGTAAGACTGTAACTCAGTACTAGAGTGCTCTGCTCAAGCTGTGGGACCAGATAGACATCTATGAAGTCCACCAATGGTCATACTCTACTAATAGCATCTACTATAAACAGCTGGTTGAAAGGGTGAGAACCTATGAGTTCTTCCTTGGTCTGAATGACAGGTTTAAAGATGTAAGAGGAAGGAATATGGGTATGAAGCCCCTGCCCTCTCTTGAAGAGACCATTAATATGGTCAAATGTGAAGAGAGTCAAAAGAATTTGATCATGAGTATTGTGCTGTCTTCAAATCTTATCGAATCTTTAGCCATGATATCCAGAAGCAACCAGCAAGCAAATCAGAAAGGGAAGAAGTCATATAAATGGTGTGATCATTGTAATAAAGGTGGACATACCAAGGATATATGCTGGAAGCTTCATGGTAAGCCACCAAGGAATAAACAGAGGACCAGAAGTGAAGGAAGAAGATTTAAGGTAGATGCTAAAAACAAGAACGTTACACTGAGCAAAAAAGAATTTTCAGTCCTAAGAAAGCTACTTGATAGACATAATTTTCAACCATCTCAAAGTAAGGACTCTATCCCCTCAATCACTCTAGTCCAAGCAAGTATATCTCTCATTGCTGCTCTACGCATTGTTTTTAACACCAACAACATTTAGACTATTGATTCAGGTGCAACAGATCATATTTTTTGTTACAAAGATCTATTTTGTGAATTTTATAGTAATTCAAAACATACTAGAGTTAAGGTTGCAAATGGAACTTATGCTAAAGTGCTTGGAATTGAAACAGTAATAATATCAGATACTATAAAATTAATCAATGTCCTTTATGTTCCTAAAATCAAGTATAACTTGCTGTCCATAAAGAAAACTACCCAACAATTAAATTGTGGTGTCTATTTCACTGATGAAAATTGTATATTTCAGGACTTGAGCTCAGAGAGGATGATTAGCAATGCTAAAGAGTGGGATGATCTCTACTATCTAGAGGGAGGATCAAATAAGAAAGTAGAAGAGAGAATGTCAATTTTTTCTACTTCTTCCAGCAATAATTTAATGTTTTGGCATTATAGGTTAGGCCACCATAGTCTTAACTATATAAAGCACTTATTTCCAGAACTAAATTACAATAAAAATGACCTTTTTAATTGTAAATTTTGTTAGCTTGCAAAGCATTTTAAGCGTACCTATCCCTCTCTTCCTCATGTACCATCACAACCCTTCATATTGATTCATAGTGACATATGGGGCCCTTTTACAGTGTAAAATTTGTCCAAAACCAAGCTGTTTATAACCTTTATTGATGATCATACACATTTAACATGGGTGTTTTTACAAAAGAAAAATCTGAAGCTATACAAATTTTTCAAAAATTCTATTTTTTGTTAAAAATCAATTTCAATCTACAATTAAAACTTTATGTAGTGATAATGATAGAGAATACCTAAGCACACAATTTCAAAAAAATCTTCGGGAAAATGAAATTCATCATCAAACTTCATGTGTTAACACTCCACAACAAAATGGGATAGTTGAACGTAAAAATAGACATCTCTTGAAAGTCTCTAGAGCAATAATGTTAGCAAAAAATGTTCCAGGTTGTTATTGGGGGGATATAATTCTGATTTCAGCATATTTAATTAATCGTATGCCCTCAAAACTCTTGGTTTTAAAACCCCAATTCACAAATTTCAAGAATATTACCCTAATTCTCATCTCATTTCAACAATTCCTCAGAAAATTTTTGGGTGTGTGGCTTATGTTCATAATGAAAGTGGGGGAAAACTTGACCCAAGAAGTATAAGATGCATTTTCCTAGGATATTCACCTACTCAAAAGGGGTATAAATGTTACTCTCCCACTAATCACAAATATTATGTCACTATGAATGTTAATTTTAATAAAGAACAACCGTTTTATCCCAAATTACCCATTCAGGAGGAGAATCAAGGAAATGAATGACTAATTTGTAATGAACTAGAACCTAATTTTGATATTTTCACTAATGAGAGGTCCCAAGTGTCATTGGAGTCAATATCTATTTTACGTTCACCTAAATCAAGTATCAAATCAGCCTCAGCTCCTATTGTTATTGAGTCTTCCTCAACCACCTTTAAGCTTGAAACTAGCTGTAAATATCAAGAAACAAACCTTGACCCTTCTAAAACCCAAACCAGTGTGCCCAACAGTAAATTTGAAATTGATTATAATTCAGGAAAAGGGGTTAACAGTGCTAATATAGCTAGGACGACAGGTGAACAGCAGGAGATGAGGGAGATCAAAGTTTATTCCAAGAGGAATAAGGGCACAAATAAACAAGAGAGAGATGATAGAGATAAACCCACTCCTATGCAAAGTCAAAAGACCGAAACCGAAACAAGTTCGAAAGAAGCCGCGATTGACTTGCCTATAGCATTGAGAAAAGGTAAGAGATCATGTACACAACACCCGATTGGTAACTACATCTCTTATGAGAATTTATCTTCAAATATGAAAGCTTTCATTGCTTGCATATTAGGGGTCAAAATACCAAAAAATTTTCAAGATGCCATTGTGGGTCCTACATGGAGACAAGCCATTAATGAAGAGCTATAGGCTTTAGAAAAGAATAACTTTTGGAAAGTAACTAAATTACCCACAGGAAAGACACCAGTTGGATGAAAATGGGTTTTTACTATTAAATATAACCCTAATGGTCCTATCAATAGGTACAAAGCTAGATTAATAGCTAAAAGATTTACTCAAACCTATGGAGTGGACAACTAGCAAACCTTTGCTCCTATGGCAAAGTTTAATACAATCAAAATCCTTCTGTTACTAGCAGCAAATAATGATTGGCCTTTGCATCAGTTAGATGTGAAGAATGCATTTTTAAATAGGGACCTAAAGGAAAAAGTCTATATGAAACTTCTACCTGGCACGAGAAATCAAAACAACCTCAACAAGGTATGTAGAGTTTGCAAGTCACTATATGAACTGAAACAATCACCAAAAGCTTGATTTGAGAGGTTCACCAAAGTCATGAAGAAGGAAGGTTATGGAGATTGTCAATCTGATCATACAATGTTTGTCAAGCATCATAAAAGAAGGTTTTCAATTCTGATTGTATATGTAGATGACATTGTGATAACTAATGATGACAGTAAAGAAATCAAGAGGTTGAAAAGGAGCCTAGCCACAGAGTTTGAAATCAAGGACTTTGGAAATCTCAGATATTTCTTTGGAATGGAAGTTGCAAGGTCAAGTAATGGGATAAGTGTCTCACAGAGAAAGTACACACTGGATTTGTTGAAAGAAACAAGTACCCTAGATGCAAAGCTAGCTATAATTCCTATGGAGGCCAATTACAAGATTGAATTCAAACAAGAAGAAACTCTTATTGATAAGACGAGATATCAAAGGATAGTTGGACAACTTATCTACCTATCTTATACCAAACCTAACATACACTTTGTTGTGTGAGTTGTTAGTCAGTTCACAAAGGATTCACAAAAACAACATATGAAAGCAATTTATAGAATTTTAAAATATCTAAAGATGACTCCTGGCAAGGGACTCCTGTTTAGTAAAAGAAGTGAAAGAGCTGTGAAACTATATACAAATGCTGATTGGGCAAGCTGTGTAATTGACAGAAAATCCACAACAGAGTACTATACATTTGTTTGGGGTAACCTAGTAACATGTAAAAGCAAGAAACAAAGTGTGATTGCTAAGAGCTCTGCTGAAGTTGAATACAGGGCATTGGCACATAGTATATGTGAAGTAATGTGGATCAAAAAGATTTTTAAAGAGCTCAAGATCAAATTTGATCAACCTATTGCAATGTGGTGTGATAACAAAGCCACCATTGAACTTGCACAAAATCCAATTCTTCATAATAGAACCAAATATGTGGAGATTGATTGAAACTTTATCAAGGACAGCATTGAAACAAGTCTTATAGAGCTAGATTATGTCCACTCCAACACATAGATAGCTGACATTCCTAGCCAAGGTTCTCACTAAATCAAGATACGACGAACTAAGTAGCAAGTTAGAAATGATCAACATCTATTCACCAGCTTGAGGGGGAATGTTGGAGATTGTCATTTATTGCTGCTCATTTATTCCCATTATATTTCTTTCCTTTTTCTATTATTGTTTCCTATTATCTTTTCTTTCCTATTATTCTCTATTATTTTTTCTTTCCTATTCGATTATATCTTTTCTTTCCTTTTTATTCGGCCCATATCAGAATTTTATTCTGTTTTATCATTTAGTTATGTAATCCCTTGTTTTTAAGCTGAATACCAAGGAATGATTGGCTTGTAATCAAACCTGGTACCATTATATATAGAGCCTTGACTAAGGAATAAAAATTGACAATTTTGTGCCTACTAAATCCTTATTTCCTTTTAGGAACAGTCAACAAGATAAGTGGTTAACAATGTTAAAAGAGTAGTTAATGTGTTAGCCATACATTAACTTCATTAAGCACTTGTCTAGTTAATCATTTAGAAACTAGAAAGATTTTTGCCAGAAATTCCATTTTTGAAATTTTTTAGGGTAGGAGCAAGTATATAGAACAAAGTTTGAGCTGTACTTGTCCATTTGAAGTTTTAAAAGCAGTAACAAAGATATAAAAATGGCCAACACCATATTAGAAACTTCTATATAAAATTAATGGTTCAAGGTTCACCAAAGACATAGAGAAGATGAAAATAGACTTTGGTTCAAAAACAATTCAACAACCAATCAAAGTAAATCAAGCCTCCCTATTTACACCAACATAGGAGACTCATGTAAATCAAGCTCATCCACACACTTACCACAAACACATGTAGTTTCTCTCTCTACCAACTAACAAGACTCACTTTCATAACTACTGCTCATATTCTATTTCCCACCTAAGTCACATGTAACAATATTTCCTCCCCTCCCCCCCCCCCCTAAAAAAAAAAATCCTTGACCTCAAGGATTGGGATTAGGAGCCGCTGTGGAGAACTGAGGAAATTAGTACTACATGGTTGTCAAGTCCTCCTAAGTGGCATCTTCTATGCTGCTGTTCTTCGAATGCATCAGTACTTGAGTGACAAGCATAATTCCCCTTTTAACCACCTTCCTTGCCGAAATCTCCTTAGGTTCTAAACAGAATTGGCCTTAATGGTCCACGTGAGGAAAAGTGAAGGAAATTGAAAGACTGTGGCCCACATGTTTCTTCAACAAGGAAACATGGAGGACTGGGTGGACTTTTGTATGATCAGGAAGATCCAACTTATATGCCACCTTTCCAATTCAGTCAATAACTTTGTAACTTTGTAAGGCCCAAAGTATCTAACTACAAGTTTGTGCATAGAAGACTCATTGAGCAAATTCCTTTGTAACGTATGTAGCTTAATATAAACCATATCTCTTGCTACAAATTCTATGTCTGTCCTATGTCTACGATCTTGTTGAACCATTCAGTTATGAGCTTTTTGTAAGTGCAGTTTCAATAATTGCATAGTAGCCTCTCTCTCTTGGCAGTTATAGTCCACCACATCCTTGGAGGGATCTCTAGCTAAATAAGGCATGTGGACCAAAGGAGGAATACCATATACGACCTAGAAAGGAGACATCTTGATAGCTGAGGGATATGAGGTATTATACCAAAGTTTAGCTAAGGGTAACCACTTCAACCATTGCTTAGGACGATCACTAATCACACAATGAAGATAGCATTCCAAGCATTTATTCAAGACTTCTATTTGGTTGTCAATTTGGGGGTGATAGGAAGAGAAGTATAGAAGTTTAATTTTATTCAACTTAAAAGAGTTTTCTCCAAAACTTACCACAAAAGATAAGATCCTTATCAATCACTATAACTTCTAGAAAGCCATGATGTTTGATGACGTTGTCGAAAAAACAACTGTGCTACCTCCACTGCAGAAATAAGATGTTGAAGGGCTATAAAGTGAGTTGCCTTAGATAATTTATCAACAACTACCAATATAATAGACTTGTTGCCAGGCTTTGGCTTGCCACTAATGAAATCCATAGACAAGTTGTCCAAATGGTTTTGGGAATGGGTACGGGTTGGATGAGGCCTAAACAACCAATGTGCTCAGGCTTGTATTGTTGACACACAAAACATTCTTTAACAAAATTCCTCACATCCTTCTCTAAACCCTTCCAGTAAAAAAAAAAAAAAGTGAGGAAAACTGTTTATATGTAGGTGCGATACTTGAGTGTCCAGCCATAGCATTAGTATGGAAGAATTTGAGTAATTCTTTCCTAAGCTCATGATTCAAACCCACAATTAACTTGCCCTTTTGCTTGAGTAGCCCAAGAATATTTAAGACAGGAGTTAGGATCCTTTTCCAGCTCTTCAATGATGGTTGCCAACATATCATCATGCTGCCATGATCCCTAAGTTTAGTGGTAAGACTTGAAGCTGTTGCACTAATGGCTAAACAGGAACGTAATTCTCCATTGTGCTTTCTCCTTGAAAGGGCATATGCAACCATATTTTCCTTACCTTGCAAGACAAAATCTCATAACTTAGTCCCCACAATTTATGTGCCCATTTATACTGATTAGAGGAGTGTTTTTTGTTCCAGCAGGTGTTTAAGAGCCAAATG
Source organism: Erythrophleum ivorense (assembly GCA_026724425.1). NCBI lineage: Eukaryota > Viridiplantae > Streptophyta > Magnoliopsida > Fabales > Fabaceae > Erythrophleum > Erythrophleum ivorense. The sequence continues at coordinate 952,849 of JAIUCV010000147.1, read as the reverse complement.
ATCAATTTTGATAAAGAAATGTTGGTCTTCAAGATATTGTCTTCAATATTTAATAGCAAAAACAATGGTCATTAATTCCTTCTCATAACCTAAGAGGCCCTTTTTTGATGGGCACAAAGCTTGGCTAGCAAAAGCTATGGGGTGGCCATGTTGAGAAAGGACTGCTCCCATGCCAACATTAAAGGCATCAATCTCTATTACAGGCAGTTTTGAGAAATTAGGTAAAGCAAGCATTGGTGGAGCTGCCATGACAGTTTTCAGCAACTAAAAAGCCTCACTAGCTTCCTCTATCCACTTGAAAGTTTCTGATTTCTTCAACAATTCAGTAAGAGGCTTACTTAAGGAGCCATAATCTTAGACAAACTGCCTATAGAACCTTGTCAAGTCTAGAAAACCCTTCAAAACTTCAAGAGTTGTTAGTGTTGGCCAAGAGACTATAGCTTGGATTTTCATTAGGTCAACTTGAACTCTTTTATCAAAAATAACATGGCCCAAATAATCTGCTTGTGTGGCACCAAAAATACACTTACTCTTCTTAGCAAATAAAGTGTTATCATTAGAGTTTGAAGAGTAATCTTCAGCTGTTGCAAATGGGACTCCCAATCCTTGTTATAAACCAAGATATCATAAAAATACATGAGGATAAATTTTCTGAAAAATCCCTTAAAAACAAAGTTCATCAATTCTTGGAACATTACTAGGGCATTCGTTAACCCATAGGGCATCTCAAGGAATTCATAATGGCCACATGTGTTTGAATGCCAGTTTTGTGAATGTCTTGTGCGTTCATCCTAATTTGATGATATCTTACCTAAAAGTCTAACTTTGAAAAAAACATGCAACTCATCAAGCAATTCCTCAATAATTGGAATTGGAAATTAGTTATTGAAGATTTGGTCATTTAAGTGTCTCTAATATGACGAGCTTTGATGTAAATCATTTTTTCATAACCGGTCCCAATCCTAGAAAAAAGAGGAGGGTTGTGTTAGGCAGTCGACAGCCAACGCAAAACTTTGTCGAATCTTTATAACATGGACAATTGATGTATTAGACGTAATGCTAGGTCGTTGTCCTAAAGTAACGCGCTGTATAACTAGAGTATAGTGATAAATGAGCAAGAGTCACTGTATCGACGCTTGGGTGTAGTGAAAAATAAGCAAAGGTTCTCACATTTTTGTGAACGAATGTGGGTAAAGAAGTTAGTTTACGAGAGTAGGATTCGTTTTAGAACTTGGAATATAGGTACAGTTACAGTTACGGGTAAGTCAATGAAAATAATAAATACAATAATTAGGAGGAGAATTAATTTTATGTGTTTACAAGAAACTAAATGGGTAGGAGAAAAAGCGAAAGAATTAGACATTTCAAATTTTAAACTTTGGTACACTAGTAAGGCTAAATTTAGAAATGAGATAGGTATAATTGTATATAAATTTTGAAAAAATACTGTAGTGGATGTAAAAAGGTTAGAAGATAACATCATTGCATTAAAGTTTGTAGTGAAAAAGAAAATCTTTAATGTTATTAGTGCTTATGCACCGCAAGTAGAGTTAGGAGAATATCACAAGATAAAATTTTGGGAAGATTTAAAATGTTTGATTCAGGAAATACCATTAGGAGAAAAGATTTTTCTAAAAAGGGATTTAAATAGTCATATAAGAAGTTTATCTTTAGGTTACGAGAGTATTCATGGAGAACATAGTATAGAGGAAGCAAATGCAGAGGGTAAAACTATTCTAAACTTTTTATTAGCATTTGATTTTATATTAGCTAACACTTGTTTTAGAACACATGAGAAACATCTTATCACGTATAAAAGTGGAAAGGTATGTTCTCAAATTGATTTCTTTCTTATAAAGAAATCGAATAGAAAACTTTGCATGGATTGCAAAGTTATACCTGAAGAGAGTTTAATTATTCAGCAGAGTTTTGGTTATGGATATAAGAATTAATAGGAGAATAAAAAACAAAAGCAAAGATAGGATGTTAAGAACTAAATGATAGCAACTAAAGGAGGATAAAGAAAAGAATTTGCAAAGACAGATTGTGGAGGAAGGATCTTGGGAAGTACAAGAAAGTGCTAACGATATGTAGAATGGAATGGCTAAAAAGATTACGAAGGTGGCAAAGGAAATATCAAATGAATCAAAAGATTTTGGACCTACGGATAAAAAATCTCGATGGTGGAATGCAAGCATGCAAAATAAGGTTAAAGTTAAAAAAGAGTGTTATAAAGTGTGATCGTTATGTAAGAGTAATGAAAATTAAAAAAAATAAGGTAGCTAAAAAAGACACTAATAAGGCAGCGAGCGAAACGAGAGCGAGGGCAATTAATGAGTTATACCAATCTTTAAGTACTAAAGTTGAAGAAAAAAGTATTTACAAATTAGCTAAACATAAGAAAAGAAAAACAAGAGGTGTGGACCAAGTGAAATGCATCAAGAATGAAAAAGAAAAAGTGTTGGTCACAGAACAAAATATCAGAAAACTGTGGAAGAGTTATTTTCATAGACTTTTTAATGAAAGACATGAGATTTTATTGCAATCGGATAGGCTAGACACTAAAAAAGAGAATCAAAATTATACTTTTTATCGTAGAATTCGTGAGGTAAAAATAAAAGAAGCATTAAAACAAATGGAGAATGGTAGAGCAGTTAGACCGGATAATATACCCATTGGAGTATGGGAGAGTTTAAGAGTGAAAGGCATAAATTGACTCACAAAGTTATTTAATGAAATTATGAAATCTAAAAGAATGTCAAACGAGTGGAAAAGAAGTAATTTAATCTCTATTTATAAGAGTAAAAGGGACATTTAAAATTGTGCAAATTATAAATGAACTAAACTCATGAGCCACACTATGAAATTATAGAAAAGAGTAATTGAGTGAAGGTTAAGAAAAGAGACCCAAGTTACGGAGAATCAATTTGATTTTATGCCAAAAAGGTCAACTATGGAAGCAATATACTTATTGCGAAAATTAATGCAGAGATATCGAGAGAATCAAAGAAATTTACACATAGTGTTTATTGATTTAGAAAAAGCATATGATAGAGTGCTAAAAAAGGTTCTATGGAATGTTTTGGAGGAAAAAGGAGTTCGTATAGCTTATATTCAAACAATCCAAGATATGTATACTAAGGTTACAACTAGTATAGTTACAAAAGGTGGACTTATAAAAAAATTTTCGATAACTATTGGTCTATATCAAGGGTCAACTCTGAACCCTTATCTTTTTACTTTAGTCTTAAATGTGCTTACTGAACATATCCAAGAGCCGATGCCACAGTGCATGCTTTTTGTAGATGATATTGTCCTAGTTGGAAAATCGAGAAAGAAAATGAATGAGAAGTTAGAAAGGTGGAAATTGACTTTGGAAGCTCATGGATTTCGTTTAAGTAGAAGTAAAATGGAGTATATGGATTATAAGTTTAGTAAGAGACACAGCACTTCTAATGCAGAAGAAAAAATTGGAGAACATATTCTACCACAAGTCACACGATTTAAGTATCTTGGATCCATTATACAACATAACAGCGAAATAGAAGAAGATGTAAAACATAAAATTCAAACGAGGTGGATAAAATGGAAGAATACTTCAGGTGTTATTTGTGATAAAAGAGTACTACTCAAACTTAAGAGTAAATTCTACCGCACAGTTATAAGACTTGCAATGTTAGATAGAACTGAATGTTGGGCAATAAAAAGTCAACAAGAAAAAAAAGTTCAATATTGCAGAGATGAGAATGTTGCGTTGAATAAGTGGACACACCTATTGTGGAAATGAATAGATAGGATTAGAAATGAATGTATTAGAGAGAAGTTGGAAGTCGCACCTATTGTGGAAAAAATTGTATAATCGAGACTCAGGTAGTTTGGTCATGTAAGGAGGAGGCCTATAGAAGCCCTAGTTAGGAGAGTAGATGAGATGGAGAATAGTCCAATAATAAAGGTAGAAGAAGATTAAGAAAAATTATAAGAAAAATTATTAAGAGAGATTTAAATTTAAATGATTTGTTTAAAAATATGATTTATGATAAGTGCTTATGGCGTTGATTGATCCATGTAACCGACCCCACTTAGTGGAAAAAAGCTTTGTTATTGTTGTTGTTGTTAAGTGTCTCTAATCTATATAAAATCGCCAAGAACCATCTTTTTCCTTTACTGAGACTACTGGTGCAGTGAAGGAGCTAGTACTGGGCCAAATCACCCCACCGTGAAGCATTTCTTGAACCAATTGGTCCACTATTGATTTCTAAATGGGGCCATCTCTGCACAATCGAATGCTGATGGGCTGAGGTGATTTCAAGGGAATGGAGTGGTCAAAATCCCGAGATGGTGGGAAAGCCTTTAGTTCTTGAAAAACATCTGTAAACTCATCTAGAGTTGCATTTAAAGCCTATAATTCAAGGTTTTGAAGTTCTATTCCTTCATGCTTGTCCAACCCTCAATTAGGTTGTTTATTGCATACTTGAATCAGATAAATTTGTTGTGCTCCGTAAATATGCTTATTTTGTATAGGATGTTCTTGTAACATGGTAGCTAGCTTGATGACCCCTTTAATGTGATAGGACTTACCAAACAAGGTAAAACTCATGAGCTTTTGTTTCAAATTTAGACCAATTGATGCCAAGCGCCTAGCAGAAGACTTCATGGACTAGACTAGCTAACAAAAGCCCAAGTAGAAGCCCAAATGAGTAGCCTAATTTTAGAGTTTTCTAAACTTTCACATTAAAGACTTCCCTATTATTACACGTTTTCCTGTTTTTAAAGACTTTCCTATTTTAGACATTTTCCTATTTTATAGCGTTTGTTTTTATTTTCTCTTAATTAAGAGTTACTTTCTTATTTATTACAGTTGACTAGGGCTTCCTATAAGTACCTTAAGACGTTATTTTGAATTACTTATCAAAAAAGAAATTATTTAGTATCTATTTTGTTCTTGGTTGCATTTTGCAACTGTGCAATCATGTTCTTCAATTGATACATGTGCTTCACTGCGTCACCTATGCAGCTTGAAGTTGATAACCATTTAGCACAACACCATATCATATCCAACAAGTCCCATAACCAGAAAATTAGCTGTAAAAACTCTCCCTACACACTCCATTGCAGCTGAGCACATTTGGTATTGACTTCCATTTTTGCTCCATCAACTATTGTGACTTTAACTCCCTTAGCAAATTGCAGCTTCACCTTGAGTTTTCTCACCAATGTAACATCCAAGAAATTACGAGTACTACCTGTATCCATTAAGATTAACACAAGATGCTTCTTGGCTAACCCTTTTACTTTCATGGTGGAATGATCCTCTGTACCCTCCATAGCATGCAAGGAAATTACTGGGCCTTCCTATGTTGGACTGTCCTCTCCTCCTCACCCTCATGAACCATAATCATGAAAACCTCATAATTCTGACATTTGTGGTCTGAAGTGTATTTCTTTGAGCATCAATAAAACTCACCTTTTCTTTGTTTCTCATCCATTTCTTTCTTGGTAAGTTGCTTCACTCGTTTCTCATAGGATACGCTATGTTTGAACGTGGGAGGTCGTGTGAGGTTTTCATCTAAGGAAGTGGAAAATCTTCGGGGTTGAGTAGGGAGTGGAGTTGCTGTTAATAGTAAGCATGGAAGTGTTGGAGTTCTTTTGGCTGGAGTATGCAAATAATGAACTGAATTTTTTGGAGGAGGATGGAGGATGGGTGTGAATGGCCTGTATAAAGGTCCCTTGGAGTCTTCCCACGTATATGGTATTTAAAAGGCTACCAGGCTTGAACATTTGAACTGGTGTCTCAATATCAGCTCACAAGCCACACAAGAAACAACTGATTGCTAATTCCTCAGGAAGTTTTATCTTAGATAAAAGCTCCCAAATTTCTCCTGGTAGTCAGCAACAAAATCGTCCTGTTTCAGGTTTTTAAGTTCAGACATGGCATCAACTCGTGAGATCTTACCAAATCTGGTATTCATGTTCTTCCAATGGTCATCCCAACTAACCTCCATAATCTTCTTCAAGAAATTCTGTTGCTAGTGAAGGGCACTACCTTCCAAGTGTACACCGACTAAACGAACTTGTTGCTCCATGGGTGTTTCATCCAGATTGAAAAATTGCTTACAACGATAGGACCAACCATGAAAATCAGAGCCATCAAATTTGGGAAATTTGATCCTGGAGAACTTTGTAGGGAAGGCATAGCTGTTCGAATGAGCTCCAGTATAGGACCCAAATTACAGACAAGCACTGCATGCTCAACCACCATTGGTGATCAATACTGCAACATGTTTATGGCCATGGCCATTTGAAGCTGGCCATACCAGTTTTGAAGCCATATCAGCGAGCTCCTTCCATGCATAACATGGATTGTTTCAAATCATTCATCTCAACTCAATTCTTTTTGAGATCGAGTTCAAGAACCTGTAAATGATCTTGTGAACAAGTGTCTTTAGTCATTGTGGCTGGAAAGAGCTGGTGGCAGCGCCAGAAAAGTGCTCTAATACCAAGAATGGTGCAAGGCACACCAAAGATACAGAGAAGATGAAAACAGACTTTGATTAAAAAACAATTCAACAACCAAACAACGTATATTGAGTACTTCCTATTTATACCAACATAGGAGACTCACGTAAGTCAAGCTCCCTCACACACTTACACATGCATGTAGCTTCTCTCTCTACTAACTAGCTAGATTCCCTTTCATAACTACCCTCATATTCTATTTCCCATAAGTCAACTAAGTTGCACGTAACAATTAAGTTAAATTGCCGGGTTAAGATATGATCTATATAATTTGATTATAGTGGGAACAAAAATGTTCTTTCTTTTCTTTTTCCAAAAATCCTTGGAACAGAATATTAAAATCCACATTAGTAACTAGCTAACTGAACTACTGACTTCATGCAATGCGGGACTTTTTGGCGACAAGAGGCTTAGTAGAATTAGAATATACACTTCTTATAAAAAAAAAAAAGAAATAGAATAGACACTACCTGTAGAGCATCCAAGAGATGTGGAACGGCTGGAAGAACTTGTCTCCTGTTAAAAAAACGAAGAAAGGTTTAGATGTTTAAGATAGTTCATTCTGCTTTTTCTATTCGTTAATATAAAAACCTGGAGTCTGATCATCAATTGAAGAGATGAAACAATTTTCCAAAAATGGGCAAAAAAATAGAGAGGTGATACGATTTACCTGGGGTTGAAATGGCTTGATGGATACATTGCTGAAATAGCACATGACATCAAAAGATTAAAAATGACATACCTTCCCAAGAGTTGTTTCCCAATGTCCATTAATTCAGCAACAGTCTTTTCACCATCACGAACGAATTCTAAAATCTATGGGACACAAGGAAAAAATAAACTACAAATTAGATGATCCCATTAGGATTTTTTTTTTATATGACAAAAAAAATAAAACACAAATTCGATGACCCCATTGGGATTTTTTTTATATGAATGAAAAAAAAAAGGTTTGGAAATTTATCCCAGAAGAGGGATAGAAACAAACCTGAGTGGCTATTAGAGCGACAGCTTCAGTATAATTGAGTCTTAAACCACGAGCAAGACGTTTCTGGGCAAGATACCCAGCATTATGCAGGCTTAGCTTCTCGACCTCTCTCGGAATCAGTTTCATTTTTCAGTGTTCAGAGTCCTAAGCAAGAAGGAGAAAAGGGAGCTTGACTGAAACTAAAAAGAAAAATGAAAATTCAAAAAAACAAAGATATGAATCTAAAACAGAAAGTAGTTGATTGCTTATCAATCTTAGAGTGAAAACTTTAGAATCTAGAAGTTTCCAGGGGTCGCCTTTCGATAATCAGGAAAGAAGCTAAATCTCAGGAGTTCAAAGATCCGT